>LDUD01000045.1:74337-127126 GCA_012184295.1 Dactylella cylindrospora
GAACAACCCTCGCTATCCGATATACCCACGCTAAACAATCGCTCCCCTTCCTCTCGAGGAATCGCAATGGACTCATTTCCTACGCCACTGGATTCGGAATCTACGAATTCCAATCCCACCCTTCTTTCTCTTCCCTCTGAGATCATTCACCAGATACTCCTTCACCTTCCCGCGATATCTTTGTACGCCATATCTCTCACATGCAAACTCCTAAACTCTCATACTCTGACGGATGGTCTTTGGGAAAACATACTCCAGTCTCCGGATCTGCCTTCTCCCCACCCGTACCTAAACTACCGATCCCTCCATCATGCGTTATCACCACATCTCTACCTCAAGCGTAAGATCTTCATCGGAGACCGCCGGCATTTCGGTTCCATCCTGGTGTCGAAGTACATGCCTATGACCGGTACCCTTGAAGCCTTCACGTTAATAGCGACTCACCCACAGGTTCACATTACGACACCATGGACGTATGATCAAGGAGTCTTGATTCAGTCTTTTAATCCTAAAATAAACCTTCGCGACGAACCGGAATTGAAGATATCTCCGGATTCCAAGGCATCCGAGGATGGCGAAATCCCAGTTCAGCGGAGAGGAATCTTCGCAACGTACTTTCGTGCACAGGCAATCCTAGAAAAGGACATATACTCGCAAATGGTGGTCTGGCCCAACCGGACGATCCCGGCAGCTACTAGAGTTAGGAACGAAAGTGGCAATGGGTTCAGAAGTGGCAGCAGTGCAAGGCAAAGGGGGCCATTCATGAGACTACCGAGCAATGTCAGCATCAATGGCACATCAGTGTCTATCGGTGGGTTCGTAAACATCAATGACTCGATAGGGGCATCCGTAGACCGGAGTGCTTTCATGAGTCCGCCAGTAAAGCCTAAAGATAGTGGGGATGCGAAATGGAGGGTTGAAGACAGGAAGAAGAAGAGTGGATTTCTAAGTGAAACAGCATTTCGACTAAGGAAATGGGCAGTCCTGGGTGACTCAAATGGCGATGTGGATCGAAGGGTTAGGATGGGAGAAATGGTCGAAACCTTTGCGGAATTAGACGAAGAATTATGGACGCCAACAGAGGAGTACCCGCTGAGGGGTATCTGGGTCGGTACGTGGAACGCCAATCTAACTTTCATCTAGCTTGAAGATCCGGCTCTCATCTAATATAAGGAATCTGTGGCTGACTACTCTGCATACGAACTACAGGAGATTATTCACCCCACTCTCCCGAGTTCCTTCTCTTCCACCAGCCCACCACATCGAGTTCTCAGAAACGCCTCGAAGTTATCAAACTTACTGGCGACCCCAACGTCCCTCGAGGCGAATACAGCTGGATTATAGATGACCTGTCACAGCCATCCCGTGTAGCAAACGAAGATGAGCATGAATGGCCCGGGGCAAGGGTATACAACGCGCGCGGCCAGGCTGCAGATCACGATTTCAGGAATAGCACTTTCATCGACTTAGAAGTTATCATCCCCGCGGCTGAAATGGACTGGACGGAAGAAGTCGAGGTAAGGAAAGAAGTCAACGGAGGGAACAATATCGATGTTGCTGATGAGCGGAGTGATGAAATTGGCGAAGGCTGGGGAGTCGGACTCAAGGAAAGAAAAGAAAGCGTAGGAAACAATAACCGTAAAAGAGAGATAAGAAAGAAAAACTGGTATATGAGCGAGCCTTGGCTCCAACGAAGGGTGGCGGTACACTGGTATTGGCTGGGTCCGGAAATTACGTACTTTAAGAGGGTTGACATTGAGAAATTCTTCGAGTGAGCTGTCATCGCGAGAATCGCACTAGCATTGGCATTTTGGCATTTTCACATTTGGCATTCATTAGGCATGAGGATATCGCACTGCCCATAGAAGCATGCTTCTCATAGTCTTTCGTTGTTGCTGCCCATGACGTCAGTCGAGTCGTTCAATGTAGCTGTCAAGCCCAGCATTTCTCAAGGCGTTGTTGCGTCCGCTGATTAATACCATTCCATAACCTTTATAGCGTAAAACACCTTATTTCTCAAGTCCTTTACTCACTAAGGGATATTATTGGTCTCAAGTCTAATGCTAACCCACAAAGCCGGAAAACGTATTGCAATATATTAATATATTGTTGCTAGCAACTTAGGACAGGATTTTCAATTTTGTTGTATTGCGAGTAAGCAGTTATCTTAACAGCTCACATCGGAGTCAGGATTCGAGTCTACTAAGGTAAATACCCCGCATGGTCACTATTTAAGGTTATTTCAAGAATCTAGTCGTAGCTTTAAACTTTTGCTAGCCAGCTTTCGCTAAGTAGACGCTCTAGACGCTGCGACACTGTGCTACCACGTGACAAGACAACACACAACTGTAAGGAGGCTGTTACATTTCGAACACATCGAGGCGGACCTTCGCGCGCTTCGAGACACACTCTGGATTTTATAAAAGGAGATCTCATAGCAGCCCTAGATAAGAAACTATCTAATCTCATAGTAATCCAGATGGGATTTATCTACACAGGGGTTATATGAATACCTCCATCCAAACTCCCTATCTAACGTGGCCAACCCTTCGCTAAGTTATATCGATATATCGTGAATACCGATTACCTCCTTTGAAGCCGGAATCCCAAGCCTCAACATCGACCTTGAGCCCACATTCAAGTCCTAGTCCAAGAATCAAGTTAGCAAGATGCCTAGCGCCACGTGTTGCTGGTCCCGAGACCACAACCACCGTGTTAGCATCGGGAACGAGTTGGCCGAAGATGAGAAGATCCTAGGATCGCTCCGCGCCCGCGAGGACGAGCTGGAGGATGCCCTGAAGGAATCGAGGCATACCATTACCGATGATACGCCAGATAGCTCTCCTACGGAGGGAGAAGGATTTGATTTCGAAGACGAGAAATATAAGTATTATGGGATGGAGTTGGAGCTGCGAGAGGTGAGGAAAGCGTTGCACGAGTTGCAGATTGAGGTGCACAGGAAGTGGATGGGAGGGTGGACTTTGATCAAGGAAGATCCAGACATTCTGGATCCAATGGCCAGAGAGAACTCTCAGGGAAGTGAGAGGCGAGTCCGAGGGAGGCAATTGTCGATTTGAGTTCCATGAGGCGAGTTTCTGTGTTGGATTAAGCTTGTTGGATTGTCGTATCTTCTGTCATGTCTTCGTTTAGTCTTCGCTTAGTACAAACTGAATTGGATAAACGAGATTTTCAACCAACTAGAAACAATCTAGGATAACTCGAGGCTTCAGGGATCAGCTTCGGATCGTTGGGGACCCCTGATAGGTTCATCCTTATAGGGAAATACAACAACCCGCACGTGAGGTCCAACACAACTCTGTCACCCTCCTGCTCTCCAATAAAAAAGAGGCCGAAGTTGAGGAATTGATCAGATGTATTGATTTTAATCTAGTAATTAGTCATTCTTTGGCGATGGCCTGAATGTTTGTTCTAGATAAACATTTCACCTGTATGGCATCTATGCCTTTATTCGTTTCAGCGGGCTAAGCCTGATACCACTAGACAGTAAAATGTCATCCCACCATTCACGATTATTGATTTCACCGAAGATATAGACAGCGATAGTCGAGTCAATTATTCCTGGGCAATTCGAACCAGAAGTCTTCTAGATTGTGATAGCGGTTTAGTTTACAAAAAAATGAAATGTTGCCAGAGAACTTAGGTTTGGGGGGCTCATAACTATTCACCTAGCAATTAATTTTCCTTGCGCACAATGTGTGCCTCGAAAATTTTCCCTCGCACACAAAATTTCGACGACTACTTAAAAGTCTTGTCGACATCTCACAATAATCCTTCTTCTCTTCCTTCTTTCCTCGCGCTCATTTCTTCCCTCCGTTGCAACTATCATCAGCAACAACCATCTCCATCTTCATCAACAATCCCAAACACAATCAACAAAAGAAATGAGCGCACCAAACAACATCGCCGAAGCCCGCAAGGCGGCCCTTTACCGTCTGCTAAATGCAGCGGCAGGGTTGGCCGGCGGCTTCGAGAGTGGGAGGCAGGCTGCCGCAACGCTTCGTACCTGGTTGGACCAGGGCGAAGTCGTTGATGAGCTAGTCAACCAGCTGCCTAACGGTAAGTCACACTCCATCCTATTGGATGTCATCCCCATCAATTCTTTGATGAAACAATAACTAATTCATTCAATGTTGCAGGCCCAAACGACGCCTCGGATCTTAACGTAGAAGATCCCGTCGTTACCGTCCTGGAATTGGTCACGTCGATCATTCCAAAAACCGAGCCTACCGTTGAGATGGCTCCTGAGGATCTCGCCAACTACGAACCTGCCGTTGAGACGGCTCAAGAGTTGGCTCCTCAGTCGGATCGCTGGGCCGACTTTGAAGACGATGACGATTGGGTTCCGGAGATTCTCGCGGAATCTTCCAAGAAGTCTGCCGCTGTGACGACTTCTGAGGGTCCAGCTAGCTACGAGCCTGCCGTTGTGATGGCTCAAGGGTTAGCCCCTCATGGAAGTGGAAGTGAGATGATTCGGGATTCAATCGATCATACTTCCTTGGAACCTGCCGTTGCGATGGTTCCTGAGCCCGCCTTTGAGACGGCTCACAGGAGTCCCGCGGAATTCGAGCCTGCCGTTGAGATGGCCGATGATTCCGCCTCCTGGGGAAGCAGTTTTCAGGTCGTTCCCCTACCAGCCTCCGAGGTCCAGAACCCCGACTTTATGGGGTACTGGTTGGACGAGCAGGGCTACAAGCACTGCTACCTGGGGCAAGACAATTGGGTGGAGACCGAGGAATGGGGGTATAAAGAGGGCTACTACTGGGACCGCCACCCCTTTACCCCCAAGATCTCTGCTTATGAACGCACGCTCCTCCCGCTCAACTCGGTGGCCTTTGGGTCGCCGAGGGAGCTGCTTCATATGCGGGGACTCGGTCGAAACCCTGCCATACTTAGAGATGAGCTCCCAGTCAATCCAGCTGGCTATGGCCAGAGGATGAGGGCGAAAGCCCAACAGGCCTCCCATAGTCGGCAAGGGAGTGTCATCTCTATGGCACCAGCTCCGGGCGCAGAGGCAGTCGAGCACCTGCCTCCCACTTCCTCCTCCTCCCCCTCCTCCCCCTCGATCTCCTCCGCCGCCTCCAATCGACAACCAGCCGCCTCGGGTCCGGCCTCCGAGGAAGGGGACGAAGTTAGCGACACTTCGTCCCCCCTCGCGCCGTCACCACCAACCCAGGTCCCGGCTCCAGCCTACTGCCCGCCGCCAATCCGGTATTACTCACCGGAATACTTCCTGGCCAACTATGGCCATTACCCAACCCTCGGGCAACGGCAACGAAAAGGGCCGAAGAGGATCCGGCTTCAGGATATCCGGCCGTCCTGGGCTTCCAAGGGGAAGTCTCCGGTTAAGTCCCTCCGTGGGGCTTACCGGAAAGCCGGTGAAAAAGTGGTGGAGAAGCTGTGTTTGCGCTTCGGCGCATTTTAACTCTTTCTTTCTTTTCTTTTCTTTCTTTTTTTTTTTTTTTTTCTTTTATTTGTTTTGCATTGATCATGTTTCCTTTTTCTCTTCCTGTACATAATTTTACTATTTTATATTATTTTTTTATACATACGTGCTCCAAGATCCAACAGTAAACCACGAAATGCCTTGTCACATAGCTAGATTACGACTGCTTCTCGATCATCACTAGGCCGTGTTAGCATGAAGACGAGCCTGCTTAGAAAACCCACACCCTAGTCGCTTAGACGCCCCCCATTTAACGTTTACACGGAACATGCTATAAAATGATATCTCGCATTGTCGGCCTTAAGCTATATCTAATCGTTTACCTTTGCCAAAAAGCATAGCTTCATCAAGGAGATTTCATACTGCTCTCAAGTTCTTAAGGAACAGCCAACAGGAACTTCAAATTATCATCAATACTAAACTAAACTAGATACAGACCCGTGAAAACATGACGTAGGATAACTCAGTTGCTCGAATTCGTGGGAAGTACAAAAGAGCAAAAAAAAAAAAACAAGAGAAGAAACTTAATCAATATCCAGGGATCTACCAGAGTAATAATTCCGTGACTAATTCAACCAATACCCCAGTATCGGGAGAAAACAAATTGAAGTGGCATTCACAAAGCAGGCTAGGCTTGGTCATCTGCACACGCCCTAATAGCGGCAGGAGACCATGGGTCTTCTTCCCTTGATTGCTGTAGGTACCGCTGGATAGCCCATTTGCTAAGCGCTCGTTGTCGGTTTGTGTCGGTTTTAGCCTTCTTGAGAGGCCGTTTCTCCTCCTATTTCAGGGTAACGTTTAGTCGGTTACTTTAGGTGTTTGCTCCCATCTCACTAATAAGAATAGGCTAGTTACAACATACCGAATTTTGAGGAGCCGGCCCCAAGGATCCTTCATCGCCCTGCTTGCCATTTTCTGTACTTTCGTCGCTGTGATTGCTCCTTATGCAGGACCGTTCGGCCTCGCCATCTTTAGTCGCACTTGGGGTCCCACTAGCTCCGTGCTCTTTCATTTCTGAATTTTGCGAAGCCTCAGACAACTTTCGTTTAGCTTTGCACCCGTTTGGCAAGACGATAGGGCTCTCGTTGGAAGCAGACTCAAGACGGGGGAATCTAAATTAGCATGGAAGTGGTTTTACATAATTCGTTCTGTATGAGCTTACCCCAGCCATTGTGAGCCCAGATGACCCGAGAAAGTGCTTCCCAGTATCCAAAATCTTAGGCGGAGTATGGTATGAAGGGGATATCGATGCAGATGGGAGGCAGCAGGAGGCGTTGACAAGGTGCAACGATTAGTGTATATTAGCTGAAAAGAATAGTAGCCGTTGTAGGATTTTGAGACGAAGTTCAAAATGAGAAGCTTTATTGAAAATATAGAAATATATCAATTGAAAATCTTTCCTGCTCATCTCATGTCCCTCGATATTGGATTTAGACATTTATATATACACACTGAATACCGTCTACATGTGGTGATCATTTCTCTATTTGGAACTACTGTGTAGTTCCATTTCGGGTAATCTCGGGCCATTTCGGGAAATTCTCGACAAACATTGCAGGGAACCCAAGGCGCACCAGATCTTCATAAAATAGCAGCAACGCAACACCAGCATAGGGATGTGGCTGACCGGGCGCGCCTTGGGCCTGGCCTTATTATCCACAAAGATTTCCACAATAGACACACCTTGGAACAAAAGCTGGGCTCCCTCACCATATATCTATTTGGCGGCTTGCAAATTACTCACTCGCGCAGCCGAACATTACATATTACAACACAAGTACGAGGAATTCCGCAGTAACAGCTAGTAGCAAGTGGTGCTTACTTGCACTCAAACCTCCAACGGAAGCCTAGCTTAGTGCTTGGTGGCAGGGACTTGGAATTTAGGAGGTAGAGTCTTTATTTACGCTTATTACTGTAATCCTTAGTTTGGATGTTATTATGCACACCTAGATTCTAATTGAACTGTAGACTATAAACTATAAATGAGGATGGAAGTTAGCTGTCAAGTACAAGTCGAACTTACCATGCCTAGATCCCAACACATAAGATATTGGTATCACGCATATGTTGCAGCAACCCTGCAGGAAGGCTGCGAAACTTGGGACGTAGGTACGTTGTGAGGAGCAAAGGAACTCGCTTCAGCTTACGCATGTCTTCTATCCACCCCTCCAAGCGTATCCTTATCTCATGATTTCGCGGCGTGTGCATCACGATCTGCGCTGTAGAGCCTCAGAGACCCACAATAAGGACAAATAGAACGCACACCTTCGATCGGAAGTCAGTGCCTATCGGCTACAAAGGATATTCGCAACAAAGCTGCTAGACTCACCATCACTTGGTAAGGGAATCTCCCGCCCCCTAATATATGGTATCCTATTGGACTAGTTTGCGAATAGCCAAGTTCAACCAGTAGGTGCATATCAGGATCGGTAGCCATCCGGGAGCATACTTGGTTCAACATCGTCTCCGATACTATAGACCACAGACTCTCTACGTACTCTGTGGCGGGGGGGCCGGGGGCAGTACAGTCGTCAATATCCGAATTGAATCAACGCTATGGCAGTCCCGTCGCGTCAGCCAACGCTGTCCCTCGTTCTTGAGGACCCATCTGTCCCACAACCTAAGCGCCGCAAGCTTGCCCCTAGGATCCGTGCAGAGGATTGGAATAAATATAAGGAGAGGATAAGGGCTTGGTACCAGACCCACACCGTACCTGAGATTCAGGCACTGTTAAAAGTGGAAGGGTTCGAGCCCAGGTTCGTATGACCTAAATCTGTTTTGTATCCCCCAATAGCTAGCAACCCAATTTATAATATCCCCCTAACCTGTAAATTATAGCGAAGATCAGCTCAGGAAGCAGTTCGACCGTTGGGAGCTTAAGAAACAGAATCGACAGAAGAGAGAGAGGGAATACACCGTGGATGACGAAAACGGTAGGTCATTCTAATGATCTCAAGGAGCTCCATTAACAGTTTGCTATCCTAGTTGAGAATCAAATTCCGCTTGAATATATTTTCACGGATGCCGCTTGGCCACTAGCCGCAGAACAGCCTCTTAGAATAGAAGGTTTATCTCAACTAGATCTAAACAGTACTGTGGACATTTCTACCACTCAATCCAGTTTCTTTGGACCTAGCTCCCAGGTGGCAACAAACTCCGCTGTTGACGGCGTGATCAATGTAGTTCAGTACGTAACTTCAACCTTCGCTAAAGTGTCCCATAATAACCCCCTATATGTGATAGGCAACCATTGGATATTAACCAATATTTCAACTTTGAACACGGCTTGCCCGTCCTTCAACGAATATTTAACCAGCTACAGCCGAGTTTGAAACCCGGCCAGGTAACCCGACTTGAGATATCTAAATCCAGTCGCTTGTCATCTCGACTCAGCCAGCTCGCGAACTCACTTCTAGAGGCATTTGGCGCTTTCCACCGTCGAAAGTCAGACGCTGAGATAATTATACCAAACATCGAACCTTTCTACGAAGGGACAAAATTTCTTCGCCAAGAGGTTTCTAACGCCGCATATATCCAACTTGTCGATTGTACACATGGCACCCAGGCAGCCCCGACCATCATGAAGCTAGCCAGAAAACAGACCGAACGAACTATTAACGGAAGATATGTCGATAATGGGAACGCTGTAGACTTTGTATACACACATAACTCTGTAGACTCCGAGGATGAGGACCAGCGGGTAACCGAAAAGAAAGTTCAGCTTCGCTGTGTATTCAATAATGAATGGGGACGAACCGCAAACGCGTTTCAACTGACCTTCTTCCAAAGAATTATGAGTGACATGAGGTGCAGCATAAGCCCTATTCTTAGCGTTCACTCAGTCCGAGACCCATCCACCTGGGAAGAAATTAATAGGATGATATCTGCGGAAGACCTCCCCAGGCTTCGACGCAAATTTGCAAGAGGAGAGCTGTCGGCGGGTGACCTCGGGCCGGATGGCCAGAATTTACTCCTTGTAAGCTAGTCGGATGGAATCGAAGAATTCTCGAACTGCCAGCTCAGGCGGGGATGAGCGGTAATCTAATGGCCACTTCAGGCTGCTACATCGAACATTCATGGAATATGTCCGGATGTTGTCGAACTCTTTATTCACCAAGGCGTCGATATCAATCAGATGTCTTATGTTGACGATGAAATGGGGTGAGATCCACAATCCTCTTTTCCGAGATTGCTAGACCGACTTCCACTCATGCGCACTATCATAGATCGCCCTTAGATCTTTGCTACTTACCACCGCCAACGCTTAAAAAGGATTCCAAGTACTATTCGAATAGGTCACTGTGCGCTAGAATGCTCCTAGAAGCAGGCGCGGAGGTGAGATTTGAGAATCAGGGCCACGGGGTCGTCTGGTCCGCAAGTCTAGTTGAAGTCTCAACCGAAGGAAATGTAAGAATAACATGATTTGGACCGTACTATTAATCTCGTGGAACCCTCCCAGCTTTTACGTTGCTGTATACCCGTACTATCACATATGCGTGCTAACCCAACGCTGCCCAGCTCGAGGATTTTGAGATGCTGCTAAGCGATAGCTACAATAGTACTGTTGACATAAACGATATCCCTAGCGATGACGATGGATCTCTTCTATTACATTTCCTCAGCGGCATCGAGATCGGGCTCCGTGGTAATAGCCAGCGAACAGTTCAGTCGTACGTTGATATTACAAACCTCCTTCTAGCTCACGGAGCCAACATAAATCTTCGGAGTAAGACCGACAAAGGAAGCTCTCTACACAAACTATTTACCGAAAGCTACTACGAGCGCATCTACCGGGATCTGGATCACGAACTGCCAGCTGAAAACGTACAATCTGCAGTGCTAAGAACTCTTATCGAGGCCGGCGCCGACATATACGCGACCGATGCGATCCTGTTTCGGCATCCTGAAGATTCATCAAACCTATACATTGGAACGGTAACAGAAGCTGCGTATATGGCCGGTCTCCAGAATTCCTGGTGGAAAGCTCTCTTTGAGGCTAAAGGGGCCGACTTTGACCAAGAGTTGTATCTAGAACAGGAAAGCTGTGTAAGGGGGATAGGCGTGGCAGAGTACAAACAGCATCTGAAGAGAATTTGGTTATTATTCCGTCGCTTACTGTACCTTGATGATGAACTACAAGAAGAAGATTGGGATCCAGAGCTCGAATTTAACGGGTTTAAGGATATCCCTCTATCTATGGAAACCAATAGCGATGATGACAATATTAGCGAACACTCAATAACAATAGATCCGGAAGCGGACTCAGATTCCTCGGAGGCTGACAGCCAAGGCTCAGAAAAACCCGGTATTCTCCATTAAATATAACCCACAAATTCTGATAGGACAAATCTTTGACTAACATTTCATGTAAAAAGACGTACCTTTGTGGGATCCGAGTATGGGCTCAGTCTCAGGTGAGCCGACCATCGAAATACTCGTAGGATATCCACCCAAATCAAGATCAAGTCATATGCTCTCGGACGTAATATTTCGATTACAGAACGGGATGGTATTTTCAACTTACCTCCATTCCAGTGGAAACATTGTCGCAAAGCCGCACGTGTTTGGAGATTACGTCCTTGACCAAAGAGAGGAGCTTGAGGCTGATTGGATTCCCGATATTGATATTGAAAATTTGACCCTAAAAGTCGACGAGGAAACTCCACGCCGCTGGCGATTTATAGAAAACCTCAAGGATAATTTAGAAAAGCAGATACGACGAGCTCTGGTATTGATGGTTGAGTATCGTCAGCCTACTGTGTAAGCAGTAACATAATTAGCTACGTTGGAGCTACATAATATAAATAAAATAGGTATTAACGTATGCGTTAAATTCTTATAACTTCCACGAAGAATTTAGGCTATGTAAAAATGATATCCGTTATCCGTCTCTTCGTATTCATAAACCATAGGTATAGTCCCAAAACTTTCAAAACTTTTCACATCTTCCCGCGCGATGCCTTATTAACCACCACCTTACACCACCCTAACGCAAGTCGTGGCCTCATTATAATTAGACAATAGAAGGTACATACCAATGGGGACCAGCCATAAGGAGACCAACCCCCCCAAAACCAAAACCAGAGCTCAAAGGGTATCCAAAAGTATTATACAAAGACAGTCATCTGCCACAGCAAATGCAAAATGTCAAACATGCAAAGATTACTACATACAAATGAAGAGAAAAAAAAGTATAGACAGTTATGCAGCAGTCGCGCTCTTCCTTACCAAGAAAAACGCAGCCGTCGTTTCCCCACGGGCATGCTTATTGAACACAATCTGAGATCTCAACTCCTTCATATCAGATAGACGTTCTTCTTGATCGTGCTCCATGAACATGAACTCCCACGTATCCCAGCCAAAAGGTGGATCGCAGAACTCGACTTTGGCCCAATCCTCAAATCTCTCATCAAACTCATCCATATCTTTGAATGAAAACTCCCTAAGGCCTCGCTTTTCCGCCGACCCGGGCTCCGGCTTGTGGCGAGAAATAAGCAACGAACGACCATCCTGCCTCCTCGAACCCACTTTTTCAACAGAAGAGGTAGCTTGGCTGGGAGGTGTACCCGTGGGTCCCGACAGTTGGGTATCTGGAGTTTGGGTATTCGGAGTGTGGGCATCAGAGTCCGGCGCGTACTCCGAAGACATCGCGTGAGGACCAGGAGTAGAGCTTGAAGATTTCTCAGGGGTTACCATAACAGGCGTATCTGGAGTGTTAGCCAAGGTAGTTGATCTTCTTCGGCGTTCAGCTTGGAATTGATGCGCAGTTCCTTCATTCATCATATTCTCGGAAGAGGAGTGAAAAAACGGCACCGAGGAGAAGGGTGAGGACGGTGGTATTCCTACTGAGGTTTGGTGAATTCTGGGATCTATACCAGCCTGTGGGTATACGTGGTTCATAATGCCAGGTATCTCAGAATTATTGGCACTGTTTGCCGGTTGGCCGACAGCAGAACCCCAGTGCAGCCCCGTATAGCGGCCAAAGCCATCAGGTTCCCGTCTCCCCAGATCGCCCTGGTCCTCTAACGTATAGTATGGGCCAGCTGAATTGTTTGTATAGTTGCCGTACATGCCTAGGCTAAAGGGATCAAATTCCTGCTGTCCTGCAACAAGGCCGCGGGATCCTATCGCGCCGTTTGCCGAAAATGAAAATAATCCTTGATCAGCTTGAGCTCGCGGAGGAAAATGGGAGGGGTCTGGGTTTATTCGAGTGGTCGCTCCAAATGATTCATTCCGAGAATATGGGTAGTGCCCAGCACTTCCTTGTGTTTGGTGTGGCATGTTAACTTGGACATTGCTAGGAATCGAGTTATTTTGGCCAGCAGCATTAGTTGCGGGTGAGGCGTCAAAACTTGGTGATTCAGAATCTAGAGTCTCTCGCGGCAGGGAGGAAAAGTATATATCTATGAGCAATTAGTAGTAGGACCAGTGGTTTTCGCAAAAATTGTGGACTTACAAGGGCTGGGTATAGCATCAACTGGCCAACCCTGGTTGCAGAATAAAAACACACCCTCCCAAGTACGTAGGTTCCGTAGCCCATTGGGCAAGACGCCGTTGTAGTGATTTCTTTTCAAGTGCTCCCTATGGCTTTGGTTAGGAAATCATGTACTAAGGGTATTAACAATTGATAGGTATCTGTACTTACTTTATACCACTTAAATTTTGCCGACAGATCTTTCGGCATCTGTGATATCCTTCTGGTTGGCTTTTAGCGATAGGGCATGCAAGTCCCCTCTCGTCGCCCTTATCCTGCTTCTTTGATTGAGGTAGATTCGAGTTATCATCTTCCTCGCCGTCATCTCCAGGCGGCCCTTGGCTGTTTCTAGGACGTCGGCGTTTTAGGTTATTGGAAGTTTGCGTATTGCTTTGGCCCCGAGATGGCTGTTGGCGGCCTGCAGTAGGACCGCCCGAGGCGTTGGTACCCTCCCTGCCACTAGCAGTCCAGAAAAAGTTTCCATTAGGAAATTGATGCGACTCAACCCCCGACAGCTTACCAGAGGCATTATTATCTAAAGCCAGAAGATCGAGGAGTAATCGTATCGCTTCCAATTGGGACAGCACTTCGTCTCCTTCATCGTGGTGGCTCGCTAGTTCTGTTTTACATGCAGTAGAGTACAGTCCAGAGTTAGAGTCCGCTGCCGAGTTATCTCCAGTTGGCTGTAGTGTCTCGATATTTAAGAAGGTAGAAATTTCAAGAGTCGACGTCTCCACCAGAATACCGGATTCATCCCCTTCAGTTGGTCCCCCAACGCCTTCAACCACGATCTCAGGCGTCGCATCCCTATACAGCTGGAATTGGGACTTGAATTATCGGTATTTTTCGGCAATATATTTAAATAATTCGTCGTCGCCAAATTTCATCGTTTCCCGTGCCGCGATCGCGTATGATTCGATGTTATGAGCAAGAAAATAAGTTAATATTTCCTGGCGTCTATGCTTCACAGCGTGTCCAATAGCAGTCACCGGAGATCCTGGGGAGTTAATATTTTCTCTAAATATATCGGCACCATTCTCTAACAACTCGGAAACTGCGCCCAAGTCATTTCGTTCGATAGCATTGTGGAGCGCGGACTCCTGGGGGGATGTATCCAATTCGAACGGCCCGGCCGTTGCTGGAATAGTAGGCTTCCTCGATGCCTCCGACAGAAGCATCGGTCTATGAGCCTTAGTAACATCCTCTCGATCACACACAGGTTGTGCATCGACCTTGAGAAGGAAATCCGGGAGGTGTTTGTACGCTGGTTCTGCGATTGTCGTTTCCGTATAGGTTCCTGGTGGTGACGTACTTTTATTTTCTGGTAAATTTCGAGACGTTTTTTCATCCTCCAAGTTTGGCTTCACACAATGTGGAAAAGAAACTGTGGTTTTCGGGCTGCTACGGGCTCTGGGTGGGTTTTCGACAACTGGTTTATTTTGAAATGCTGAGGGTAGCTGGAAGGTTCGAGTCGGAATTTTCGGGTCCAGCGAACTCAGGCCGAGGGTGGGAACGGTGAACGGTGAAATAGGGGCGATTGGAGGGTGCGATATCGGTGCCTTATCTCCCAATGGCGGCCTTGAAATCGCTGGCGATCGAGAAAGAGGGGCACTGTGAGGGGCGGTATACGAGCCTTGGGAAAAGCTTGTGCGCAGTTTCTCTGGGAAAGGGTCTTGGGGGCCCTCTTTATCTGCATTAGAATTTAAGGCGGCATGTCCGGGGTCTCTCAGGGTATCTGAATCGAACGGTGGGGGCGGAGAGTTTGAAATCCTGCAACAAACTCGACTCTGGGATAGTGTAGATTGGCAATATCCTTGCCAAAGTATGTTTCTTAGCGGATCATGGCGATATTCCGGGCCTCGCGTCTGTTGCAGCGCAGCCGCAAAAGCGCTTCTGATATCTTCTGCAGTAACGAAGTCCTCTGGAATAGCTGCGAAGGGCTTTCCGATATTGTAGACAACAAGGGCACAGTCAAGAAATACCCTTAGATTATCGTAGAGGAGAGCGAATTCTTTATCGTCAACCGGGGAGTTTTTCTGATGGTCCACAACCCAACCTCCAATCTCTGTCGATAGACGTGCGATATACCTGTCGACCGTCTCAGCACGCCCTTTGCCTTTATCCCGGTAATGCGGCACTCCTGGAGAGTCGGTGTCGTGAATTGGTCGTTTCGTGTTGTCTGCATAACCTTGGGCAACGCCCTCACCAACCGCAGAAGGCCTTGAATAAAGGCTCCATTCTTCGACACCGTTGGTACGAAATTCTGGTTTCTCGGCGGCCGCATTCTCATACACAACTCTACATTTGCGCTTAACGGACTTTCGCCTTATTTTAAACGTGGTGCAAGTGTGGCGAACAAATGCACCAAATGCCCGCATGCGCATGGCAGGCAACCCCAACGGCTATGGCTCGGGTGGTATATCAGTGAAAGGCTTTAGGCATGGACGTAGATCCGTCCGATATCCAAGACCCAAGATCCACACAAGATTTGCAATGGTGAGGTATACCTAGATGGTGGTTGGGTCAAATGGGGATCGCAGGTGCGATTTCCTTCCTAGGGGTTAATTTGATCTAACGCTGCAAACGTTGCAAACTGTAGTGCAGTGCATATATTCCAATTCGGTAAGTGTGATAGCAGGTGCGATTTTCTTTCTGGCCAAAATTTTTTTAGAATGCAAGTGAAGGGTGGCTTAAAGTCTTATAGAATAATTATGCCGGCAATTTTTTATCTTTGAATCAAGAATTGATGGAATGGCATTTGGAAGAATGCGACTAGAGCTAGCTACACAAGAGGGTATTCTGGCATATAGCAAGCACTGATAGCTCTTCACAGAGAAACCCAAATGGCAAATCGCAAGGCCTAATTCAATATCGCAACCCTTTCGGTGTGCGATTCTTTGTGGCTTTTCACATTTAATCTTCCCTCGGAGCAAGATATTCAGAGAATGAACTTCGAAGATAAGGGGTGAAATCGAGTATCTCCTAGCAAAATAACTAGCAGTAAACGTAACCCAGTGAACGCAGCAAAGGCTGGTAGTCTACAAAGAGTGTCTTAGAGGGAGCCATGGAGGACCGCTTCAAGAAGACTTCCTTTTTTCTGCTGAATTCTGGTTAAAAGCCAAGATATTTTGCTATTCATGCAAAAGCATCGTAGTTTTGCTAGAAAACCAAGGAGCCAAGCCCTAATTTCTGCCTGCTAAATCCTTTTGCGCTGGGGTTGTGATCGAACTATCTACCTCAGGATACTACCTACGCGCCCAGTTTCCCGTCGCTCAAATAACCTGAATCTGATGTCCCAGCCATTCATTTATAACGCCCACGGAAAGAAAATTATATTTCCTGCCGCTTGTTGCCTTTTTCAAATTTGCTCCCCCAGTGCCCACCTTTGCCCACAATGTTCTCAAGTGTCATAATTCCTCATCTACAGTGCGTAGGCAAGTAGATACTTATAACTCAAGTACTCAATTGCCCAAGTAATAAGATAAATTAGGTATTGGGCTACGGACTGGGTAGAGAAGCTGTGCAACCCAACTAGCTTGAAGCAGCAAGCCCCCTTGCTCGGCCCGATCTAGTAGTGCACAGCCGAACAAGGCCCGCCGCCAAGCCAGGTTAGTGTGATAGCAGCACACAACCGGGCTAATCCCAACTCACGCTAGTGTCTGAGTGCTGCGGTACTTCTGGTTGCATCAGATCACTCCTGCAGCAACTTTTTTCCTTTTTGTACCACCAGTTCCTTTGATCCCTCAACCTTGCAAACAGGCCATCTAAGCCAGACGAGCCAGAAAGAGAGGAAGAAAAATAAAATAAGAAAATAATTAAGACAGCCTTGAGCGAACTCTCATAGCACTTGCCTCGAGGGCTGACATAAAATTTCACACTCCCTTGAGAGGTCCTTTGGTATAAAGCCCCTAGTCCTCGCTACTAGATATATTCTATTCTTGCGAAACGAGCTTCGAAGGCGGAGAATTGCCCATTGACTGACCATTACTCCAACATCTGCATTATTACTATAATTCGTCTCCCTACATTCTTTATGTTCATTCCCAAATATCACACCATCTATGTTAAGACAGGCCTTTTCTCGCAACTTTTCGTACAAAGCTCTAAATGATAGCAAAGCTACCGGGTTGTACGACGAAGAACTATTTGGCCATTCTAGAGCTTTCCACGACTTCCACCCGACTGTTTCCGCGACTCACACCGACTCAGATGATATCTAAACCTTTCTGGATATTGCAAAGACTACAGGAAGCTACATTCTCCCAAAATAACCACATACTGACATTTTCAGAATCTTGCGACGAAAGTGCAAATTTCACACTCTGCTATATGACAGCAAATCATCGCAAAACTTTAAGGTATTAAATAGGAACTACGCTACCATTGAGCATATATTTGCTGCTAGCATCCATTCTGGCAGGTATAAAGTTGCGAATCTCAACACTAGTGGAGATGACCAATGCTACACGATGCCGGAGCTCGATGAGATCTAATCACTGCCCTAATCAAGTAATATCAAAGCAAGCTGCGAACCAAGTGACCCTGTGGCTCCCAGTTTAAATCCGGCCAAAGAGGAAGATTCTGAGGTTTATTCTGGCTGATCGACAGTGCTAGAGGATTAGTTACCTAGAGCTGGTAAGGTCCACATCCCTTCTTTTCTGCTTCAAACGAAAGAAAGCGAAGAATCACCAGAAATAACGCCGTACCCTCTCCTTCCGAGCGTTTCACATATCCCTATGCTTATCATAACCTGTGATGGCATACCGCAACCTCTACCAAAATTGTATCTATCGTCAACTATCTCAAAATGTTGCATTTTTTGTGTTGCTATAGCAATTTAACATCCCAGCCTCTCCCTTCAACAAGTAACGCTTTGGAAAAGTGCAAGTGAAAGGTCCAAAGGATCCCTCGATTCTACCGAGAAAACGCAGAAAGGAAATGCATGCAAGATCAAAGCATGCATCAATATTGATCCCGCGGTCTCACTTTTCGGTGTTTAGAAGGAAAGTCTCCGACAGAAGAGAATTCAACCACATTGGCAATATAATCGTAAATGTAAGCTGTTGAACGCGAACGCAATTAAACCGCGATCCTTCTAACGGACGCAGGCCTCCGCCACCACACTACGCAATCTCATGCACAGAAATATTAGAATATGTTCAGTACACAGCTCTCATAAGGACCGGCAACCCGATACCAGCACCCCTGTGCATATTTCCTTCCTGCGGGATTTTAAATCTAGCAAAGCTCGTGGTGAAGCTGTATTCTCGCTTAAGTCAAGCAATGCGATTCAGCAAGGGGCCAGCACTGCAGGCAACTAACTGCCTTTTCTGGTGACCGCTTGATTCTTGAACGAATGCCAGAGGCAACAATGGCAGCAGCCAGATGAGCTTCGATGGGGAATACAGCCAATCAATCAAGAGATAGCAGACGCCGACCTTGTTTCCCACCATCTGATGACGTCGCTCTGACGTCGAACAATCAGTCCTAGTGCTATTGGGTGTTGAGTATCTAGCTTAGGATAAATTTTTTTCCTCAGTGAGGGAAAAGCGATAACCCGTGTTCTCTGTAAGCACGCCGCCGTGTGTGAGAGTTGACAAAGGTCCAGAACACCACAACTTCAACATGTGGAAAGCGACGTGGCTACCATTACCCTTATCAGCTTACCCGCAGGAATCGGATACTCTACCACCGTCTTGAAAAAATAAAATAAAAAAAAATAAAATTTTTTTTAAAAATTTTTTTTTAAAAAAAAACCTTAGCATAATTGATAGACTAATCGTGATATTCGACTTGATATATTTTGGCTTGATGACACACTACACTGGCTAGTGGATGATATTTAGTAGAGTATTGTTTCGAACCGCAGAAGCTAAGAACGTTTTCTGTATTCGTGTTTATACACCCTCAAGAGCCACCATTCCGGCACCTCAGGTTATTTATAAAAGTCCCACAGATTTATATTACTAGCTCCAGAGTGGAACGTCTTTCGATAAATCACGTTTTAATAGCGTAATAGCAGACACTCATAGAAAACTTCGGCTTCAAACGTCCATAATACTGAAACCCCTTGTATTGCCGTAGTAATTTTTTGGTATATGTAAGATTCGGCATGGCTATGGAGAGGTTGTTGCATTTTGAAACAACAACGCATCCTCATGGCCAAGGGCTAAGAAACAACGCAATTAATTTTCTAAACATGGAATAGCACAGGGTGTCTGATGACAACCCTATAAAGCATTGATATTACAACGAAACGAAATCGATTTTAGGTTTAGTAGTTCTTGCATTCAGCTTCGGTCCTAACCGGCAGTAAGTTTGCCACTTTCCCTCCTAAATACACGCATTTAATATCAAATAAGCATAGCTAGTAACAGGGTGTGTCAAAATATGGCTGATATGTCTCCATGTGTACATGAGGCCTCCGCCAAAACTGTGCCACGTGAAAGGGAACAAAGAAGGATAGAAAGGATAAGGAATGTAAGAAACATGAGTTAAGGAAGTAGAAAATAAGGGGTAAAGGTGTGTATAGGAAAAGGGAGTGTATTCTGACTGTTAATTCAATCAGAAATATTAGCTGAAGACATCTCCCATTCCACTACAATGAGGGACTCCCGAGCGATCGTGAGAGTGACTATCTATTTCTTGGGGCAGCGGTTGGCGACGCAGAGTGGCCCACCGGGGTTGGCCTCTGGATTGGCTACTGGCTCTGGAACTGGCTCTCGCTTGACAACTTCAATGTCACGAGGAAGTCTGAGAGTTGGCTCCGAGACGGCGACAGGTTCGGGTTGGGCGACCGGAGCGGGCAAGGCGGCCACAATGAGTGGAAGGAGGAAGAGAGTATTAAGAACGATTTGAAAGTTGAACTGCATCTTGATGGTAGATATTGGACTGGTAAGAGGCTCTTTGGAAAGAGGATTGTAGGGTTTATGGGGTAGTTTGTAGACGAAAATGATATATGGTATCTTGGGGAGGCTGTTTAGAAGCTCTTGAGGAGAATGGCTTTGCTTGCTGTTGATGAGAAATAAAGTATTTGAATTGAAGTAGGGCCAGTGGGCTTCTTATAGACGATTCCCATCAGCCAGGAGCCGTATTTCAAGGTCTAGCCAGCTGAGTACTTCGCATCTCCGCTGCTGCGAATGTATCAAGAACCATCTTGAATATGACTCCGCAATCATACCGAATCTTCTCGGCATTTTCTCTCATCGGAGCATTACCTCACCCGAAGAGCTCACGATGTCCGGTGATCCCCTTCTTGAGATGGCGTAGTCGTCCCCGTCAATAGAGATTGTTGCATCAAGGATGCCACAACTCGTGAACTGTGCCGCACAGGTGGGGGTCGACACCAATCCGGAATACGAACATTCTGCAGGATACATTGGACCACAAAATTAATAATACCATTGAGGGTGTGCATCCGCTGCACGGTCCCGTGTTTCCCCCGCCTTACAGTTAAAGCGGAAACGGGTTACAATTGCCATGTTTTATCTTTATTGGACGCAGTGCCGTAGGTACGATGACCGAATGCATGCCTCAAGCCTGCGTTTAACATTGCTATCTACGCCAGCAAGATTGCAATTGGCGGCCTACACCAAGGCATCAACTACCCAAGCTTGCCAGCCACCCAAAAGGTCAGAATCAAACAATTAAATACGAAGTGGAAGACAAAACAGCATTTTATTAGTAAATCCTTTCGGTCCCCGCGCCTGACGAAAATATTCTTCGGAATAATTCTATTGTACTAGATCCACAAGGTCAAGCAAAAAAGATAGATACGAAACCCGCAGGTACTCTAAGACTTTCCGAGCCGCTTAGAAACGTCCGAAATGAGTTACTGACCCGGAGAAATTCAGGCCCTCCACCAGAAATATCGCTGGGATTTGTCGTTCAGAGAGAATCCAGACTTTGGGAGGCTATTCGGGGGCACTGGCACTGCTTCAATTGCGATTCTCTCCCCCCGCCAGAATGTCCAATCCAGCTCCCGCCTACTAGCCCGAAGGTATCCTGAATCCAATGACACACCAAACTCCGGAAAGTCTTTCACGGTGCATCCGAGATTAAGGGTCTCCGTATCAATTCTGCAAGATACAGGATCAAGAGATGAGCTCTCCTCTTCAACTCTATCTGCATAGAGACCAAAGATAAAGCTAATGTCTCTAAATCTACCTGACGACGCTTTGGTTCTGGCGTACATCCCGTATCCTAGCTCGGCATGTTTTAACTGATTCGTCACAGGATCTATCATGAATGCTGCGGCACCGTTGAGTCCACCGAATCGATGCCAATACCAATTCATCTCTGTAAGTTGGCTGGATAAAACATACTGCCCCGCGTACGTGCCGTTACTCGCTCTGATATAGAACGGCACCTTGGTGGGGCCTGAGTCCGGAGACACCGTCCTTGTGGAGATAACTGTCTCTTTTACGGCCACCTGATGAGTTACCGTGACGTATGTGGTTGCAATGACCGGGTAGATAGTCTGGGTTGTATATTTGATCTTTGTAACGGTGGTTGTGGCAATCCAATCATATTTAGTCGAGACTCCTCCAGTTATTCCGAGACAAGAGCATGCACTCGCATATCCTTTCATGTCCGAGCACCGAGATGCATATGGAGGAATATCTTGGGCGGCTAAGGCGCAGTATTTTCGTTTTACGAGTTTATCATCGACCACAGGAAGTGTGGTTGTAGTTTCTATAGTGGTGGGAATCGTCTTCGTCATGAGTTCGTATTTTGTTTCGGTCAATATTCGAGGAATCGCTTTTGTGACGGTAGATTTCACCGAAGTGGCCAGTACGATGGTCCTGTTGCCACTTTAGCAGTCAGGCAAATAAAGGAGGGTGGGCATGGAGGGGTCTACACTAGAGCTATTGTTGTAGTCGTTTGTGCAGTCTCTAAACAATCTGCCTTTGCATTTAATTGTCGACGCCGGAGCTCTACATCCACCAAGAACACAGTAACATAGGTTAGTGCTAGCTTCACGCACGAACATATTCAAAGAAACTTCACCTTTAAGACAGTCGTCGTTCTCGCAAGAACTGTTCTGCTCCTTGAATATACACACGCTAGCAGCTACCGCCGCCGCGCGCAAAAGTAATGACAGGGCTTTCATATTTGCTGGAACTTTTAATCCTAGTGCAGATCCCTTTCTACCCGTGGATTCTTGTTCCCGCTGCTGGGATTTGGGGAAGGCGAAAGAACGCTGGAAAACAAAATTGTGGAGCCCCTCGTTTTGTCTTCGCGAGTAGAGAGGCCTCGTGGGGGGTTTATATCTCGTACCTCAAGACATTTTCCTGCCCAGCTCGTATCCAGCTAGCCAGTCGGTTGTAAAGCCTTAGCCCGTGTAACTGAGCTCGATGTCGCACCCCAGATTCCTGCCTGGCATGCAGCTACCCAGTCTCCACAACCTGCTTGACTTCCCTACTGGCTACTCCGTATTTAGTGCTCAATCCCTGCTCCATTTTTGGCAGGGATGGTCTGTGCACATAGAGCAATCTTTCGACGAAAACGGTAATTTCTGCACAAACCAGAGTTTGATTCTCAAGGCAATTGTGTTGTCGTCCTTGTCAAGAAAATATCTTTACGCTCTGCAATGGCCTCCACAAATGCACAATCAGCCCGTGGCAGATAGGTAACAAGCACACGGTATAACTGAGCTATAATAACGATCTATGAGATACTAGCTGCTTAGAAGGTATGCTCCTGCAACCGTATTATATTGATCGTGCCGATACGGATCATCCTGATCATCCACAGGAGATTTGTGTCGGGTCACACAAAATGGAGGTGCACTAAGCTAAATCGTAAAGAGGTTGGTAGCTCCGGGCTTGTGTCTTATGGGTCAAGGGCCATGACCAAGCTAAAGTTATCGCAGGTTACATAAAGCCTAGTGATATCACAATCCTCTCAATCTAGGAACTCAATCTGAAAACTTAATCAAATCTATTTGACAGGCTCTAGATCCGGTAAGCAACGCTTTATTATGCAGACACCAAAATTTATTCAAACAATCCCAAATAGACTCCTTCCAGTACGATACGACTACCCAGAAATGCCTCTAAACTTTTAGATCCCCAACCTGTATAACCACCAACGCCAATAACACTTTGTGCTACATATCTAAGATACTCCCCATTCCATGGCATATCTGCAAGGGGTGTTCGACCGAACAGTTTAAATGCCGGCCTGGAGACTCGATCTACATTCTACATTCGAATTCCAGTTAGCCTTGTTCCGTTCCGAAATGATACCCGAATGCTAGCTTACTCAACCAAGATTCGCGAGAGCACCTTCAGCCTCGTAGATTTTCATCACGCAAGTGAGAATAGCAATTCAGCTGCCGGCAGCTCAGCTCAACAGGTTTTGTATAGCTTGTTTAACCCAAAGCACTCTATCTTGCTAAGTGTCTCGGACGATAACTCTGAGATATGTTTTGTTTGGTCCAGGACGGCATTTAGGGGTGGACTATACTCGCGAGGTTCCGGTTGAGGGGCAGGAACTGGAGCTGCAAGGATCGGTGCCGCTTGTGCTGCTAGTAGCAGTGACGCACAAGCACAAGATGCAGTGGAAACCTTCATTTTTCGAGGTTTCACAAGCCGTCTTCGTTCCGAGGGGTGGGTGCGATGTGATTTGGAGAAAGTTGGGTAAAGTAAAGGGGTGGTACCAACGGACTACCGAAATTTCAGCGATAGGAACGATGGCCCAAGCTAAATCGGTGATCCTATGAGGTCTTATTTGCAAGATACGCGATTGAGTAGTGGGAAAATGAAATCGAGAGTAGTTATATGTATTGAATCTTCTCTTTCAGCACTAGATTCTATAGGCTTCTTTCTAGCAGGTTAGAGCTCGGAGACATTCGGCTCTTTCTGGGAGATTCACCAGGCTTTATATAGGTATCGGAATTCCCCCATGACTTAATGATCGAATAGAAAATCCCATGTTTCGCCTGACAGCACCAGGTCACGTAGCATGTAAATTCTCCACATTCAAGCTTCAGGCTTGCAATTTAAAAAAAAACTCTCCAGACTTACGCAATATCGCCCTCAACTCAATCTATCCGCTTCGATAAATTATAACCTTTTTTTCATATTTTTCCGTTCCAAAGTCCATGATCCTGTCAATAGGGAGCCTAGCTAGCTTCAGGTGTAAAGAAACTCGGCCACACAGCTTTCTCGAAAAATCCTCCTCCTTGACATGGGTGTATATCGATACAACCCATGGCCCAGTTGTTTGATCAACCCTTAGTCTTACCCTATACACAATAGTCAACGATTTTGGTGGCGGCTTTCGATCCGAGTTGGCTTGCCCTTTTCCTTCACCAAAACCAATTTACGATTTTAAATCGGATAGGTTAATTCCGACTGGGGATCCCAGGATAATTATTTCGGAACATTTAAAACGCTCGAGTGCCCGAAAACTTTGCCTTTTTGTTGGTCGCCCCTCCAGAGCTCACAAGGAGGTGTGGATGTGGGAAATCATGGAACAGAGTTTTGCGGTTGGGTATATACGGGAACGACATTTAGCCGCGAAGGTTTTCGAAACAGCCGGTTTTACAGGTTTGAGTGCGAGGAAGGTGATGAGCAGATTAGAAACCGGGGCTCTAGAAGCAGAAGACGACGATCAGGGTCAGCAGAGCGTAAAGCTGTCATGTGGTCTCAATTAAATTATTAGATCGCTTCAGATACAGTAATTTGATACAACTGCACGCTGAACGTTAACATTCAGGCCGGCTGGTATCATTTTTGTAACACATTGCGGAAATTGCGTTGTTTGAAAATTGAAAACCTGTCCCGTACTTGGGACATATTGGCTAGACTTCCGTATATTATTTTAGAGGTCTAGACTCTAAATTGAACTTTCTAAAAATACAGCATCGAAGAAAAAGTGACTGAGTCTTACCCACACCCATATATATCTTGCAATTAAATAGCCAAGATTCAAAGCTCATTCCATATCAGCATTTGCAATATTTGATACAAATCTACTACACTTCGAGTTCGCCAACACTTGCCCTAGTACTCCTAAGCTAAGCGGTTACCCCCCGGAGCAATGACGACACTAGAGCTAGGATATGCACCAAGACGCGAATTGACCCGGCTGTACAGGTATCTAGCTGCTGTCAAATCTGCAGGAGCGAGTCATTAAAAAACTAGTCTGCGCACACCATTTCGAGTCGGAGTTCTTACCCATGGTACCAACTATCGGATTCCCTTCAATGATGGTCAATTCGAAGACGAGGTTGAGGTCGAGGTCGAGGTCGAGGCCGCCACCTCCACCGGCGTAGGTAGTGCCGGCAATGGCCTCCCACCCTGGCAGAACCTGATTATCCCCCAATGCTTGCAGATTCGGATAACGGGTGTTTCTGGAAGAGGTAGGGTTTCCGTATCTTTAGGGGTAAGTATCGGTGCCGCTAACGCTAGTTGGAGGATCACGAGGAAGCTGAAGATCACGAGTTTGAAATTCGTCATGGTAGCGATTTTCGATATCCTGGTATTGTCGAAAGAAACCCTAGGAGGTGAAGTTTGGAAAAGCGAATTAGAAGTTTGAATATTCCGGGTTGCCGACGGCTTGATATGGTTAGATTAGACTGCTAGGGTCTCGTCTACCAAAACCTGGGTTGAAATTACTCGTATCCGGTGGAAGTAACGGAGGCTCTAGTAGCGCGAGCTAATAAGATTGGGAGGTAACGTGGAATGCAACTCCGAAGCGATGCAGCGATAGACGGGAGTGGCTACCGGCTTTTATATCCTAGCCAGCCAGATAGTTCAAGCTATCAAGCCGTGAGCCAAGATAAATCTTGCGCAATACTAATCGCCCGCCATCTCTACCTACAATGGGAAGTAAGTTGGGACTTTTCTCTATTTCGGGTGCAATTATCTCATGATTCGACCCTGCATTCATTATCGATAACTCTGTTGTATGCAGGTACTCGTTTCAGCATTCATGGCTTGCATTATGCCGTGTGTTGTTTCGGCCGGCATTGACCACTTGCCCCACTACTCACAACTTTTGGCGGGTCGGATCTTCTTGGTTCTGCCAAACGAGGGAAACAAAATGTGAAACGCTTCGCTGCCTATCACCCGTCATTTAACGAACATAGACGAACACCTCGAGAGATATCATGTTACGGATTATATTTAGAGATCTTGCCTACCTAGTTACTAATGTTAATCGAGAAACGGATCGTGAAACGGAGGAGAGCCATCGACATCTAGATATCTACTAACTACTAACTACTATCGACAGCTATCGAGATACCTAACATATACATCCATACTCCTATATTAATAGCGTTGTTGCGGAGGTACTCCCAGTCCAACAGTAATCGATTGCAATAGTGGTTAGCCTATCATTTCAAATTTCGGATCCATTCCGCAAACGTGACATTATTCCCGCAATTTTGTGATATTATATCTTCTATCTAACCCCCAAAAAGAATGCTATTAGCAGAGTTAAGCTTAGCGACTCAACCGGGCGCTACGAGTTCAAATACCAAATAGCCTATGTTTGGACCAACCCTCAATTGCTCAAGCCAACATCAGATGCTTGTCTCCATTTAGGTTAACTTAGCCGAGAGCTTATCAAAAGCGGACAAGCGAACAGAGACAGAATTATGCATAATGGCGATCTGAAATAGGCTCTGTTTGAGGTTTGGCAGTGTATTCTCGAGACCTCGATATTCTGTTCCATTCTCAGTACATGTAAATAGACGTCCCAGAGCTTTGCAAATCGGCCATGTTCTCCCCAGATGACCTTTTCTGCTATGCCAGAATTGAATATTTGCAACATGCAACACCAAAAGTCACCGCGTTGTCAGTTAGTCGGCTCAAGTCCCGGCCCACGGCGACGCTAGACTGGTCGGCTATCTAAATCTGTACGACGTACGCTAAGTTGTTTCTGTGACCTTTTTTCCTTTTCTTTGTCGTTCGCATATTTCCTTCACGTTCGTATATCGTATAGAACTAATTGTCGCTTATCCGCAACATGCACTCTACCTTTAATTAACCTAGGGCTGGATCGCCACGATAGCATTGATGCCGACAAATTACAGTCTCCACTAGCATAAGGTGATTGCTGATAGATATACCAAGTCGGGGAGATACGCGAAAGAAAACTATAATCTAGGCTCTAGATAGATGCTATGCTGCCCAGGTAGCAGAATAATACGAGCCAATCAAATCATCAAGTCTCATTCCATGGTATTTCATCTTATATTATAGATATTACATCCCTAACTCTCAAGAAAGAAAATTTTATATTAACAAGAGAAGTATTCCCTCCGAAAGGAAAGATATTATAAAAGAAAAAAATAATCCCATCCTCAAAAACACCAAGCCCCATTGTCTCAGAAATCACATGGTCCGTTAAATGTAAACTCTGCTAGAAGAAAAAGAAAATATTATAATTTCACAGACAACATTGCTTTTCTTAGGCTGGGGTGCTGCCACGCTCGCTACCAGAGTGGACGTTAACATCAACACCACCTTTCTCCTTATCTCCAGACTTCTCATCGCTCTTTGGATAGTCTTCGGTAGTGATACCAGTGGATCCGATCATAGAAGGAGCCTTCTTGATGATCAAAGCACGGATAGCTGGGACGCAAGAGCAGATGATGGCAATGTGCATCTCAGCCATACCCCAGATCAAGAACTCGGATTGATCTGGTGGAATGAGAGAGACCTCGAGGATCTTGTGAAGGGAGTAGAAGCGGAAACCGCATGCAATGCATGCCAAGGCGCCGATACCAAAGGTAAGTGATGCGAGAAGGCGTTCGCGGAGACTCTGGGCGATCTTCCAGACCATTGGGAGTGGAATGAGCCAAATAAAGACGTCGGTGATGATGTTGATGGCACCGGTGGCATCCATGGAAGTGAGCCACATGTCAACCTTGCAAGTGGCGGTCCAGTAGTCGTATCCTATGAGAGACAGTCAGTTAGTCAGAGAACTCAGCCCACAGCATTTTAAAAATAGGAGTGAAAGTTATGAGAGCCAAATTCTCAAGTACAAAACCGTCTTTAGAATCCGGTGTGGCATACAAAAAAGAGAAAACTTACCCTCGAAGGAAAGGACCGGGCTGCATCGGAAAACCCAGGTGAAGATCATGGTAAGGGAGTTGGCCAAAGCAATGACCCACGTGACGGCGGCAGCAGTGCGGAGTGGCCACCAAGTTGTCAAACCCCAGTAGAACAAGAGCAGGGAAGTCTTAATGAGGAAAACGCCAAGTGGGTAGAGGACCTCTGTCGCCTTTCCAGAGTAACTGTCGACAATGTAGTCATCCCAGGATCGGTCCCACAGGCCCTGGAAGTGAGTTGGACCAGAAAGGCCTAAAACCAGGTTAGCGTGATCCTTAATTTGTTCATAGATTGGCTGATCTCAAACACGCAGAAGCCATCTATGCGCATTGTCGAATCGTGGTTAACTTACAAACTGCGTTCATGACACCAAATCCAAAGGTGACCAAGGAGGCAAAAATGAGGATGTAATCATGGGCACGGAGGAAGCCGTTGATGATGAGGCGAGAGTAGATTCTCAATCCAAGGAAAGAGGCCATCAACACAGTGAACATGACCAGAACGCCGACAAAGACATCGGAGTTGTTGTGTGGATGCCCAGCAAGTGGCATAACCTGCTGTATCGCGTCGACTTGGTCTGGGAATGGCCAGCCATAGATGTTTGCCTGGAAATCGAACACATATTGAACGCGCTCCTCCGTGGTTCCAAGGTAAGGCGCCAGCTGAGGTGCGGACAATGATCTGTTCTCGATTTCCGGGTGGTCATTCCAGAACTCTGCAATCTTGACGACAATGTCGTAACTGTTAACGCTTCTCCATTCCGCTCCTTGTGCGATCCAGGACACGGCCTGGCAAGTCCACATCAGGGTGTTGAAAGTATCAGCCGTGACATTTGCGGCTGTGAGGATCGCCTCCTCTTCAGGCTTGAAAGACATAGTGGAAGATTAAAGACCAAGGTAGAATTAAAAGTAAAACTGAACGAAGAGAAAGGAATTCGAAAAAACAAAATTTCAGCTCAAGTCCGCCAAACAATAGATGAAGGAACACGACTAAGGAAGGAAGGAAGCTGTCTAGCTGCTGAAGTTAACAGAAAAAAATAAGATGAGATTATTGCGATACCCGCAACTTTTTATATGTCATCGCGAACCCACAATATCTACGGAACCCGCTGTCGCATGTGGGTCAATATGCACCATCATCCCAGCTGATTGCCGTGGTCTATCTTATCATAAGATATCATCAAGCAGCGAACCATGCCCCTGGCTACCGTTTCAGCCTCGAGAATTTTCCTACCTCATTCTCCAGAGGATATGGATGTCACGACAGGAGCTAAACTTCCCTGGGTAGCCAAGGCGAGATACCTGCGTGCCTCAATTGACACTAAAGGTACCCACTCGCCAAAGGAACGACGCAAGGAAGCCGCCAAGCCGAGATCGGGGAAAATGGCTAGCTCCAGTGGGAATAGAATGGTATATGTCAAGGTGGGGATACTCTTTTGTTTTTCTGGATCTGGAATCATGGTGGGGGAAATATTCTGCCCTCAATTTACTGGTGCCATGGAAGAAATAAATTGTTCACATCCGTGATGCCACCTGATATAGGATATATTGGCACGGGATGTTCTGTTTTGCGTTGATGCACCTCAAACCTTAATGTTCACTTGATATTGCAGAACCCGCACCGACAGTCCATAGGTCGTTGATACTCACGACGCACGATGCTCCCAAAGTCAAATGTGGCAACTACATTGAAAATTTAATATCGACGACTCTTTGTGTGTCGAAAGGTTGAGACCTCTTAGTCATTAGCTTCAAACGCCTCAGTTTGCATTCTTCAACGCTAGTGAAAGTTGAAAATTAGGGTTTATGGGATGGGCCGCCAAGCTAGCGACCCATTGCACCCATATAGAATTTAACCCTATACTAGGTATATAGTGGTATTCAGTCCTCAAGGTCGGGTTCCTCTGACTTCACCAACCTACATCATATACATGTACTGTACATATACGGTACCTGTATTGGGTGAGAATAGGTGATGCAAGCGGCAGTAAACGGGCATTGCTTGGATATGCAGGTGCTCCAAATATTATTTTCTAATCGAGTCTAGTTCCTATTCTCGGATAACTGGCTCAAGTGTGGTGCATGTGGATGCAAAGACCACCTCGGCCTGTGCCGTTCCATGATAACATCGAAGTGGTCCTGACTCCAATCAAGTATTACCTGCAAGATCGAAACCGCCAAGAAGCGCGGTTCCAGTTTTATATCAATTAAACCAAAGTTTGCAAACGAACTCCTCTGATAGTGGTACGATTTTCCACGGGATTATTGCTACCATTTTGACCCCGCTTCATAAAAAATCCGCACTCTCTGCTTGACTTCTTCAACAAGACGCAGGTGATACTTTGAGAGACCCATTACTTGTCAAACTCTAAGTCCGCCGCAAACTTTACCACTTCAAAAGGAGGGTGACGAGTTCACGCCTCGACTGGGACTCTAGTATAAACTTCGTCACACACCAGCGGCAGCTACTAGCTTCAATGCCGGGTGCGACTAGATTCTTGACTCGACTTTCACAACATTGAAAGCTTCGACAGCCCTCAGTTGCTCAACTCTATCCCGGAAAGTCGGCCGAGATATGTTGTTTATTTTTTTTCCAGGAAGGCCCACCCAGACCAACAAGTCGTATGAGAGGCCAATGGCAAGGCTGTATTCGCCGCTTTGGTTATCCAATGGTGTGTATCCGACTTTGCGCAGGTTGAGATATTCGCTTGGCTTGGCGCTGCCCGTCGCCCGCCACACCAGCGCCAGCTGCCATTGAATTCAGGTGATCCACACAAACGTGAGGGGCGCCAAACGGCATGCGTTGTTGACCACATTTGCACATACGTACATATTATATCGCACCCACATTAGCGCGTCTCGAATACTTCTCAAAGAGGTCAACAGTAGGAGAAATCCTGCCAGAATTACTAAAACGGGTAAGCATTCATATGGGAAACTTCGAAATAGAGTTCGCATTCGTGCCCCGTACGTAGCGGTGCATCAAGTGTACAGAAACTTGAGTGACTTTTGAGCCGAACGAACCGTCGTATTATCAGATCGCAATATAGAGCTCGTTCAGTTTGAGTGAGAGAACATAGTTGGGGAACCTTTGAGTTATAATCATCATTCCCCACTTTGCTGCGTCTACAGCGACAATTGCAAGTTAACTTTAAAATTTGCACTTACAAGTCATGTAAAGTAAGTTTTATCTCGCTTGATTAATTTTTGGGCGAGTTCCCACCACACCTCAGCGGGCTCTCCACTGCTTTGCAGCCCGAATTTTTTTTTATCCCTCCACCTGTTAGCAAAGAATCCCCAACTTTAATATACCCTCTCTCGAACTCTCCCTTCTCTCCTGTCCAATCGGGGCTAAGAGGTAGCGAGACTCAAAGATCAGCGCTGCGGTAGACGGGAAGAAGCAGTAGCGGCTGGTGATCTGCCGTTCCTTATTTACTATGGCTAAATTTTGGAGATTTATAAAAATAAAATCTATTTATACCATTAAAACCGCATGCGTAGAAGAAAAAATGGAATAAAATTTGAAAAAATGAGATTTAAATAATAATTTCGTAATAAGATAAAAAAAAAAAAAGACCATGGCAAGGCACAATATTGCTTCTGTGCATAACCTTATCAAGGTGAATAGATTAGGTGATGGCTTTTGTTAATTTCTTTTGTCTCCCGCACCAGATAATCTGGTCAGAGGCGTGCCTCCAGACCAGGTATAAGGTTCGCCAAGAAAGCACTCTTGCTAAGACTGACGCGTGACGTTGAAAAAGGAATATCTATCGATAGAAATTGCATGGCGATGGCCCAAGGGCTGGGGCAACTGTCGACTGCCAAGATGCAGTCATGCGCATTGGCATTGAGGCTTCATGAAAATAAGCTCTTCTGTCGTAGCTGTGAGAGAAACTCGGAAACCAGCTATCCGTATTCTATCATTGTGGAGAGAAACTTAGAAACAAAGGCGAAATATGTTGTTTATCCTTCGGTTATCAGGAAGCGCTCGTGCGTAAAAGGTTCGAAGTGTTTCCGTCGTCCATACTGTAGTTCTACGGGAGACTCGAATTTGAGGAATTGGGCTGCAGAGTGGTTGTTTGGAGTGGAGGAGGGATGTCTTGGCCTTGGAGGGGAGTGGTCCGTGGATTATATATCTTGGCATCCGAACAACTCCTGCCCTCCCTCGAAATATGATCTGCGCATGCACTACGACTGCAGGTGCCGTACGTTTCGCGGGATAAGATTCCACGGTCCAAGCGTTCAGGCCCAAAATATTGCCCAGGAACGGGAAACATTTCCATTCGATATCTTTTAATGCGCGCAGGGCTGGAAATTTAGCAGCTTCCCCCGCTCGAAAGGAGAGGCCGTTTCAACCCCGGCACGTAAAGATAGCGAACATAGTCAGAACGAAACATATGTATCTCTATAGCTCTAGATGCAGAGAGAATCGCCCCTAAACCAGACATGCAATGCCTATCCCAAAAATATTGTGGGGGCCGTCCATAAATTCCAGCCTATGAGCGACGAGATTGGGCGAGCATACGCACATATGATCCCTGCATTGGTGTCATAGGTGGCGCCCACGACATTACACTTTAGACCCCGAAGTTGATGTCAACAAAAATGGGAAGGGATGTACGCAATTCCTGGTTATCAAATTCGCTACGGTCTAGTATCAAGCGCTTTCCTCTAGTTAGTTATTATTATGCCGGATCCTGGAAAGAAGCTCTAGCCCGAATTATACAACCGGGAGAGGTTTAACATGAAGGCGAGATGAATTCCTGGGACTTATCCAGAAAGTTTAATTCTATATTCCTCAGTGCGGCTCCATTCTTGATTGCAATGAAGTCGAAATGCAATCAGTTTAGATCCTAATAGCATTACTTTTCTCCAGCACAATAGCCCTACATAAGAGTCTTTAGAGACAATGAGAACTGTGTTTATTCCCATCCGTAGGAATATTTATAGCTGAGCCTGCAGAGCAGCAGAAACGCCTCCGCTGAAATGCCGATAAGTAGACTGTTCGAGACTATATCACCTGTTTCTGTGACAATCATCATTGATTGAAAGACGTGAGCTCTATCGTGCTAGGCTAAAGTTAGGTGCAGCACGCAACCCACGCGAAAGCACTGGTATTCGCTTGAGGTGCTCACGATGCTTTTTCGGCAGGTCAACTGAATTTAACTAATAGCTCGGAACCAAGGCTGTGGTCTCTGACATGAAAGCAGCCACTGTAGACTGGCCCCTCCATCGTGATACTACATTCGACCTTCCCCAGAGGGCTAGTTTCACCAGAACCTTATAGAAAGTTTTCTTTTGCCCGGATCCCGAATTATTCAACCCTTGCCACGCAGGTTAGTGGAACCAGCTGCGGTTACCGGGGCTGTTTTGCAGCCCTTGTCTCCTTCCTGCAGCTTCTGCAAGGAGGCAGCGCGCCCATGACTGCAGCGCAAAATATTCTCGAATATCTGATCAACCTCAAGTGACCAAATTATTTTTTTTTTCTTTGGATCTCGCAATACGAAGCATGGATTACTCGTGGCGTTTTCTCCATTTCTCATCAGGAGAATTATCCCTATCCCTGCAAACCAATCTATCATCTGTAACTGTGGAGAGCCGCTGGAGCTCAAGGGCAGGAACGAACCGAAGAGGGGGTTAACGATCAACCAACCTTGCTCCGCAGATGAAGATCCTAATGTCAAGATAAACTATAAAACCCGGGTCACTTCTACCTTTTGTTCAATTCTTCAGATCGACAGACGATCCCGGACAAGCCTCAGTCTATAACATTCCTCGCTACTGAAAGTCTAGTGCAGCTTTGCAAAGTCTCTATCAACAGCAAACAGCAACATGTTGTTTAAGACTCTCCTCCCTTCTGCGATCCTCATCGCCAGCCAGTTGGCCCCCGCCTCCGCCGGTCCCGTCCCAGGCCCAGGCCCCGTCGCACTTGCACGACGCGATTTCTACAATGAAGCCAGTGCCGGCATGCTAGACTTCCATCAGTCTAACAAGAGAGATTACCGCAAAGAGAAACGAGAGGCCATGAAGAGAGATCTCCCTTGGCACCCAGATCGTCTCTGGAGCAGCAGCTTTGGTTACCACGAGTGGTACAAAGAGAAAGCTTGCGACACGACTGACCGCAGAAAATGGTCCTATGGTGTCCTAGTCAGGACTATCACCTACCCAGACCCAGATACCGGTCTTCGCCAGTACGACTACTGGCAAAACAGTTCCAGTTACTGGACCGACTACTACTACCCAACTGGGCAGACCAGTTGCCACCTGTTCGGCAACCCCAAGTATGATCCAGGCACCCAGTGCACCGACAAGATCTGGAATCCATCAACGCAGCAATGGCTCCTCAGGAGTAGCTCCAACACCAACACCGGTTGGACAACCAACAATGCTAGTTATGCCGGCCACAAAGTCCGCACTATCTATGACTGCTTGCTCAACAGAACTGCTATCGAGTATGGCACCACTGTGAGTGCTTTCGGATTCAAGCCAGTTCAGTACACTCTAGACAACATCAAATACTACCGCTTTTATGACAACAACAACTTTGCTTGGTTTGTCGCCTGCCCAACCACCTGGCCGGGTGCATGGAAGCGCCATCTCGAAGATATTGAAGCGGGTAGACTTGAGAAGCGTTGCAATGGCTGCAAAGGCGTCAACCCCGTTTGGGATTTCTTCGCACCAAGACAACGCAACCCGCTCGCTGATACCACGGATATCCACGACTACCAAGAAGCCCTTGAGGAAGAAGATCCAGCTTTCACCGATCAGATCAGATATGCTATCACTTACTGGCCACCAAGTGCTCAGAGAAACGTGACTGTTGACGGCCACACCTGCATCCAGACTGCTGTCAGCAGACCAGGTCTTCGTCACTGGACTGTCAGATTCTTCGACAATGCTGAATATGGATACGTTCAATACTCCCAAGAGTACCACCCAACTTCAGAGGACTACAACTAAGTAGTTATCTCTTCAAAACGTTCTTCCTTGTGAAGAACGTTCGCCCGAGGAAACAGGATCGGGTTTTCTTTCCCTTCTTATTTACCATATTGTATACTTTTCTTGGTGTAATCCTACACCAAAACTTTTTGTTCATATTCTATACCCTATACCCCTTCTTTCTTTTCTTCTCTCATCCCCTATATGCCAAATAGGGGCTTTATTACAACTTTCTCATACTTGAAAGACTGTCAGCAGACGAGCAGCCTGATTGGACGTTTATTCACCGCACGTATTTGGATTGTAGCGTCTACTCTACAGGTCTAGTTCAGTCTCAGATGATTCAAATCTTCCTCGAGGCGACGAACCAGATAACTTCTTCTTTCTTTCTTAATTCCCAATCTTCGCGTATTGTGTAATTAGGTTTAAAAAATTTTTTCCCTTGCATTGTACATGTACTGGTACATATATTCATGTATTTATGGAGCAAATGAGAGTGCACAGATATCCACATAACCTGCATACCTCGACTTTGGTCTCGATAACTGGCATAGCGTGTACAAATAGCCTGGTAGCCTAGGTCTTGCTAGCCCTATCCCGACTAAGGATATCCGCACGAGTAGGCCACCTGCATAATATTCGTATATCTCATATATTCCCCAGGGTGGATTGCATCCACGTTACAACTGGATACTCCCTTAAGCCGTAACGCCACATTGGTCTCCGATCCAGGCGATTCGCCCTCCAGGTCTCACCATCGACGCCATCATTCGTGGCGCTTTTAGGAATCTGTTGCATTTTATGTGTTGTCGTCAGTGGCGTTCAACCTCCAAGCTCCACCCTAGGCTCCTGTAGGAGAAAAAAACAAAGCAAACGCCATTCGCAAACTTCTAGCTCAATCGAGGCAAAGAAATGTGTGGTTGAGATCCGTTCGAGATCCGACGTAGCGATGTGGAGAAACAAAAAGAAAAGGATCGAGACATTTCCCTGTTTTTACAGGATGCAGATGTCCATGTTTTCCTTATTCTTGTTATTTGCTTTGTCGTGGATTTCCCCGATCCAAGGTTCCAACTCTCGGGCTAGCCGGGACTCGGTGTCGTCTTGAAACCTGGCTTGCAGTCAGCTCCACATGATATTTCCATCTTATTTGCATAGAGTCGAGTTCTGAAAGGTCTCGGCATCAGCAATTTCAAACTTGAAGATTCTCAAATGGCGTTCTTAGCCATGAATGACCCTATGAATGAGATCATTCCAGGTCTCTATCTCGGCGAGTATGTATTCCGTTATTTTGTAAGCCCTCATGTCCGCTGCTGTCGGGTAGAATTGCAATTCTCATATTACCATATCTTGTTTGTCAAAGGCAAGGCGTCTCTTCAGCTCTAGCTAGTGGCAAAATGCAACGTTATCAACACAGTTCTGCAGACCGCTAACTTGGCTTTCTTGAACAATAGCATCTTCGCTGCCCGCACCCCTGAAATTCTCAATGGGAGCGAGATAACGCACATCTTAACCGTTGCCCGAGGGTCTCTTGGTTTGCTTAACGACACCCTCGAAACGAAAAATTACCGAAACGAACCGTTCCAGCATTTGCAAATCGAGTTGGATGATCTACCAGATTCCAAACTCCTAGAAGAATTGCATCATGGAGTAGAATTTATCGACAGGGCATTGAACCCAAAAGAGGGGCTAGAAGATGGCAAACCTAATGCGATCCTAGTTCACTGTCTACAGGGGATGAGTAGAAGCTGTAGTTTTGTAGTCGCATATCGTAAGTGTACAAAATTATTATTACAAATTGCAGTTGATATCGGAGGAATCGTGCAAGGATGATCCGCTAACTTTCTGCCAACTTTGGAAAGTTGTATGGAAGAATAACATATCGGTGGGACAAGCCTTGGAAATGGTTCAAGAGAAGAGAAAGAAAGCTCGGCCCAATGCTGGATTTTACAAACAGCTACTTGAGTGGCAGAGACAGTGCAAAGATGGAGGTGCTTAAATTACCAATTCCTACGAATGTGATCCAGCCGAAATTTTAAATATGAATTTGAAGGTTGATAATCTATGATTTATGGTACGAGTAACAAAACAATCTATAATATAATACATTTGCCATAATGATCGCTGCGAATTAATATAAAAGTGAAGAGAAATAAATTTATTCCCCTATAAGTTGTCTTGTGGAACCAACCTTCCCACTTTTTGCGCCCTATAAGTCTAGAAATCCACGAATGTATAGTATCAATGAGGCCCGAAAGCAAGAAATGCAAAGTAGTAGTGGTTTCCCGAAGCCGAGAGCGAACGCGGTATCCCAGGGCAGATTATAAAGGCTTGGCACAATCACACCGACTCTTCTTTGGTCACTCGTCACTCCAGCTAGTCGAACACTAGCTAGATGCTCAAAGGCAATATCGCCAGAAGCTTAAGCGATATCCTTGGAGGCGTTGTTGCTAAACGGGAGCGGGATTGGGAATGGAACTCGTGGAATTGGAATTCTCGGGATAGGAAGTCCTGGGATTTGGATGCCTGGGCGAGGACCACGGCTTGGTGGCTTTGGCGGTTTCTGCGGTTGTTGCTGGGGTGGCCTTTGAACTGGCCCGGTTGGCTTTGGCTTTGGCCCGTTGGGTTTGGTTGGCTGTGCGCGTCTTGTGGTAGTCGGACGACCTTTGGTAGTTTGTGCCGATTTAGTAGTCGTCTTGGTAGCAAGGGTAGTGGTCGTCGTGACCCAGGTAGTAGGAGTCCCAGGAGTAATTGTGGTAGAAGATATAACTTCCGTGGTAGTGGTATTCACCGGTAGGATACTGATACTAGGGTCGATAGGCTCCGGTGGAATAATTGGGATAATAGTGATATTATGCTGGATAGGTGGAAATGCAAGGCGAAGGGGTTCAGCCACCGGCTTTGGGTGAGGAGCTGGAGCTGCAAGAGAGCAAGTGAACAGTGCGGCGGCTGGAATGAACTTGATAATTTGCATTTTGGAATTTTTTTTTCACGAACAATTGCAATATTAGACAAAAGATAGCTTAGAAGAGAATGATTATAAAAAACGAGCGTTCGATTGTGTAGAAGTAGTCGGCAAAGAGTCTCTAAAAAAATCGTAACAGTGGACTTAACAGTGGACTTTAATAGAGATCGATATTCCCCGCTCGCGGAGAATTGTTAAAAAGCGAAGGGATAAATGAACGAATGTATGAAATAAAATACCTAAATGAGTGTGGTTGAGTATAGAAAGTCGCTGCTCTGGTCATTGAAGCGGAGACCGGATATGAGATCAACCCAGTGTTATTATATAGGCAAGATGTCTACGTCTGTCCAGATCAACTATCGATTTTCTAGGCCACCACGTCGGATATCGTCCGAGCGTTCATGCCTGTAAACGGAATACAGCAATCTTACCGTCAGACCAATGCTCGAAACTTCGCATTCATCTCTAATGCGAAGTTCCTGCATTGATCTCTAGGAAATATTAACAACATGTCTAGACAACTCAATCTTAAAGCTTGCTGTGCTTACTTCGGCTAGCACCTGTGGTGTTTCACAAGCTCGCCTATCCAGCCAAGATGTTCCGGCCCCACGTCGTCTGACATTGCCGAATGAGCATATGAGTGGGAACCAAAAGCTACTTAATGAGCTTGATTATGTGTATGTGCCGGTTGTTTCTTAATTAAAATTGCCCTCTGAGGCTGCCAGGAAAATATTCTGGAACTTTAAGCATTAAATTCGCTTGATTATTGTGCATATTGCAGGCTTTGGAAACCCCACACATCGGTCGCTCAATATATATTGGCCAATATTGGAGGATATCCTCAGCGCTGCAGTTAAGTTGGTCGATTCTGACAGCGAAATGGCTGGTGACACAGAGCCTCAACATGCAACACATATTTCGAATTTCATGCAGGGCCAGGGGATCAGGCAGAGATCCGCATAGGGATGCAGTTGCAGACATCAGCTTGACAGCTCTCTTCACAGATGGGCCAATCCGTGGTTTGAGATTGGTACATTGGCGGGATCAATGCCAGAACACGTCTATTTCACTTCCATGATAGCTTCCAATTCCACACTTCCTTTCATGTTTCCGACAATTCTAAGTAGCAGTCGAAAAATGTTGATGGGATGTGTGCATATGTGCATAAAATACGATTGCTTACTCCCTAGGAGCACTGGCGCCTACATAGAGACCATGTACGTGTGCACTGAACAGAATACCCGAGCTTAATACTAATTATCTAACCGATATTTGAATACTTCATAGGGAGCACGCACTCAAGTTATTTATTTGATAGTACATCAACAAAGGCTATATATTAACAGGCTATACATTATATACACAATGCAGGATTGTTGACTCCCGACTCAGCCAAGTAACTAGAACCAATAGCCGGTAGCCCCAAAGTTGCCTAATCCAGCAATGCCCGCTTCTCTTCGATTACCCCTTTCCTCGCTCATTCACGCTAACATAGAATACTAAGCGTTCCTCTCCCCGATCTAAGTGTCGGGCATTAGCCCCCTATTAGAGATAGTCAGAATATGTACCCCATTGATTTCGAGTTGATGTAAATAGCTTCATACCTTTCATCCTCAACCTAAAAATCCCTAACGGTTTCACCAACAGTGGTTATAGATGCAAAATTTGGTGGGCTGGGGAAAAGCTTCACGAGCCTCAACGGCTCGCGGTAGGGCGGCCGGAGTTGGTGGCTCTGGCTCTGGCTCTGGCTCACGCTTGACCTCCACCGGAGCAGGCTCAGGTGCACGCTTCACCTTGAAGCATTTATTGTATATGCAGATGCTTGGCTCCGGGGCAGGTGCTGCAATTGGCTCAGGCTCGCGCTTGACCTCGGTTGCCACAGGCTCTGGAGCTGCTTCAGGTGCTCGCTTCACCTTGAAGCATTTATTCCATACGCAGATACTTGGTTCTGGAGCTGGTGCGGCAACTGGCTCAGGCGCGCGTTTTGCTTTCTGGCATTTATTGTAAAAGCAGATACTCGGTTCCGGAGCCGCGACTGCAACTGGGTGAGGAACAGCGAGCGCGGAGGCGGCGAAGGTAAGGACTGTGATAACGCTGAACTTCATATCGGATGTTAATCGAAATCTTCGTCAAGGTCCTTGGAAAGGAGAGGCCGAAATATATTGCGAAAAAATTTTGGAAATAGGATCTTAAGGCTGAATAGTTTGCCGGGTGCGGAATTCTTCTTATGTTGATCTGCTCTGCAGAATGGCATTTCAAAGGAGACCCAAGGGCGAGGAAGACTAGTATTTATACAGTTTCTAGGAACGAGATCACGTTGCGTTCGCGCCAACTTTGTGTTCATATATTACATTATAATCTAGTTAACGTTCGCAGTTGCATCCTTGAACTCGGTTGATACCTACATGTCTACCCACCTACAACAAAGCAAACTTGCACGGATAACTTCTTCGTATAATCGTCCTTATCACGGGAAGTCAGATTACAACCCGTTTGTCCCCACAGGATCGCCCAGAAATTTTCTTATTCAGAACAAAACTTGGAAGACCCTTCGCCTATTCTTCGTCTATTCCCCCCTGAAAAATATAAAAATCCAATGCGACGAAGAATAAAGTGGAGATGTTGCATGGATCCCCGCCTAATTTGGCACGGGCCTTGAACACACTATAACATAGGCTGTCCAAAAAGACACACTCCCCTTGCGTTGTTTCAATATTAACTCTGCAGAGCTATCAATGTTTGGTCCAACCCGCACCCCCAATATATGCATCTCGTGGAATCTAACCAGATCTGGTGATAACAGCGAGAGCAAGATATCCCGAAAGGCGACAAACCACAGAAATGTACCAAATTCCATACCGCAAAATTCACAAAAAAAAACTTGGTTTTCGCTTAGTGCATCCCATATGCGCAGAACCAGTCAGGAACCAGTCAAATACTGCGAATTAGCAGTTTAGCGATGCAAATTCGCATTTTGATACCGGTTAGGATAGATAAGTAAGTCTATATAGCTATATGATAATGTTCTTATGGTTTCGAGGACGCTCCTGTCCTCCTACTTTCCCAGGATTGTTTCAATCCCATGCACCATTTTTACCCGCGTTCTTACCCTGGTAAATATTGAGACTTAAGCTGGCTGCAAAACTAGGACCGGCCTCGGCCAAAGCCTAAGCCTCAGCAAAAATAATGCCGTCACAGTTCAGAGGTGTGAGAAAAGTGTTTACGTGGTATATTCCCAGCACATGTATACAATATGAGGGCCATGGCCTAGCGTATATCAGTTCTAGTTGTAATGCCGTTAGCATCCTCAGAAGGCATTGCAAGTTCGATCCAGCCTGTCCAATTGACCTAGGCCTGTGCTGGTCCCAAAATCAGACGAACCTCTTAACCTCCTACGACATACACGGATACGTTTTCTACTTACAGATACCATGCATAGAATCCATATACCCACACTGAGGTCACCTTCCAGCTAGAATAAAATTAAACTTCGTGTGTAACCGTCAATTTCAAGCCTGCCGTGCAGCTGCACCTCGGAAATTGGTACCTGGGAAAGCCACCATCCACCAAGATAACGCAACAACTGGATAGACCCACCCCTTAAAAACCCCACAGCGGAATACAACGTTTCAGAAAAGAAACTACAGGCTGCCATGTGCGAACGAATATAAAATCCAACGACGTAATGCTGCATCTGCAGACACCCTCCATTGAAGGAAGTCAATGCAAGATAGCCTCCTTATCATTGTCTTGAACTGGTCAGGTGGCCTTTCTTCAGGAGCTGAGAGAACAACCGCAAATATTTAGGCAAGTTTAGCAAACAAAACTAACTCCACGCCTAAGTGTAGTTGCATTTAGGTAATAATGATCAGGTATATTAACATGAGTGCCTAGTTGGCTTCAGTAAAACTATCCGTATCTTACATCTCCTGAACCTTCCCTGAACCAGTCGTCCGCAGCCATCTCCTCGCCTGACGCATAGTTGATAATTGTACTCTTTGATTTGGTATATGCGTTATAAGCATCCACACCATTCTCGCTTCCCACTCCGCTTGCGCTTTTCGCGCCTCCCCAAGGACTGCTGGGGTCATTCCTATGATGGGTATTCACCCACACGATTCCGGAATCTATCTCCTCAGAAACTCGAAAAGCTTGAGACAAGTCACTGGTCCAGATCGCAGCGCCCAGACCGAATTCGCTGTCGTTAGCTAGCTCAATTGCCTGTTCTTCAGTCTCGAATCCGACGACCACGATGACTGGCCCAAACGCTTCTTCTTTCCAGATACGTGTCGTAAGGATGCTAGAGTCCTCGGTAGAGATGAGAATTGTTGGAGGATAGAAGTAGCCCTTTGAGAAATCGAATCCATCGAGCGGGCTCTTCCCTTGCATCCGTTCACCTCCCGTAACCGCCTTTCCCTTGCCGCTGCTGACAGCATCATTAACTAGGTTCTCGACATTCCCCAACTGGCGGGCTGAAATAAGGGGACCCATCATTGAATCTATATTCTTAGGCGAACCCATACGGCGAAGTATCGACTCGGCTTTGGCTGTGAGGGTTTCTATAACGACTGGCAAGACACTGTTTTGAACAATTATCCGAGTCGCCGCTACGCATGTCTGGCCGCTAGCGATAAAGGAACCGAAGGCAATCCCGTTAACCGCAGCTCCGATATCCGCTTTCTCGAAAACAATCAAAGGAGCCTTTCCTCCAAGTTCGGCCGTATACTTGGCCAAATTCCGCCCCACGATTTCTCCGATCGCCCTGCCCGCCACCGTACCGCCCGTAACATCCACCTTGCGTACGAGAGGATGCTCCACCAGTGCTTTTCCAGTAACCGCGCCATAGCCAGGAAGCACGGATAGTACACCATCAGGCAATCCCGCCTGCTGCAGAATTTTCGCAAGCCGGATAGAGGTAAGCGGTGTCAGTTCACTAGGCTTCAGTATTATACTGTTACCAGCAGCTAAGGCCGGTGCAAGCTTTTTAACTGCGATTAACATCGGGTGATTGAACGGGGTAATCTGAACCACCACGCCGAGTGGCTTCCGATCAATCCAGTTATGTAGTTTCCCCTGGGTGGGTAAAACTGCTCGCTCTTCGGTACGAATCAGTGCCGCGTAGTATTTGAACCACCGTACTAAAGATGGAACCTGAGCTTTCATCTCCCGTATCGCTCGCCCGGTTTGTCGGACTTCTAAATCGATGAGTTCTGGGAGCTCTGTGGTTAGTAGTGTCGCCGCCTTGTCGAGCACTTCCGCTCGCTCGTGACGTGGCTTTTTAGACCAAACACCCGATTTGAAAGCTGCATGGGCTAGCTCGACGGCTTCCGATACGTCTTCCACCGAGGCGGAGTGGCATCTATAGAGATCGGATTAATTGAATATGCGACTAACCTTAGAGCTCGGTTTTAGTTACTTACTGTGTGAAAATTTCTCCTGTTGATGGGTCTTCAACCGGTATCCTGTACTTATTTTTAAAATGTAAAAGAAAATCTCAAAGAAAATGCATTTATGAATCCGGGTTGCCTTACAGTTCTCCTCTCCCTTCCCGCTCAACACCGCTAATCCAGAGGTTCCAACTAGACATCTTGAAAAATAGGCTTCGTAATCAGCCAGGAACGTCGACCCCGCCTTAGTTGTATATTTTATCACCACAGACCGAAACAATCGGTTCAGCACGCGAGGTCCCTTTTATGCGTAGAATGTCGTGAGAAAAAGTCTCAGGGTTTTCTTCAGTCTTACATATCAAGCAGGGTTATCGGATATGCTGACGTTGCTAGGAAGTTGACAATTGACATGCACTGGATGTGGGGGGAACCATTCAAATCGGCAGGAGCAAACCGAACACCCTTTTATCTAACTTCCCGAGTAGAGCCCTAGCTATAGAGTGACTTGTGCAATTGACTTTGATCAAAATATTCCTTACCTTGACATCGTTAAGCGTCCACATATGACCATATAGCCTACCAGAGGTATCCGGGAAAAGTTAATTCTATAGGGCACTCCCACGTACTCTACTGTATTTTAAACTCGAGAGGGAAAAGGTTAGCATTGCATTATAATTGAGTTTTGCAGCCGCTCCAAGTCATTATATAGGCATCAAATGCAACAAGGCTGCAACACGGTTCTCCAAAACTCGGAAGCTTGCGATCCATATCACCATTCAACCCCACCAATATTTCAAAAAAAAAAAAAAAAAAGAAGGATAAAAGGTTACTTAGACATAAGATTCTTTTCAGAACTTTATTTAATCTCAATATATAATGCGGAAATCGAAATTACTTTCAAATCCTGCCGCTAGAGCTCTTATTTCTCTATCGTTATTTAAAGTGCGCCCTCAAATTTCGTTCATAGCCGCCAGCATTACTAAATCTTCACTGTATTAATAACCCCAAATATATCCTGCCTATCCTTGCACTCTAAGATCCTTCCTGCTTGAAAGGCGACATTAGCTAACTACTAACGAGCACAATTCCCGTCTAAAGCCCAAATCTTACCTTCTTGAGGAGCTTACCTTCCCGAGATCCTGCATGATTCTATATTTACGGACAGCGTCCTGCTTTTAAAAGAGATAACGACGAGTAGTGGCGATCGTTGACTCTGGTTCTGGCTCTGGTTCTGCAGCACGAGCCATAAGAGGTAGGCAGCGATTTCCCAGATAAAGTAGGGGTCTTCTAGTTGTCGTCGGGGTCGGCGATGGAGCAGACCCCGGGGCAGGCATTGCTGCCACTGTCACAATCGCAGTCAAGCGGGTGATAAGATGGAATAGCCACATTTTGGAAGGATTGCAAATTGGCAACTTCATACAAATCAAATAACCTTCTGTAGAGAATTTCTGATAGTTAAGGTTTTACTTGCTATAAGGCGAGTTTTGGCTCTTAAGCTTAAGGCTCAGATCTGAAGGAACCGACTCCCTTATATACCCTCGGGGTCTCCTGTAGCCATAGCGCATGAACAGAAATCAATCTTCAAACATCAGGGCCCCAGTCATTTCAATTTGTGATATAAAAGCCCTGGAGGAATTTTTTTAACGCCAGAGAGAAACGCACGGGCCCAAAAGGCGGGATGAACCATTTAAGTCAACATATAGTATTCATACTAGAGATTCAAGATTGCCCAAGGCTTGCAAGGCGTTATTAATCATAGTATCGGATCTTACAAGACAAACCGCATTGCTAGTGCATGCCGCGCCAACTACAGTTGATCAATGTCTGAAGATGGAAACAATAGGCTGATGTAAACTTCACCACGCCAAACCTATAGACTTTATTACTAACCGCACAGTCCTCCCTTCGGCGGTCATTTGATATTTTTAATCCCTGTAGCCTTAAAACAAGCCTCTATAATTACGATATTCTATAATCTCTGCTTTTCTCTCCGACTTTGGGTTAGACCGGGAACAGTCGCTAATTTAGCCTACCGAAATGCATATAATCCAGTTGCCAGTAAGCGAGATGTGGTGCGGACCTTTGTGCAGGACTAATGACTTCGGCGGAGAACCTGTACGCTAGATTAGACAAGGCCGTGTGAACTTGTTTGGCGTGGTATATGAGTAGTTATAAGCTGTAAATACACCCGTGGTTTTTAATACTAAGAAGTTCATATAATCTTTCGAGATCCCAGAAGTGGGCGGAAGCTCATCAGTTACTTAGCTTCTATGCATGTGCTTGTCATATTACCGTGGTCGTAATGCTGTACCAGCGACCTGTGTTGGGCAACCGAAGCCTTATGTGTAACAAGCTCGACGAACCCTCTAAGCTCGCAGCCGACCACAGTGTTGTAAGGGTTTCCAAACAAGTCTAGCATCTGCAAACCCAATCTTAATTATACTGACCTCGAGCGCACCATTTACCTCCCAGCCCATACTAAACAAACTATCTGCTAGATCTGAAGAAGTTGAAACATATGGAAATTCTGCTTAGCAGGCAATAGTCCCAAACCCAGGGACCAATTTATTTCAAAGTTAAAAGCACCCTATCGGAGTCGGTTCGGGTCCACAAAGTCATCAAGCTTCAGGTATCAACGCATCAATGCAATGCCCGCCCCGACCCAAACTCGGCCCACCACGAAACCCTACCTCGATAACGGCTAGTGTCCAGGATTAGATTGGCCATGGAGCGGTACCCACCACGATCATCATGATCATGTTGCCATGCAGAAACCCGGATGACGCTCGAGTTATCACGCTTCAGCCTAGCTCCCCACTTTTCCTCTGATAAACCGGGGATTCTATCTACAGCCCTGCAGACAGGCAAGTCATGATCCAGAGCGCAAATGGCAGACACGTGGTGCACCTAGCAAGGACGATAACGGCGCAATGCTACATCTCAACCATCTTGACTGCTCGAAGTCATCACCAGAGTCGGTGTAGACGACCCAAAGTTATAGTCGCCACTTTACTCTCGCCAATCCAATTAGGCAATCCTCTAAACCAAAGCCACTTATAAAAAATTACGGATGCTCTCCCGCCTCCGCTATACTAGCAGACAGGCATAGTTAATTCAACATGGGCTACGAGTAAAAGACGGCACGAAACTCATGATTTCATATTACTCACAAGCAATTCGCAATTCTGGAGGCAAAGATCTAAACCCCTTCATAGATTGCGTGATATCGTAGCCTAGAAAGACAGCAGCGGTTGTTCCCGCTGTCTTTGGTAGCTGGGAAGCTTAGAGGTCTCGTATTTCTTTTTAGCAAGCTACCGACCTAGCTCGTAAACCCACTTGCCCTTTCTTGCCGTTGCTTCCCGGAAAGCAGCCAATCCATAAGTGGTATGCGGGGACTGGCTGACTGCGAAACCGAATCGAAGAAAGCTTTTTGGTATGTAATGAGAGGCGGATGCTTGAGGGTGGGTGCTAAGCTACGGACATGGCGTTTCCTGGTGGACTGTTTTATGCATCCACCAGCCGAAATCTTGCAGAGTACATGTACCTGCAGTTCAAAACCCTCACTCCGAAAGGTACACCTTCCCCTCAGCGGTTTTCCCATCTCCCCAGCGAGAAACATGCAAGAATCGTCGGATTGTGGAATATTCGAAAAGGTGCATCGCCCTGCACCCCAATCTTGGCACCTTCCGTATCGACACTTGCCAAGCGCGACAACCCTGGTTTATCGCGACCAGCAAATGCGAATGGTATTTCATTCATGCCACCCCTTCCGATCCCAACTTGTTAGTTTCTTCGTCCTTGGCCCGCCCGTCAAAGCATCTTCCGGAAGTAAAAGAAAAAAGTATTGGCACTAGGCATCTGGAAACCGAGTTGCACAATCTTCGATGCTCAGTTGCCCTATCGAGTTGTAGCTAAGCAATTACGAAGGCTTGGCCAGCGAGGGCGTGGCGACAATACTACCAGCGGATCCATGATCATGATCTATACATTAAATATATTGATTGAAGCCTGCAGGCTCAAGGTTCTTTGGGGAACATTACACAAGACCACTTGCCTACGATGTCACGGTATCCATGCTTCTGCTGAACAGGACCTCCCAATCTGTTGACGGGCTTATCTCTTGCTATACCCCTACCGTAGCCTGGCTACCAGACAACCTTCCGCCCCCATCGACGACTCGGGAAACTGAGTAAACATGACGAGAGAGGAAAAGAAAAACAACCATGCGGATTGCACCGAACCTTCGGTTTTGTGCTCAGTCGCACGATTACAGAAAATCGCAGGAAAGCGTGGCAGGCTAAGGATCTTCATTACATGATTCAATTATGGGAATAGAGTAGCGCGAAGGGTGGAAGCAAGGAGTATAAAGATCTCAAGGGATCCCCTTCACATCCGACGTTTTTCTGGTTTCCTGTCTCTACAGAGGATCATCCTGTCGACTTTTATCAGGTCCGTACGGGTTTTTTTTTAATATTTCTTCCTTCCCTCTTTATAGACATCTTTTTTCAAAATGAGAGTCTCTACCCTTTCCCTCGCCGCTGTCTTTGCGGTTGGATGCGTTGCGACTGAGAAGCTCACCCTTGATAAGGTTGAAGCCGATATCAAGACCGAAGAGTATGCCCGCCTATCCGATATCTGCATTCCATGCAAATCTCCTCGCATCTCATTTCTAATTGAGTCACTAACATGTAAATCTTCCTATCACGTAGGCTCCGCAACAACCTCTGGCACTTCCAGAAGATTGCCCGCGACAATGGCGGCAACCGAGCCTTTGGTCTTCCCGGTTTCAAGGCCTCGCTTGACTACGTCTACGAACGCGCTGTCACCCGCTTCGGAAAGCACATGGACACCTACATCCAGCCGTTCAACCACACTTTCGAGCAAACCAAGGAGATCGCTGTCAACGGCCCTGACGGCAAGCCGGTTCATGTGATCACTCTCTTGTACAACCATCCTACTCCGGCTGGAGGTATCACCGCCGAGTTGATCGACACCCCAGTCGATGACACCAACGGCTCAGGATGTCTTCCAGAGCACTGGACTGGCATTGATGCCACCGGCAAGCTTGCCCTCGTCAAGCGTGGTGTCTGCGCCATCTCTGACAAGCTCAAGCACGCCAAGGCTGCCGGTGCTCTCGGTGTCATCCTCTACAACCAAACCCCGGGAACAGCCTATGGTAGCGCCACCCTCTCCGCTGAGAATATTGGCCTCTTGGTCCCATGCGGTGTCATCCCATTGGAAGTTGCCCAGTCCTGGATCCCCCGTCTCAAGGCCGGTGAAAAACTCACCGCCTTCCTCCTCGTTGACTCCATCTTCGAGACCCGTGAAACCTGGAACTTGATCTCTGAGACCAAGGAAGGTGATCCAAACAACGTTGTCATGCTCGGTGCCCACTTGGACAGCGTTCAAGCCGGTCCTGGTGTCAACGATGACGGCTCCGGTTCCACCGCCCTCCTCGAAATCATGGGATCCTTCAAGAAGTACAAGGGCTTCAAGAACAAGGTCCGCTTCGCCTGGTGGGGTGCCGAAGAATCAGGTCTCGTCGGAAGCTTGTACTACACCAAGAACCTCAGCGAGGAGGAAGCCGACAAGATCCGCTTCTACTTCAACTACGACATGATTGGTTCCATCAACCCATACTTCCACGTCTACCAGGGTGAGAACCCAGGTGACCGTCTCGGTGCCGAACTCCTCGTCGACTACCTCAACGTCACCGCCAAGAAGCCAGCCGAGATTGCTCCCTTCGGCACTTCCTCTGACTATGTCGGTTTCCTCGAGATTGGTGTTCCATCGTCCGGATTGTTCACCGGCGCCGGAGCTCCTCAGGATCCTTGCTACCATCTTGCTTGCGATACCCTCGAGAACATTGACTGGTCCGCCATCACTGCCAACGCCAAGGCTGCTGCTCGCGCTGCTGCCAAGTTTGCTTTGAGCTTGGACGGTGTTCCACCCAGGAACAAGACTACTCCAAACCTTAGGGGACGTGCTAACCTTCTGCACCAGTTCCAGAAGTGGTCTCGTATTGAGAGCGCTGTTGAACACAGCCACAGCTGTGCTCATAAGGTCAAGTCTGTTGTGTAAATAATTTCATTTTCGGTTTTTGATGAGAGATGAGGGTTAGTTGGAGTAATTGGGAAAGGGAAGAAAGAAGCATAGACGAGACGCCGCATTGCGTTTCTGCATTTGCATGAAAAGCGTGTTTTTAGATACCATATCTGTACAATACCCAGAAGATTTTTTTTTAAATATCCAATGTATATTTTGGAGATATACTAGCAATAGATATCCGTACACGGTTCATACTCCCGCTTTCGTCCTCGTAAACCGCACTCGTATAAAGGCGTATATGCACCTATACGCATACGTTCATCTGATCAGTAAACCTGCCGTGCCTGCGTTGCACCCGTGTTGGCTAAGTCGCACAAGCTTTTTCCGGGCTGGGCAACACTTTACGTAGGCCCCCTTTGCCCAGCTCTCCGCAGCGCTTCGTAACCTTCACATGATCATGCAGCTAGCTTTTTTCTCGATTCAAAAATCCGTTTGCAATTAGCCAAAGAAATTTCAAGCTCGCCCAAGGAGGGAAAAAAAAAAAAAAAAAAAAAAAAAAGCGGACGGGACGGGAAGGGAAGGGCCAGATCTTGGGTGATTCCCAACCATACGGGTAATCTAGAATACTTAATTAGAATGATTAAAAGAAATTCTCCCCGAGCTCAATTAATTGTTGGGATTTCACCAATGGCCACGTGGTATGTATATCTTCACAGTCACAGCTCATAGCTTTGAGCTGCAGGAGCAGCGGGAACGCTGTGATCGAGGCCGATAGGTCCAGAATCACGACACAATTATAGGACCCGTCAAGCTTGTTTCGAAACCGACCTGTCAAACGAAAAGGTTTGAAGGTTTGGAAACCTGTAACATACGGATCCAATTGATAACAAATGCGGGCTCACCAAACTAGACATTAATTCTGCACATGCAAACCGCTCGTTCCTTTTTTTTTTTTTTCCTTCTCTTTGGATTCGGAAACCATTTCCCGTACCGCATTGCCAATGTACGAGTGCGGAACACAACTATTTTAGCGTCAGCGGCTTTGGTGCTGCATGGGGTTTCGGCGTCTTTGCCTGCTAACCTAATCCTGAAGCAACAAAGCCAAAGAGCTTTCCCGTTCGGCCAATGGTAGCAGGTCATAGCTGGTGAAGGGGTGAAAGGGTCTCGGGGAGGGAGGTTCTGGACCGAACATGGGTGAGCTCGAGTTCTGGCCAATTGAGGTTCCTCTAACGTGCAGGGAGGACAAGCTACTATAGCTAGTAGGGTTAGATATCCTTTTTTTTTTTTTCCTGCTCGGTTGCTGGTAGATTCCGAATTGTCAAGTATCGTACTTTGACAGCCAATTGATGTTGAGGATTGACCTAGAATCCGGGATTCGAATCGGACCCATGTAGACATCTAAGCTATCACGTTTGTCGATAAAGGTCTATCACTCGTTATATTAAAAATTTCTTTCCTGGTCGACCGGTCTCCTTTTTCGCTCGTCGATTGCGTTATATGCATACCTGGCCACTATACTCGAATTACTCAAACTACTCTGACACTTGCCAAAGGACCCAAATCGTCAACACCATCGATCCCGCCGCCACTGTCACAATTCGCGGGTCTCGTTAGTGTTACTTTGCTTCTCAAACTACACCTTGTTTCGGCAATAAATACTGCACACTTCATAATTACATCACAGACATAGTACCGTGACCGACGTCAGCTGCTCCCACCAATACGTACATGATCACTCCCGTCGTAACTTTTTTTTTTTCCTGTCTCTTACATTGCATGCAGCCCGCCCGTACGTACACTTGGGAAAACAAAAAGGTTAATAAGCTTAAATTCTCGCTTGCGTGACGGTGCACTTTCTCCTGCGATTCCTCTTCTTCAAATAGCAGCAATTTCGTCAGGGTGGTTCCGAGTTCGAATACGTGGCCGTTATTCAGTAGACGGTTTCTTTCGATTTTGTGCATTTCGCAGAGTCAGATGTGTATGCTGTAACCATCCGTTCTTTCCATAGACATCTTGGATCTTCCATTGACATGACATGCATGAGAGGTTGTCCGGTCGGTCGGTCGGTCGCTACGAACACAAAGTTTTTTTTTCCTGCTTCCTTCCTGCAGCGGTTGTATCAACGGCATGTTTTAGTGCAGCGGGTGTCTGGTTAGATAGGTAACATTTGGGATTTGTGGCTTGAAGACATCTTGCAGTATTTAGGGCATTTTATCTGCAGAAAGTCTGAGGTATAGACTCCTTGTCTAGGAGATTCGGAGAGGTATCGTCGATATATGCAAGATACGAACCTGGACCTTGCTTGTTCATAGATAATCAAAATCCTCAATCCTGGCAGCATGAAGGGTCTCCGAAAATTTCGTATATATTTTCGTTAGCCTCTTTCAATTCTCTTCAGCCTCTTCAAAGAAAAATATTTTCCTCGAAAGATAAAGGCTCAAAAGATTATTAAAATTTGTGCTTCTGACCGCTTTCAATTCCCTCAAATATCTCAAAATCAGGCCGCCCAGTGGAGCCTTCCAAGGTGGACAAGGTTAGAAGCGGGTACTTGTAAAAAAAATTTTCCTCTTTATTTTTTCAATTTTGCTTTAAAGCAATAATATCAGAGGATTATATTGTTGGATCCGAGGAGTGAATAAAGAAGAGGACAGAGCGATAGATCGAAAGTCTATTATAAGCTAAAGCTAGAAGAGGATCGTAAGGTAAAGCTGCCTATCAGGTACCAGCGCCATCAATCAAGCCCGATCCCATCGACAGTCTAGAATAGCTGCAAAAAGAAAAGGCTCCTTAGCCTAGACGTGCGAGCAAGTTCCAAGCTCCGACTTCAACCGGCTTGTCTGCCTCTTTTCCTTTCTCTTCCTCACAAGCTGCAATTTTTTTACGTCTTGCATACGCTCGCTTGCACAAGCCAAGGCTAAGAAGTCTTAGACGGTCAGCACACAAGCAAAGATAGGCCAGTTGGAGAGCTTGGTTCCAAGATTTCGAAGACGAGCAGCAAACCTTTTCAGACAAGTCGCCCCTTGTTCAGTTTTCTGGCATTCTTTTTGACCGGGGTCTTTTGCACACTGAACGCCAGAGCAGAGACCCAAAAGTTGTAACTAGGAGGACGATGAGGATAGCTTGGAGGTAACAAGGGAAGCAGGAGGTTAAAAAGGTGCATTGAAAAAAAAAAAAAAAAAAAAAAAAAAAAAAATAAGAAAAAGGAACACCCGTCGCAAGCTGTTGCTCTCCAACCTTTTTTCCGAGAATAAAAGAAGGGAAAAAATTTTAACCAATTTTTTACTCTTCTCTTCTCCGCGGTTACTCTTCAAACTCAGAGTTCTTCTCTTCTTCTTCTGCTTCTTTCTTTACTGTTTCTCTTCCAGCTTGGTTTTGAAAAGGCCAATTAACGCCGACCAGTCCCAGCAGGAGCGCACCAGCAGGGAACTAAAAAAAAAAAAAAAAA
>LDUD01000045.1:132452-162908 GCA_012184295.1 Dactylella cylindrospora
ACGGAGACGGCGGAGAAACGTGAAGAACACGAAGGAGCTCCAGTCTTTGCAGACGCCCCGGGAGGCGAAGATTGCACGGCGGCTGGCGGTGTCGTCGAGGTGGGTTCCGGGGGCGGCGGAAGGGTTTGTGGATTTTAGAATCATTTCGACGATTTCGACGGGAAGTTGGGGGAAAGGGGAAGACATTTTGGAGGGTGACTTTGGTATCAACGTTCGGTCCAGGAAGTTCAGAAGGGATATTTTAAGGTAAAAAAGGTCATGTTATACCTGACGCAGGACTTCGAAAGACTCTCAGAAGTAATCCAGTGAGATTGGAGGGTATAGTAAGATCGAAACGCTATAGGCCTAAATATAAAAGTTTAGAAGCTAAGGACAGCTCAATTTACTCATAAGACAAATTACTATATAAAATAGCTCCCATTGATGCGCAAATATAGCCATGATCACCCAGTCGGACGGTTACAAATGCACCGGCGGATCACGTCTTTGATCCAAAGCAAATAGCACCCACGAACAGCTTGCATCAGGCAAATCACGGCTGCTCTCCACGTTTTACCAAAGGCCTCTTCGGGTATGAAGAATACCTTTTTTTTTAAGAAAAAAAAAAAAGGCAGAACACCAAAATAAATAGCCTCATTCACCACCTTATCCTCGCTCAGCCATGCTACATGACAACGCAAATATCCGTCAAAAATGCAACAACTTGGTCTCGCAAGCTAGATGCTGATGAAAATAAATAAATTAAATTAGGAGAACAATGTCACCGTAAAGAATGTTATACGCAAAAACTCCCAGCCGTGCCATCACACATGCGAATATACAACTTTAGTGTAATCTATCCTCGAGTAGTCTAGTACTGAAATCTGAACCAGGAATGTGCATGTTGAGCTCTATTAGCTTCTATCAATAGAGAATTCGCGGCGCTTAACTGATTTGCTAGTACTCCCAGATATCCCCCAGTGTGCCAATGCAGTATTTGATCCGCCATTCTTCTTATACTCCGTTCATATCCTTTGTCTAAACGAATCTTGGCCTATATATTAGAATCACCTCAGTCTTTCCACGTGCACTCTTTCACCTCCCTCTTGCTTAGCCTATTCTCCGAGGTCTTCTGCTTCGCACTCTGTTTCTGTACTTTGCCCTTCATCTTGCTCTTCATCTTGTTCTCCATCCTGTTCCCCATCTTGTTCTCCATCCTCCTCTTCAACTTGCCTCTCACCTTCCTCTTCAAATTGCTCCTCTTCATCTAGTTCTGCCATTTCCATATTTTCCAATGTCTCCATCGCCATTCTAACCCTCAACCTAAAATTATCCCTATCCCCTTCATGAATATTAATACCGCCCCTATAAATCCTCATAAACAGCATCGAGTCCGTAAGAATTGTTAAACCCGCCTGCAAACAATAAACCAACAATACCCTGCAGCGAGCCCAAAACTCCTGAAACTCCCCAACCAGATCAATATCATCCTCCTCTCTCGCCATTCGAACACCATTTGCAATGATCGAATTGGCCCTCGCAATGTAAGGATAAATTTCCCCCGCCGCTCTGTTGACATAGGCAAGAGTTAAGGAGCCCAGGATGAGAATAGTGAGGATGCTAACAAATCTACTAAAAATCCTATACCCCGCCGAGGTTCGCGGGCGAGACCTACCAGTCATGGCGATGACGAAGGCGCAGACAAGACTAAGGAGTAAGAGGAAACTGGCCTCCCTGCGGATCTCTTCGTTGGGAGGTATCGGCGGTAGAAAAGTGCGTATTACTCCTGGTTCAAGCGGCTTCTCTGGAAACGGCTCCGATTCCGATAAGCTCGTCCCAAGCACCGACGGGGAATTCATAGTACCCGGCAATTGATTCGCCTGCTGCGTTCTCCACACGGTTTGCGTGACGTAGTGCGTTACATGCGTCGTCTCCGGGGTGGCGGCTGGGGTGAAATAGCTTTCGGAGTATATTTGTTCATCACTCGAAGAATCATCTCGATTAGGGCCAAGCGTCCTGCGAACGTTAAAAGGTTCCAAATGGATGGGATCGGAAAAGGTGGTGAAAGGGCGAATCAGCGAATCTAGGTACGACTAAAAGGTCTATTCTTCAGAAGCTACTCTTTTAAACCAAAGAGCAGTTGCGCATAGCTTACCTTTGGGATAGCGGGCGCATTTTTAGTTGATAGCGGAAACCCCCCCGTTTCCGCCTCACTCCCCTTCCATGGCCTATACGGCTTGGGGTGAATCAACGTGCAGGACGTAGTGGCCGAGTTATTACACTGAATTGCCAGAGAAGCCTAGACTCAGCGTAAGTATTGTGATATCCCATGTCATAGACAAATCAATGAGAGATTGGAGTCCCAGATACGTACTTCTATTCCACCTGGATATCTGTATGTGTTCCCTCTGCGGACAAAGGCAGGCTCTGGTGGAATGTCGTAATGCGGCATTTTGGAAGCTCGTGGGAGTTTTTGGATGTTCTACCAAAGGAAGGGAGGTTATACGAGCCCCGATGTGTCAACTGAGGAGAAAGTAAGAATAGGAGTAGGGAGACAGAACCGTCGGATCTGGATACAATAACGTATACAGTATTTATTTTGCATTAATTATAATTACTTGCACAATTAAAGGTAATACCCAGTCGGCGATCTAAATGTTGAGAAAGGTACTCCTGAGCTGCAAATCAATTATATATGGTGCATTTCCAGCTCCGCATGTGTTCAAAGCCAGTGTAGCCCTAGCTCTCCAGCATGCGTATATTTTGGAAAATAAGCGATCCCTTCTTCAGTTGATTAATTCGAGTACATCTCGATAGCTATATGTACACCCTAAATCTGATCTGATCTGTGAAGCTATTTACAGGTATTATATTGTACAAGATACATATTTACTCAAGGGTCGAGGGATATAAGGCCGCCCAAGCCACTTGCCCTCGCTGAACAGCAATACCACGCCAGATCCCGCAAGATACGAATATCAAGCTACCTTTGGCATTTAACTCTGTTCATTTTTCTCCACCACATCCGCCTCCTTAGTCCTAACGCCCTCTCCCACACCTGTAGCCTTATTTTTCTCCACCGCTAAAGCGTTTAGTGACCCCGCTACTTCATGCAAATCGGACTTCAGTTCCAAGTGTCTAATCTCCAGGTTTCTGACCACGGATAGGGGTTCGGGCGTTGCCACCCCACTAGTTGCTAACTCGGGCTTCCTCTTCACGGCCATGGTGTGCAGAGCCGTCGCTACCTCATGCAAATCAGCTCTGAGCTCCAGATGCCGAATCTCAAGTTGTTGGTCCGGCAGCTGACTCGATGCATCGGCCTTAAGACTGTCTCTCTCATCTTCAGAATCACTTTCAGAGTCGCTTTCCGAATCGGACGCACTGCTCTCAGAACCGCTATCAGTGCCACTCTCCTCAGCTTCAACCTGGGCAACCGCGGTTTCCTCATCCAACGACTCCACGCCAACACTGCTAACCGACTTCCCGATATCCGGTACGTTCACACCCGCTTCCCTAGTCATTTTAACGGGGTCCTGCTCCATATATCTAGAAGCAATACCATCGTCGAGGCCAAGCCCTGGTATGGTAATCCTCTTCATCCCTGGGGTACTCAAGCCCGGAGGTTTAAACATCAATCCATACGGATCAAGTTGGCTTTGTTTAACAGGGCCAGGACTCATAGTCGTAAGGTCGGCACCAGAGCTGTTCTTTGGGAAGGCGATAACATCACGGATAGAATCGGAGCCGTTAAGGACAGCGATCAAGCGATCAAAACCAATTGCTAGACCTGCATGTGGCGGACAACCAGAGTCAAGCATTTTGATAAGATGTTTGAAAAGTTTGAGTTTTTGCGGAGGCACCTATTCATATAAGATGAAACTCTTAAGTCATGCTCTTGCTAACTGAGTAGGAAAGTATGGAATGCGGGACTCATACCTTTAAGATATCCTTCAGTATTGATTCTTGTAGGTAGGCATCGTGAATTCTAGTGCTACCTCCACCTAGCTCGACTCCATTACAAACAATATCGTAATGCTGCCCTAAGGTTTCCCATGGTGCTGTGAATAGTTTGCCCATATCCGTCCTTATTGGCGCAGTAAATGGGTGATGCGTGGACTTATAGCCCGCTTGACCGGATTGACCAGGTTCGCTATCATCTGCTTCGACGGGTGTGAATAGCGGGAAGTTGTAAATCCAAACAAAATCGTAGCCCTCTTTAGGCTTCAGCATACCGCGCCTTTCGAGAATTTTCGCAAGCTTCAGACGCGCTTGACCCATGACGGTTGATCCGCCCTGAAAAGCAACTTAGGTCAGTCTTGTAATACCAATATATCGTCATGGGTCAGGGGATTTACAGGATTGAACTTTTTCTCCCGCTTCCCTAGCAGCACGAGACTATGTTCCGAAATCATCTCCCTCATCAAGAGTTCGTCAACGACCATACCAGCTGTCTCGGCACTATCCCTAAGTTGCGGGACAAGTCTTTGCAAATTTTCTATGAGTTTGTTCTTGTTACCTTCATTAAAGTAGGTTAACGTCAAATTGGGCTCCTGCCCCGTCATCACCGGATTGAACTTCCCATCGGGAAAGGCGATATCGGTCCAAATTTTCCTGAAAACAGTATTCGTAAGTTTTATCTGCGGGACAGAGAGTATCTCGTATTTGTATTTTTGATGCGTGGTTACACCCGCAGGTGCATATTTTTCGATTATTTGATCAAAACGATAGATCTTTAATAAAATGGTTCGGTGTTAGTAAGACTTCCTTGGGAGGGCGGTTCGCGGAATAAAGAGCAAACAAAAGACGTACAAGCATGTCATATCGCCTGTCCGGCTTATCACTCCCATATCGCCCTATTGCTGTGTGATAAGGCATCCCCGGAAAAGTGCCCAGATTGATACCCTTGACTTCATACCAAATCCTCTTTAATAACCGCTCCACAACATTCTGGACATCTTGTCCGTCCGCGAACGACATCTCCATGTCCAACTGAGTAAACTCTGGCTGCCTATCCGCTCTTAAATCTTCATCCCGAAAGCATTTCGCTATCTGAAAATATTTACTCACACCACCTGCCATTAAAATTTGCTTGTATTGTTGTGGGCTTTGCGGTAGAGCATACATATGACCAGAAAACCGAGTAGGCACCAGGAATTCACGGGCTCCTTCAGGAGTAGATTTGAACAACAAAGGTGTTTCAACCTCTATAAACCCTTCATCCGTAAGGTGATTCCTGCACAACTGCGAAACTTGGTGGCGTAGCTTCAGAGCGTTAAGTAACTTTCCGTCGGTTCGCATAGTCAAATAACGCTCGCTAGGCTGATATATCGCCCCAGGGAGGATGGGATCCTTGGGTTGGTTCCCAATTGGAAAGATATCTTCCAAAACCACATCTATCCTTTGGTGAAACGGCTCTTCGGTGATGCTTCGTCTCCCTCCACTAGCTGTCCCAACGAGTGTCACCGTCGTCTTAGGCTTGTATTCAACCTTCCCACGAATCTCAACCGGTGTATACAATTTTAACTCGGTGAGAATTTCAGGATTTTTCAAGGTAGAAGAATCGTTAAACGACACTTGGACTGCGATTCCTTCCTGCATTATCGACGCAAACATGAGTCTTTTGTTGAACACTTGAACCCTGACGAGCCAGCCTTGAAGACTGACAGTTTCCCCAACATCGGCCTCATTGAGGTCCTTAAGGTTTTTGCATCGTGGGTGATCTAGCGGATAGGCCCATGCGGGTGCCTCTTGTTGGTAATACCCGCGTTGTATGTCAGGGCCGGGTCGCTCATAAAGCGAAGGATTTGAATCCACCCGATGGAGATGTGAAGCATAGCCTGGATGTTTAATTTTCCTGATCTTAACACCGGGAGTGGCAGACTCGGAATTATCAATTGTACTAGTTGAAGCACTTGTATTTTCACCCGATTGCGTCCCCTCCGACTGCAGCTCCCCGGGTGCCGAGTTTAGCTTCTTATCAGCAACCTCGCTATAACTTCGGCTTGATGCCAATTGACCGCCCCGAACAACTGTCTGCGGTCCGATTTGGGCAAGTTGCCGACGGGGAAATCTGGAAGCAGACGGCCGGATGGCACTCAGTTGACATCGGATGCATATCCGGAGCGGCGGTGTCGTCATGTCGAGATATCAAAGTCGCATATCATGATCATGTGAAGGGAAGGTGGGCTGTCTGTTTGGTGTTGCGGGTCGTCGCGCACAAAAAAAAAAAAAAAAAACTAGACAGACCGTAGGAAGGAAAAAAATATTTAAGTCGCTTCCCGCAGTACAACCAATGCCCACTTCCTCTCTTCTTTCTCCATCCTTCCAAGTTTTAAACTGTGAGTGCCTTCCAACCACCATCACGCCACTACCTTTACTATTCGGCTCGTCTCTTCAGTCTTCACAATTACATAGTTACAGAATGCTGACATTTCTCTTTTCCCTGTCCAGTCATGATGAAAGCCTAGAGTGTATCATATGCTACCAGGCCTCCGCCTGCACGGACCCTCCTCTCGTTATTGTTCGAAAGGGTAATTACGATGATGGCCTTGTTGGACCGTGTGGGTTTCAGGTGGTTTTGGAATGATATAGGCGTTCGGCACATCTCCTTGTTACAACAACGGACGCGATGAAGGCATCTCTGATATATTGTCAAGACGAAAACCCGGTCTTTTTTGGTACAGAGGGACTGTTGGGTGGATGTCAAGACTGGTTTAAAAACCTGGAGGGTGTTCAATTGAAAGCTATCTGTAGTACCAACCGAGCAAGCACTTTGTGGGAGTCCACCGAACCGAAGAATCTGGTGGGGTGGGTCTGTCGCCGTCGAAGGGTAGTCGTCACCGCGAAAGGCGGCCTAGCTTTCTTCGTACTTTTATGTATTAGCCAGCCCCCTTTGCATCTATCATCTTATTTTAGAGAAGTGGATATAAGGTGGCCTGATCCTGCATGTATATAAAGACGAATTTAATCCCCATAGTCCACAATACCATTGCTATCGCACTCAGTCCTAGTCGCTGTTGCGCCTTAGATTCCTGTCGACTCTTCAGCTCTGCAGCTATATTGTTTTGTTGGAACAGTCTCGCACTAGTGAGGTCTATCCAAAGCTGTATAAAGCATGCCATCACAATGCAGTTCAATAGCGAAGCATACATACATACACTAGCTTCATGCAGCAATCCAACATGCATCATTCCCTCCCCGATAACCAGTGGGACATGCTTTGCTCGCCGGCTTCTGCATATGCCTCATCCGATCCTCACGGCTACGACCCAAGCCGAAAACCAAATTTAAGGTGCACGTGTAGGTCTACCAATCAATCTGAGTGCATAGAATACCTTTGATATCCGAGAAGGCTTGCAGTATAATTCCCAGGATGGTCCGTAGACACGTGTACAAGCAGGTCCTCCTAAAAACAAAAATCTCGCCAGGCTACTTACTTTAATGCCAACCTGGGGGGTCCATGGCCCAATATACCTGAGATGTCGCAGACTGGTAAGCTGCAGGCAGTTCACAAGAACAGGCCTGCGACCGCGGGTATGCGGTGGATAAAAAAGATGAGGGCCCACTGTTCCATTCGGATCTAGTTTCTCTTCTCTTCCTCTTCCCCATCATCCTCATCACCATACACTTCAACGGTATCAGAGTACCCAATTCTGAGCAGAGTCCTTTGTTGTGGAGGGGATTACCCACAACGGAACTTGTTCTTTGGCCCGCAGCCAAACCAAGTAAACTAAGCGAAAAGCGAGAAGAAAAAGCACACGAAATCCGTAGCCTGCCCAATCAGGCTTTGGTTCCCCCGAGAACCAGCTTGGCCCACAATTTTGGTACGTCAGTCTCTGTTTGGTCGGTCAATCTCATTTTGGGGGGGTTCGATTTATTTGGTTGGGAGGGAAAGAAGAAAGAAGAAAAGAAGCTTTGCAGAGCTGGCCAGGCTGTACAACAACCTTCCATCTTGAGCAGCCTGCTGTTCCCACTGCGGGACTTACTGAGATATACTATTATACTACGTACAATCCGAGCCACCACATCCGCTAACTGTCTCTATATACTACGTATCTACTATATAGCTCACCCCGCTTCACCATTCATTGTTTCCGCGTTTATCCTCCTATTCAGTCGCTTCGGAAACCTTTTTCTTGTCTCTTTTGTTCCCTACTGGAGACCCGACGGACTAAATCTGTCCTAGGGGAAGGATGAGTTCATTTGAGAAGTCCGTCAAGGTATGTAGACGTATCCGAGTGTTATCGACACGCCCCTATCGGACTGCACCGCTTGGTGTAAACACATCCAGACTGATTGTTAACACCTTGAACTGCTACAGGGCGCGACTAAGGTTAAGGTACTACCATTCCCAGATATCCCTCAACTCAATAAACACGACTTTGTGCCCCCACGGGCCCTCATCCGATAGAAGATCAGTATTGACACATTATTTGCGATAACTCAGTTAGCAGCGCCGAAATCCAAATATGTCGAGCACATCCTCATCGCGACACACGCCGGAGAAGCCGGTATTGCCGAAGTCTTCAGAGCCTTGAACAATCGCATGAAGGACCAGACATGGACCGTAAGCCTCCCACCGTCCCTCATAGCAACCCCCCTATCAGCAGGTGCTAATTCGCCCCTCGGGCCTCCGTTAGATCGTCTTCAAATCTCTCATCGTAGTCCACCTCATGATTCGCGAAGGCGAACAAGACGTCACGCTCCGTTACCTCCGAAAACACCCCCGCCTCGTCGCTATTAGTAATTATTCCGACGGTAAGACAGGGTCTGCCCGCAGAACGATCATGCAAGCATGGGAGTTGGTGGAATTCACGGACCTGACAGCTCGTGAAGTACAGGAACAAGGGAGAAACATTCGGAGATATTCTCAGTACCTCGGCGAAAGAGCTAGAAGCTTTGGCGACGTGAAGGTTGACTTTGTACGAAATGGACAAGGTCACCTGAGAAAGTTGAGTGTGGAGAAGGGACTATTGAGAGAGGTTGAATGTGTGCAAACTCAGATGCGAGCTCTGCTACTGTGTAATGTGCGTGAGCGTCAGCCTTCTAACATTCTATCGTGAGAAACTAACGAGGCGGGTATAGTTCGCAGAAGGAGACGTCGATAATGAGATCACATTGACCGCGTATAGGATGCTCGTCTCTGATCTATTGGCCTTTTTCCACGTAGTTAACGAGGGTGTTATTAATGTTTTAGGTAGGGGATAGGCGTGGTGGTAGTAGTAGTACTGACCGTTTCATACTAACAAAAGATGGATCTATAGAACATTACTTCGAAATGTCACGATACGATGCGGAACGGGCCTTGGAAATCTACAAGGTCTTCACGAGACAAACCGAAGACACCGTCGAATTCCTACAGAATGCTAGGCGCCTCGAAACGGCCACTCGATTGCAGATTCCCAATGTGAAGCACGCTCCAACATCACTCACAAAGTCGCTTGAGGAGTACCTTCTCGATCCCGACTTTGATATCAACAGACGCCAGTACCTTGCAGCTCAGGAAGCGAAGAGAACCGGGAAGAAGGTTACCGCTGAACCTTCAGCTTCAGTCAGCAAGCAGCCTGCAGCAGCAACTCCAGCAGCCAATCCTGCTAGCTCAGCTTCGGCTCCCATCATTGCCCAGCAAGCGGCCGCACCAAAACAGGAGAATCTCATCGACTTTTTCGCTAGCATTGAGAATGAGCAGACTCCAATGTTCGGCCAGACCCCAACTTCCGCCGCCCAACCGCAGTTCTCCCAACCGGCTACGATTGTGGTGCCACAGATCCAGCCACCCCAGATTATAACCGCGGGTCCATTCACCGGTATTCAGCAACAGCCGGGTTTCATTATTCAGCAACCCCAGAACCCACAGCAGCCGTTGGCACAGCCCTTCTTAGTCCAGAACGCAGCGCCCTTCCAGATGCAGCAGCCTCTACAGACCGACTTTACTGGAGCTGGATTCGGTGGCTACACACCAGCCCCCCAAAGCACCATCTCTTCAATACCCCAGCCTATTATTCAAACAGCCCCAGCTATCCCACAATCCTTCACGCCCCCTATCCAAACCCCACAAAGCACTAGTAGCCTACTACCCGCAGCTACAGGCAGTACCAATCCTTTCAGACAGTCAATGATGCCAACGGGCTCCACAATTTCCTCCCCAATCACTTCCCTCGGAACCGGTTCCACCACCGCTTCTCGCGGCACCAATCCCTTCGCTCGAAATTCCACAGTTCCTGCTACCCTTCCTCAAAGCACTACATCGTTTGCTTCCACGGCCACTGAATTTTCACAAGCCCCCCAAGCGCCCCTCCAATTTGCTCCGCAGCAACCACAGGTCCAACCGCAAGTCCAACAACAACCTACTCTCCTTCGGTCTGCTACTACGGGCAGCACTAATCCGTTCGCTCGCCCGAAGCCAGCCGATACGGGTCTACAGGCCCTTTCAGAAATTTCAGAAGCTCCCAGCGCTTCCTTTCTCCCTCCCCAACCTAATAATATGAATGCAACTGTGGCTCCATCAGGTCTCAATATTCCGCAAACCACGGGGACGAATCCGTTCAGGCAAAGCAGAATAGCTGCAGATACGGCACCGCAGATGCCGATGGGTGGATTAGAGCACCTGGAGACAATTCCCGTGTTTCCAAGATCAGACCAACAAAACCCACAACAGCAGCAGCAGCAAGGATGGAGCGGGTTCTAACCTTCGATAATACTATTTGATGGCAGTCTACACGAAACCCTTTCACAGTAGTTAGCTTAGTAGTAACGTTTTACGTCAGGAAATAGCGAGAGCGAAATGAATGAATGATTTGAGATGAATGTATTATAGCTTTTCTCCTTTTTTTTAATTACACGAGAAAGGGCGTATATCTTTTTCTTGCAGTGAATTTAGGTTATTGATACTCCAACTTGTCGAATTTCCCTTCGGTCGGCCTTTTCCTTTTTTTTCTTCCTTCTCAACCTGCTCCGCGTCCTATATATTCAATTAAATTCTTTATATGAAGCAAAATGCCCTTTCAATGCTTGAACTTTAGCTTTCCGGTGTCTGCGAGGATAAACTGTTGAATCGATCTGGCTTTGGTCTAATTCTGATGAGCACCTACGAAAGCCCAATAGTAATACTTACCAAAGGTGCCCCCATGGGCTCGCATACCCGCTTTGCTCAAAGGACACATGTTTTATATGGTCTCTGCTGTTTTGGTGTATCCCGAAAATGCCTTCATGAGTATATCCGGTTGTCAATATGCTAGAGATGCAAATAGATATAAGACAAGTACCTTCTTCCACAGAATGTCACAAGTCAGCCGAAATAATTAACAGAAAAACTCGCTTGCAAAACAATCACCAGATCATCAAGAATATATAGTCACACTTTAGGCTAATCGAAATGAAGAATAGAACCCAATCCATCAAATCACCAACTAAGCAACTTCTTAACCACCACCACCAACCCCACCCTCACCGGCTTCGTAAGACCCCAGCACCACACTATCCCCTTCCCAATCCCCTCCCACATCTTCACCCACCCCCTCTCAATCTTCCTCCCAACCCTACTATTCCCCCTATTAAACCCCAAACAAACCCACAACCACTGCACAAAAAACCCCGCAAACATGCCCCCAAAGATCAAACTCAACGGAATAATCGCCCCCAAACTATTCTGCTTCTCCCTCTTTTTGTTCAACCCTTCCTGCCAATCGTTGTACTCCTTCCCGTGAAACTCCGCCACCAAAACCTCCTGAGGAACCGCCCGCGGACATTCCCCGTAGTCCTCGTAATTGGCGATATCGTAAAACTCACCCAGGGTGGAAAATACTTTCGATATCATCCTGTTCGGGAAGGCGCACGCCTGGGTGATCCACTTGTTGGTGAAGGTGTACAGCGGAGAACCGATGTAGAGCTGTATGTCCCCGTTGCAATTATTTTCAATGCACTTTGCCGCGCTGGCGGAAAAGTACTTGAGCTGGCAGACGCAGGAGAGCGTGTTATCCGGACAACCCAGATGGGACATTGTCATCGATACGCAAGGACGGGCGCAGGAAGGGAGAACGTTGATGTTTATCGTTTTCTGGGTGGATGGGCCGCAGAGGTCGGTGTACCAGTCCAGTAGGGAGAGGTAGCAGTCGGATGGCTGGCTAGGGTCGTAGTTTTGGCAGAGGAGGGGGCGGAGGGCGGTGTTGCAGAAGCAGTCGTGGGTGACGCCGTGATCACCAATGGGAAAGTCCACCGTGTGGTTGCAGCCTAGGTTGTAGTAATTCCAGGACAAATCGTCCCCGTCGGGTAGTGGAGCGTAGCAGGTGGAGTTTGTGCAGGAGGGGACGGTGGAGAAGTCGACAAAGGTATTATTTATGGATTGGCGGCGCTGACTGCTAAGGGCCGGTATTAGAGGTGAGAGGGATATGATGAGAAGGATTGATATGATGAGATGCGTTGCGTGTTGCATTTTGAACAGAACGCCCGAAAGTGGCGCTGGGATGTAGAGGTCCGTGGGTTAAAAAAGACGACGAGCTCGAGCAGTTCGGAACCGCTATAAAAGAAGGTTGCGCATTTGATAAAACTGAAATTCCATATGAATAGACTCTCGGTTTACATTGTCGATAGTTTTTATTGTCGCTTGTTATAAAACCATGGTGTGGAAGCCCCCCGAGCGTCTTTATATCTGTTCAAATTTATCCCTGGCCAGCGAATCGCTCAATATGATCCTTCAGTGATTACTCCAGTCGGCTCGCTAACCGTGCAAAAGCAAAGGTACTAAGAAAGTGTCTTGAAGTCCCGAAGGGAATGGTTGGGCGAACGCAAACCCTTTTATGTCATTTCTCTCTTTTTTCCCCGATTCAGCCTCAAAACGTTATTCTAAGGATTTGGAGAAGGGCCCCCACAATCGCTAGGCTGCTGGGAACGATGCAGGCTAGCTCAATCTGCGGGTCGGGAAATAGTGCAGGGTTTGGTTAGAAGTACTTGAAAAAAAATTCGTCATGGTTGTGTCAAACAGTAGAGCCTTGTGCAGGCTCAACCTTTTCAAAATTGCCGTTGCATTGGTGCCGCCGCGCAACCAACAACTCCAGGCAATATCATGTACGAACATTGCCGAACCCAATCGATATCGCGACCGATGAAGCAATAGTAGAACCTCACCCGCTTCTCTTCCATCTCCTCTCCGACAAACTTTCCCAAGGGGGAAACAAGATGTCGACACCCCGCTCTCGCCCACCAAAGGGGGTCCCTCCTCAACGGGAACCGCCAATCTACCGCTCCAACCCTTCCATATCCCGCAGCATCCCAATCCCGAATTCTCCAAAAGAGCTACCCGCGAAATATAAACCGGCTGCTACAAAGTACGTCCCTCAACATTACCAAACCCCATGCATCGCTTTATTCCAACGTATTCGCTCGTTAGGTAGCTCAGAGAACTAAAATCTAGTGTCTATAACAGAGTAAAACTTATCATTGTCGCACTCCCACTAGCAATAGTTAGCAGTTACATGCTCTACAAACGAGGTATGCCTTATAAACCCCCCGTGTCTCGGCACAATAGAGGAGAGAGCTAAGGATATGCGAACGGGGGTATTGTAGTCGTCCTAGGCGAAGAGCAACGACGATTCGATATACCCGACGACCAAAGGCGCGGTGGAAGGTTCCCGTGAACACTGCCCGTTTGATTTTTGAGCTACAAACGTAGTGTTACCGATTCCAAGAGTCTGGAGGGGTCCTCAAGTATCCCCCCTTGATCGATATTGTCGTTGATATTTGGGCGATATCCTAAACACGGATGCATTTCGGAGGAACTATGGGGCTATGTGGCCTTCTCTCCAATCGCTCAGGATTCAAAGGTTGTTACCGCAAGTTATGCTAATAATCTCTCCCCTATAATTCTAATAAATTTTTTTTGTCGATCGCTGCATACAGGTCAATGTAGCGGGAGCTAGGCGAGGCAATCATTCGCACCCTTCACCTAAGAGGAAGTAAATATCCAGGATTAAAAAAAAAAAAAAAAAGGGGAAGACAAAAATGTTTGGCTGACATGCTTGTACATATAAAATGGTTGAACCGCTTAGCTTAGAGAACACAATAATGTAAGATATGAGTGACTAACAAAAGAAGAAGAAAAACAATGACACAGATCCTGTGAAAAATAAATAGGCTCGAGACACATAGTAATATGATGGATGGATTTTGCCTGCTAGGCAATAGTACTACTATATAGGTTGGTAAGTAATGACAGTATAGAGATATGAGTAAAGGAGGATAAAAAAGAGGTTATCAAAAGTAAGCTATACATGAGAAAAGAGAATTCCGAGTGTTATTTATATCCGATGTAAGAAATAGGCTTTGCTAGGAATACTAGGAGATGAAAGAGGTAGACAAATGGAAAAATCAAAACACCATTATTTGAGATGAAGCAGCCTATTCAATATATATTATTGAACCCATTGCTACGACTGAGTAGTCGCCGTCAACTCTCCCGCACCAGTCAAATCAGGAGCAATCTCATGATGCTCATCATCGGCCCTTGGCCCATTATCTTCAAAGACGGGCCTCTCCTCATCCATACTCGGTCTCGTTGAGGCGCTACCCTGATCCTCATCCGTCTTTCTCGATGACTTTTGAGATCCTCCAAACTTCTTCGCCAGTGTGGGCGCAGGTGGAGAATTTAACCTCTTCTCGACAACTTTAGAAGCACTGCTCTGAGTGGGTCGTGCGAGACGAGCGAGAAAATCAGGATCAATCTGCTGCGACTTTGGTCGGACGGTGGATTCCGATGCCATTGATGCTCTCGAATGGGATCGAACGTTGTGGAGGCGGTGTTCCGGACGAGTAGGTGAGACGGAAGGCGATTTAGAGTGTGCTACACGAGAATTTGGACGACGGGTAGTTGCAGGGGCCGTGAGACGACTAGGAGTCTTCGCTCTAGATTGTGGTTTAGGTTGAGCGACGGGCGACGAGGTGCTAGACTTGGATGCAGAGGAAGTGGTAGGGCCATATGCCGACGAGCGGGCTTGAATTGGAACGGTAGCTGGTTTTGGAGGGGGCTTAACGAAGCCTGTGGCCGAGCGGATACCCTTTTTGCTATTCGGAGATGTTCCAACTGGATGGTCGTCATGCAACTCTGTGGTTTCAGCGGCTTCTTCTGTCGACTCAGCTGGTGGTGCAGCTGGAGTGGTTGGCTTGGCTGTAGCGGCCGACTTTGTAGGAGTGGACACACTAGGTTTGCTAGCGTGCGATTTCGTAGTTGAAGTAGTAGCTCGTGTCGTCGATGTTAACGGGGATGATCGCGGCTTGGGGATAGTGGATGTAGACGTCTTTGTAACGGGTTTCTTCTCTGCGGCTTTTGCGGCAGGGGATCGAATGGCTCTAGGCAAAGCCGTTGTCCGACTTGTGCTAGTCTTTGCAGTCGCCGGCGCCTTTCCGTGAGTCGGGGTCGGCGGGACAACATTCACAGGGATTGCTCCGTCAGTAGATTCTGGAACTTCTTCGGTGGTCTCCGCTGCAGGTTCGTGGGTAGGTTCCTCCGCTGGTTTCTCAGCCTCAACCACCTCGACAGTTGGTTCGGGTTCGACAGGCTCCGGCTCGGGTTCCTCGGGTTTAACCGGCGCCAAAATCTCCTCTTTGACCTCCTCTGGAATGATCTCCGGTTCCGCGACAGGTTCTTCGGTTTGTACTTCGGGTGCTGGTTCCTCTTTAACCTCTGGCTCGGGGTCTTTCGGCGGAGAAGCTGGAGGCTCGTCTTTTCCAAATAATATTAAAGTCTCGGCCGGCTTCTCGATTGGTGACTTCGGACCAACTTTAGATTTCGAACCTTTTCCAGTATTCCTTGTTAATGAAGAGTCGCCAGCTTTGCCACTCACAGCTTTGCCCTTGCCTTTCTTATTACTTTTAGGGGATTTCTCGGCGATCTCCTCCTTGGGTTCGTCTTTTGGTAGTGGTGCAGGGACCTCCTCCTTAACAACCTCTTCGACATCTGGTACACTCTCCTTCTCCGGAACAATCTCAGCAACTGCCGGCTCTGGCTCTGGCTCTTTGGCGACCTCTGGTATACTCTCAGGAGCTGGCTCCTTTGGTTCTTCCACAGGTTGTTCCACCTTTTCCTCAACGGGGGGTTTGGATTCCTCCTTTGGTGGCTCTTCCGTTTTGGGCTCTTCTTTCTTTCCATTGACCGTTTCTACGGGTGTATCCTTCTTTGGTAATTCCCACTTCCTCAGCCCTTCTCCCAGAGGACCCCCAAACGCAAACTTTGTCGGTGTTCCTGGACCCTTAACGGGTGATATCTCCCCATTCTCAATCTTCTTAAGACCGAGTTGGCCACTTGAATCCGCAACAGCTACAAAGTTGGTCTTGACCCTCCCAATCGGCTTTGGCTTAAACGCGCTATCAGGAGTTGCAGGACCAGACGAAGGCCCAGGAGAGCCTCCCCCTTGCTCAAACATGGCCGCCAAGCCACGGACACCGCCGCCGCGTTTTGGGGGCCCGCCGGACGGCGTCTTCGGAGGATCTGAAGAGGCAGACATTCTTTTCTGGGCCGCTTGTAGATATTTCTGAAGGTACGGAGATGGGGTTTTGGGGTTTGATTGTTGTTGCGTGTTGTTGAGGGGTTGCTGCTGAGGGAGTGCTTGTGCAGCCGGTGCTTGGGTCGATGCACTCGAGCCTGCGGTCGGGGGCGGAGATGACTCCTGCTTTTCAAAGGCCGGCAATCTATAATGGTAGAAGAAGAAGCGTGTTCTTTGTGAGTAAAATCCGAATTGAAAAGGAATCGAGGGATTTTTTCTGGCGATATATCAAAAAAGGGAGGGAGAGGGAGGAAGGATATTAGGAGGGAATATTGCCAATCGGGGGGGTTTCTGCGTGGGTGTGGAAATGACTGCAGCTAATACGCACCCTATTGTGGGCAACTGTTGAGCGGATATCTGTACTCTATAATTCTTAATTTTGATACTATAAGTATATTAAGTACCGCCCAACCGCACCGAAACGCAATGAGCTCGAGATTGATAGCAAGCTACCGATCCAATGGAATCAATTGGGTGGGGACAGGAAGCTATTCCCGTGCTATAATTGCACTTGTGACCGTCTATTGGGTAGACGAGGCACCAAGGGGAAAAAAGGTGGTAAAGGAGCTTGGGCGAAAACGTTTGCAATGGCCAAAAGACCTTTTTCCCAGTTTCCTCTAACCGACCGTTCCTTCTTTCTTTTCGATGGTACCGCTTTTCCACTTTTTTTCTGGCTGGTAATTGCTGCTGGCGGGTGATGGCCTTTTGTATCCCTTGTCCTGTCACCCCTTTAGCGTCGCCTCGTGATGCCCTCGGCTATGCGGGGTGGTGCAGAGCTAGTCTTCTCACTGCAATGTAACCAGCCTTTCCGTTCTATAATAAAAAAAAAAAAGTACGTGGCAATCGGTCGCTGATATTGAAGGATGTCAAGATGGTTTGAATTTGGTTCTAGAAGCTGTGGAGAGTATGAGAAAGAGTTATAATAGTCTCCGAAGGGTTCAATTGTGCCCCGATGCCCTTATTCTCTGGTGAGCATGTTTCTTTCATTCCCGTTTAGCTTTAGCTTGGGTAAGATTGTGAGAGGGACCAAAAGAGAGAGCATGCGACAGAGTGGCCTTCGAATGTTGTGATGGAGTAAGAGTGGTGCTCTTGGATGCTTGCTTGCCTTGCTGGGTGCTGGACAAGCTGGACAGGCTAGGTTGCTGGTAAGAAGAAAGAAGAAATGGTGGTGGATAATAATATGATTAAAAGCAATTTCGGATTCCTTCCACCCTTTCTGGCTGACGACGGCGGCGGCGTCTCTACCTAATTTAACTTGTCCTTTCGCTGCCCCTCCAACAGAATAGGTCCCTCCCTTTTTCTCCAAGCAAGGTTGTTGCCCTCAAACTAATTGCTCTGGTTACTGAAAAATAAAAAAAAAGGTACAAGGTACAATTCGGGATATCGGTTTACTCAAAGGCGAAATTAAAATAAAATTCCAAAACGCCGTCGTTTCTTTTATATATATACAAACCCCTAGTTACATGGAAGAGGCAAAAACGAGAAAATAAAATACAGTGTATCCGAAAGGGGGAATATTCTAGTAATACTTTGGAAACGTCGCAAATATAGGACAATGCGTGCCTCATGTATATATACATCGCTAATCTGGAAAAATTTCCAGGCATGTGAGTCCCGAGTCCTGTCGTTTTACATATAAAAAAGGGTACCAGTTGGGGGAAAAAAGGGAAAGCTACCTAAGCACCCAGCTAGCTCGCATTTGTTCGAGCTTCCCGGGTTGGCAGGCATAAGCATGGCTCAGGGACTTGCATGCATGAAATTCAAGCTCCCAAGCAGGCAGAGCGCCCTTGACTAGTTGGGCAGCATGGTAGCACGCAGAGGTCCCATTTCGTTATCTATTGTTGGCTCGAGAAGGGAAAAAAAAATTACCCTCCTATGCACGCTAAATTCTAGCATAAAAATTACCGGGGAAACCTACACCTCTCTGGACGAATTGGATAGTTACAGCCTTCAACATTTGGCGCCTGCGCATGCGCTTTTCCTTAAATTTCCACCCCAACTATCGCTATCAACCAGGAATCCGCATGCAAAGCAGCATTCTACCACACGCCCCAACACATACCCCATCCTGCAATGCAAACATATCATTCGAATTCACAGAGCAGGTTGCACTCTTTAACCAAACGAACTAGCCCATTCCTAATCCTAAACTTATGACCTCGAGCTTAGGGGTGACGTCTGCTGTGGGCCTTATGTCGCTGTTCTCGCAAAAATAACAAGATTGCTGATTCCTATCGCAAATTACAAACCGACCTGCTTGTTTTAACCTTTTATCTCGTATCGAACGTCTAGACCCTAGGAACTAGATCGATGAATAATAATACTTGTAGTGAGACACCGTGTGTATAAGCATTATCTCTAATCGCAATTCCAAGATTACGTTGGCAAAATTGATATCTTCGTTAACTAAAAATCACCCATGTACTTATGTAACGGACCTGCTGTATATGAAATTATGGATTTCGATTGAGGCACCCGGTCGCAAGAATATGCTCTTCTACCCATATATATATATATATATATATATATAGATCCGTACTATTCATGATTAATGATTCTTAACCGAGCTTAACTACTTTTCATCCAACCGTAGTTCATGTCCAGGGCTTGTGCTTGTTCGCCTACGAAAAATGAACTTTTGCGTTGACATGGATCTGACATTTGAACATTTTACCCCGTCGCACAAAACCCGCCCAAAGAGGATATGCAAATAGCCAACATGCATCCCTTCCCATCCATCCCACCTTCGCAGCTCCAAACTCCCACTCCACCAACAATGTTCTGACCTCCGCCCCTCCTCCCCCTCACAATCCCCCTCAAATACACCTATATACACACCCCCCGCAGCAATCATGTCACCTATAACCACCACCACCCCTCCCGCTACAAACGGTCTCCACGAGACCTCCCCACCGGACGCGGAAGAGCCATCGGGGCCAAACTACGCCCACCAGATAGCCTACTGGTCCGAGGTCGAGTCCACGGTTAACGGCATGCTGGGCGGGTTCCCGCAGGTATCCCGGATAGATCTCCAATCGTCTTCGAATTTCCTGGCAAAGATTAGCAGGCAGATGCCCGTTCCCGAGGATGGGGTCAAGAAGGGCGTGGATTGCGGGGCCGGGTGAGTATGTGTGTGTTTCCTTTTTTTTTTCCCTTGTCCGGATGAGTTATTCTCTTTTCTCTCTCTCTCTCTCGGGGTTTTTATCGTTATTGGTCTCTCCGTGCTGTGGAAGCTCAACCCATACTGACAAGAGATTGTGAGTGAAAATGCAGAATTGGCAGGGTAACAAAAGGTCTACTGTCAAAGCACCTAGACGTCGTCGATATCGTTGAACCCATCAAAAAATTCACCGACGAGATCCTCACGTCCGATGAATTCTCCTCCCTCGTTTCGTCCGGGAAAATCGGCGACATCTACAACGTCGGTTTGGAAAGCTGGGAACCCGAAGAAGGGAAATACTGGTGCATCTGGAAGTACGCACCGCCCCTCCCCTCCCTCAACTATCCGCACAACCCCCTTCCATAACACCCTAACTAATATATGTATATGTGTATAAAGCCAATGGTGCCTCCCCCACCTAACAACCCCAGACCTAACCACCTACCTCCACCGCTGCTCCAAAGCTCTAACCCCGGGAGGTCTAATCTTCGTCAAAGAAAATATCGCAAGGGAGGAAGACGAATTCGATCCGGAGGACAGCAGCGTAACCAGAACGGACGAGAGTTATAGGAAAATATTTGCGGATGCCGGATTACTCATAATAAAGAGCGAGCTGCAGAGGGGGTTTCCTGAGAGTTTGGGGTTGTTTCCGGTTAGGATGTACGCGTTGAAGCCTGTGGGAGGGGGTGGTGGGAAGAAGTGGGGGTGTGGTTGACGGGGGTTGCAAAATTTCCGCGCGGGGTATATAACAGATGGGGGCAAGGGTGTGTAAAGGCTGGAGGGGGGGCAGCTGACAAAGCTGAAATCGGGCCTATGTTTGAAGTTATAGACCGCTGGTTCGATATCTCGGGCGTTAAGGAAGCGCCTTGCTTAACATGTATATAGACAGTTTTTACCTCTCGCACTAGAAATCCCAAATGGATGCACAAGTCTACACAACCATACGAGGTATACAATAGCTCAAATCAATCGTCTTGAAAGACCTCCAACACTCAGAGACACTATCCAGTAATCCCATCCAGGCATTATGAGTAATCATATATATAAAGATATATAAAAAATTAATATATTACATGAAACCGTAAAACGAGTGACCCAAGAACGAAAAAAAAAAAAAAAAAAAGCATTAATACACTATACGTATAACCCTCTCTAATAAGCTTAAAAATTTTCGGAGAATAAAAAAAAAAAGCAAGCATTTTGTCCCCCAGCATCTCATTTTTTTAATCGCTGTTTAATGCACCAAGAAAAAAAAAGGGAAAACTGCCTGCCAGCATTGACATCGCTCGCGCAATCAACTTTTTCTTCTTTATTCGAAAAAGGAAATGTCAAAATATATATGTACCTCCAAGATGACGACTCCCACCCCACCTTGTCTCATCAGCAAGGCGCTAAACATGACTGTTTTCATGGGAGTTTAGTTCGGTGCCTTGTTTACGAGACAAGTTCTGCCTGCTAATTGACGAAAACTTTTTTTTAAGGATAAGGGATCGTGTGAAGCGAATAAAAATATGCTGTTAAAAAATTCGGGAGTCGTCATATTAAAAAGGATAGTGTCTCGTAAACCAGAACCTCAGTTCAAGATTAAAAGTTATAGTGGACCTAAAAATCACATATTAGCGTTTCGAATTGACTAATATATATCCAATTCGAAATATTCATGCTTACCCAGTCCTCAAAGGGACCGACCTCCATATACGGGGTCCTACAATCAACCCAAATGCACCGTAACTCATCAATCATTCTGTTCCAGCCGCTACCTCTTGTTCCCAAGATGTATGGAGCTTCAATAGCGAAGAAGAGCTGCTGCATCCATTCTGTATTAAACATGAACAATTAGTATCACGAAATCCCACCAACCACGCTAATGAAATAAACACGTACTGATAGTCATATCCGTCCTGTTGCCAAACTTATTCAGCTGCTCCACCGGACCACCGTTAATCCTAGGAATATTACTCCAAACCCACGTCCAATTCTCATTGCTTGTGGTGTTTGGACTAATCCAAGCATTTCCAATAGTCGAGGCTTCATCCAAAACTGCCTGATCCTCAGTGCTGATGAAACAAGTCTTCTTCGTCATAATCATATTCATCGCGGCAAATTCCTCCGCCCTGTCGACATACTTTCTGAACGGGATAAGTTCCATTTCGACACCCTTGTCACCGTGGCGGACGTGCATGCTGAAGCTACCGTCGGGGAGCGGGAAAGGAACAGGGACATTGATTTTTTCACCAGCGTCGTTGTGACTGACAGCGGTGTGCATGTCCTCTTCCAAGCGGAGACTCTTCAGCCTTTGGAGAGCTGGGCCATTCATTCGCATCATATAGGCAGCTGCTTGGGCTCGCCACCAGTATTTGATGGCGTCGAAGTGCATCTGAGGGAAGTGGTTTTTGAGAGCCTGGCCGAAGAGTGGTGGAACCGCAGAGGTCGACATATCAAGGTCTTCTGGGACCTTCCAGTAGCTTCGAAGTTTGATATGGTTGGTGGGGGTAAGGTCCTTATTGGTGCAGCTGCTAAACGATTCAAAAATGCAATCAAGTGACCTTCGACCATCCTTCAGGCAATGTGGCTCGAGGAAGTTTTCACCCGGAGACTTGTCATCATTATAGATAAGGATACGGTTCAAACGGATAGCGAGACCAAGAATCCAACCAGTGCCATGAACAACGGTTCCTAGGCCATTACCATCCCAATTGTGTTGAAGAACAAGAAATTTGCGGTTCTTGCAGTCTTCTGGGTTCGGATGCTGCCATTTGTAAATAAACTCCTGGGTAAACTTTGTGAGCGGTGGCATGGCCTGTCATAGAACTTCATTAGCCTTCATTTCCAACTCGGCCTGGTGACACCCGGTGCAGCATCCAATCGGTTTTGATCATTTTCCGTACCGAATCATCTTGATCTTGAATGAACTTGAGCCAAGCTTCCGCCCCATCCAAATTGTACAACCTCAAAAGTCTCTCCTGTCGAGTACTCCTGACATCCATCGCGGAGAGAATCGTCTGGTCCGCATCCGACAAGCTCGCAGTGTAGTTCTCGACAAGGCCAGCATATCGTTCAAAGTCGCGATTGATGGACGAGGTGGCAGTTGGGGGTTTCTTGTTCTCTCCTTCCGCGTTATCCGGAGCAGGCGTAACACCAGGGCCATCCTTATAAATCGTCGTGGGAACAATTTCCTTGACCGTTTTTGTAATCGTTACGAAAATCCTATTATCCCCAACCGTCTTGCCCTTGCTGCCGTCACCAACGCCCAAGTCACTTCCAAGGTCATCGGGATCCGTTTCGTCGTCATCGCCAGTGTTCTTGCCTGGTTTCGTCGGTGGGTTCTCGGAATTGTAATCGTGCTTGTGACTTCCGTCGTGTATCGGCGGCGAAACACCTTGAATATATTCCCCATGAGAATCGATAATGTGACCGGAGCCGGAGAGTTTACCTATGTTGCTTTCGCTGACGAGACCGCTGTGGGATAACCGCCAACCGCTAAAGCAGAGGAGGGTAAAGATGAAAATTAAAATGCCGAGGCGACTGCGAGGGAGACGAAAGTAACGAGGATTTGTGGTTAGCGAAGGCTTTTTAGAGAAGGAGGGCGAAGGTGGGAGGAGAGAGGGGGGTTTATAGCTTTGGTAGGAAGTATGCATTGTGTTTGACAAGAAATAAAATCAGACAAGGTATTATAGCTTCCAGCTGAGGCTAATCCCCAGCACACGACAAATCAAAAAGCCACCAATACCAAGCCAACATATAAAAGATCTCGGAAGGAAGGATAGGGGGGAAAAAGGTTAATAGGAGAAAGAAGGTTACTCACGCGAAGTGTGGAGGCATTATAGCTAAGAGACTCTATCTTTCTCTTCTCTCTCTTTCTGTGTTGCTTTCCAACTGTTTAAGGTTTTATCTTGAACATGTGTCGTATAGGGAACGGCAAGGAATAAAAACAAAAAAAAGGATATTATGTTATGTACAAATGCAAACGAATAGTGCAAAAAGGAATGGCCGCTAAAAGCAACAGGATAAAAGGTTGGAAAAGGATTGAACGTGTTGGAATCCGGCGAGGGAGAGAGAAGAAAGTAAGGTCTCGTCAAACACGGGTATTCGGCAGAGGTCGATGAAGGCGGCAGGAATGATGGAGAATGGAAAGATGAAAGATATGAATGGTTCGTGAATGAAGAAGAAAGAGAGAGAGAAGAGAGGTGACGTAGAAAGAGAAGGCAGGAAAGGAGAGAAACTGAAGAGAGCACTTCCAGGCAAGGTCCTTTTTTCTTTTTTGTTTAATTCAATTCGAAAATGTTATTTATTGTTATTTGCTTCCTCTGCTGTTACTTTCTGCTACTCCAACCGACAAGGAATAGAGAAATATGCTAGCAAGGGGGGGTAGCAGCAAAGTAGAAAGCAGAAATAGAAAGAAATAAAAAAAGAAAAGAAAATGAAAAATTAGTGGTCAAGGAAGTAGAAGAAGAAGAGGAGGAGGAGGAGGAGGAGGAGGAGGAGGAAAAAGTAAAAAATCCTTTAAAGAATGTCTTGTTCTCTCCGTTCCTGACCGAACGAACTCTCCAAGGCGAGTAAATGCACTCCGTCGGAGAATGCACATATAACAGCTACCCGCTAGTATATCCTCTGACACGCTCCCTTTTTTATTTTTCCTTTTCACCCTTTTCTTTTCTCCTCGGCTCCAGAAAGGCAGGTTGTCGGGAAAAGGCTATAAACGAATTCTTTTGTTTTTCTTTTCCACCTGGGTAGACGCCAGAAGGTGGATGAGGAAAGGTGACAGAAGTTAGCACTGATTTTGTTATTAATATCAGCCCCTAATTTATCATAGCACCCACAAAGCAAGTGCAAAAAAAGGAAGAAAAGCCACCCCTGATAGGCAATATCAATATTAATCCCAGATCGATCCCCAGTCTCAAATTACATCAACGAGATAGGTAGCTGGCCCGCTCGTACGTGGGAACCTGGTATCGGTACGGTATAGCCCTTTTGAACGGGAAAGGAAAAGGAAAAAGTTAAAACTTAGTCGCCACCGAAATGTAACTCCATATTTTGGTTTTCATTCGTTGCTTCAGTAGACGAAGGAACTGGGCAGCTGGGCAGCTCGCTGGGCGTCTTGAGGGAAGAAGTATATGCAGGTATTCTCCATCCAATTCGGCCAAAGATGAATGCACATGCATCCGCCCATCAAAGAAATTTGTACATTACTAAAGCTGCTGCTGGCAAGATGTTCTTGACAGGTGTTTGTATATCTTTTCTGACTAAACGGCAATTGCCTAAAACCTCTTTAGGTGATAATGCTGATGGGAGCTGATGTTCCACCAAACTTGCCGTAACAGCTTTGTTGTTGCGGTTTCAAACGCGACTCTCACACTGTCGTTCATTCGTTCATTCGCTCAAACAAGCAGCTATATAAATACCCATGGCCCCGGGATACACACACGTGAAGAGGGCCATAATATAGCCTCTATTGTATACCAAGATGTCAATATCTATTGTTCACGATGTCACCCAGAATTTATACCCGGCGTACGTAACCGTATTCATACTAGTGAAGTCAATGCAGACTAATCAAACCGTGACGAAAACGAAGGGCCCAAGCTGGAAGGCGAGGTCCAAAAGAAAAGAAAAGAAAAGAAAAACGCCACAATTAATCTGTTCCCTTTTACTGCCCTTCCCACGATGTTATTATTTCCGGCAATGCAGGCGTACCGATGTTTTGTGCACAACCCACGCTTCTGGGGGGCGTCTTTTTTGGGCTTGGGTATGCATCAATCATTACGCACTACAACCAGCACGGTGCAGCACGATCGGAGGAAGACAGGGTTACTAACAGTACTTTGGTTGCTTTCCCAGACCCACAACAAATCAAATGTTACCTGTAGACGTCTACTGGCCACTCTGAAGATAAAAACTCTATTCCTGCCGGACCAGAAACCCATTTCTTTCGATTCCTCCCAATAATCCCACGGAAGAGCTATCTTAAGCCACTAAAAGAAACCTTGTTTTCGGTCTACCATTCAAACCCTCGCATCCCCCTATTCCCCACCTAGCTTTCCCCCCCTTTCCATCCAAGGCTATCCAAGCTGAAATCAAAGGGAAAAAAATAAGAACCAGTAGATAACGTTACTTCCCACCAACTCCACCTACGGGTCCTCAAGGTAGACAAGTGCCGAACTGGACACCAAGATAGATAGAAAGAAAAAAACAAGAAAAAGAAAAAGAAAAAGGAGAAAAGGGAGGAGAAAAGGGGCCCAGCCCAAATGTCGAAATATTCTGCGAGACCAGGTCTTGGCGTATACCACCGAGATCCACGTAGGGCAGACCCGGCCGCACACACTTCATGCATTGCAACCCTACAAAAAGCTTATATTTTTTCCTTTAAAAATATATTCCGGTAATAACTTTCGGAAACGGGTGGAAACTTTTTTGACTTCCAACAAAGGATGTGAGACTTTGAGGAACCCGACAAAAGGCCTATGGATGACATTTAGTATGTCAGGTATGAATGTTCTTATATAAAATGGCCTGGTGTTTTCGATTTTCAATCACAATTCATGTAAACCTGATCCGAAGGCTGAGTTTCGTAGATATAATATTACCTCTATGTAAACCAGAAATGATAACCAGACGGCAAAGGAATAATGCAAGATATTGATACAACAGTCGCAAAAATAAGGGAAGAGGGAAAGAACAAACAGCTCGTTTATTGTATATCCGACTCCAGGACTCAAACCCCCACCATTGCCCTGTCCTCATAGAACAGACACCTGAGGTCAGGCCCACCAAGTTGAAAAATATATTGATAATACATAGAAAAATCTTTAGCTAAGAGGCCAAGAAGGAAAAATACGAACGATTAAACATGTACATGAAAATAATGAATTGAAAGGGAAAGGAAAGATAGACACAAAAGAACGCCTGAGTTCCCAAAAATTCTCCCCTCACCAGCCTGATGGCTATTTGAGTATCAATAACCCCTTTTTGTAATTTTTTGAATATATCCCGCCAAATCCTACTCAAAAGCCCAACTGTCCTCGCTGGTGTCCAAAAGTACCGTCCACCACCCCGCGGTATCCGTCTCCAAGAAACCACACTAAAAAAAGGTCTATAAAGGATGGATTACAAAATATATCGCCAACCATTATCAATCCAGAAATCCAACAGTTGCAATTCACTTTTGTATTACTTTTGGTTTAGGTCCGTCCTGCCATTTAAGGTTTTCGGGACTTGAGCATGGTAATTGAATATCTAGAGTTTAAGGTATTAGTATTGATAGCTATGGCAGATGTGGAGATGTGCAGCAACTCACGTGATGATACCACCAATGGCCATAAAAATACCCAGCAAGCTCTTGTCGGTGACTGCACGTCCGGAAACCATCCATCCGAGCATCACGATCGAACAAGTCTTTGCGTGTCCAACAACAGTACTGCTGACGGCACCAGCTCCGGCAATGATGAAGAACTGACTCAACTATTTGGCAAATTAATGTTAGTTATCGTCAGAAGAAATGCAATGTAAAGTTTTGACATAGGCTTACATTAATCAAACTTGCGAAACCACCGCTCAACAAGATCAAAAGATACTTGTTGACCGTAACACCACTCCAGACGGGGAAAGTGTCGCAGAAGGGGATAAAGTACAATAGCAAGAAAGTCGAGACTGGTGCCTGATTGAAGAGCAGCTGCATGGAGCTCATGTTCAACTTTCTATGATACGTTCCAATCCAGACGGTATACAAGCTGCTGGCGACAACACCGGAGAATGCAAAGATAACGCCAGCTGTCGAGGTAACCTGGGTGGGTTTGGATGGGTCGGGAAGGGTATCATAATACGAGACGATCCCCACACCAAAGCAGACAGGGATTAGAGCTAACGAGGCGTTCCGTGGAATCGAGACGTGGTAAAAGATATAGTTGATGAGAGCGACAAATGGGGTGAGAAGAATACGGGCGATCTGATAGAACGTCACGCTGGAATAAGCGAGCGACAGGTTGGGTAAAATAACGTTCAAGCACATGGCAAACGAGAGCGGTGCGATTTCGAGGAAGCCGGCTCGTCGGGGTACGAAAAACCCAAACATCGGTCGGGATATTACGAACAACGTCAGGGTTGTGCACAGGAAATGGAAGGCCGCAAAAGAAGTTTGCATCTTCTTGAAAGAGGGGTCATCGAAAATTGCCTTGTTGGTAAAGACCTAATTCGTACAAGTCAGATTAGCATCATCTTCGCTGTATGCGAGCGACCAGTCGTGACCTAGATATCTCCAGGCAAACACATCATGTCGAGGATCTGGGAATGCATCAAAGGGGTAAAAAGGAGTTCGAGGGGCCGTACAATTCCGATGGTTGCTAACGTGTTCACCAGTGTCCATATTATGAATCCTGACGAGTTACCGCTCGACGATTTTATCTGACCATCCTGTGCCGGGGTTACCGACGAAGCGGGTTGAGCTGTGCTCTTCTCGATCACATCATCATCGTCGTCGTCGGTATCTTTTAGCAAGTGGCTCTTTTGAGCCTCAACATCCAACTCGTGTTCCTCCGTTGGCGGCATTTTTCTGTGACGTGTAGAGTCCCTCGTTTTGAAGAAATGGGTCGTTTATCGATGTTTATAAAAGGTATGAGGGTTTCGTGAGAATTGTCCCGAACAGTTCCAGTTGATGTCTCGTGAGTCGCTTATAGAGGGAATCGATAGATGTTGTTTGTTTCCTTTGTGTGGTGTGGGAGACACAGCTTGCGTCGTCGGCTAATGCTGCTACCGAAAATAGATGGGCTGAACCCCCAAAAATCAAGGAAGGGGATCGTGTATGTTTGCGGTAAAGGAGAGGGTGAGAAAGTCGTATACTTGTTGACCAGAACAAAGGTTTCGCGACCGTGGAAAAACAATGTAAAATATGGTACAACCACTTGTCAAGAACTAAATTTACCCAGATAATAGTCAGTTCGATCGCTATTCTTTTTATTGTTTAATTTTCCCCGAGGCGTGTGTCCGCAGGCATGTGTGTTTGTGTTTGTTGAAATGAACGTATGAGTGAGATTGAATAAGAAAATGTCGAAAGGAGAGGGAGAAAAGGGAGGGACAGGTATATTTCAAAAATGAAAAAGAAAGAATGCGAGCTGAATTCCACTCGAGAGCCGCTCCAGACAAATAACATATATTCTGTAACACGACAGGTATTTATGTCTGTATCGGGGGGTGGGTGCATAGACGAATGGGCCAACAACCAACGAGAAGTGCAAACGCGGCCAGATGGCCAATATCTTCCAGCCGTTACGCTCTAGCAATTCTCTCAGTTCTAACCGAGTCGCATATGTTGGGATGCGGCAAAACTCACACGACGAGGGGCAAGCAGTTAAAACCCTAGAGCCTGCGAAAGACGGTTGTTAAAGTCAGGGGAAGATATTCAATCTTACGTGATATAGAATCGACAGTATCTCGGTAATCAACGGAGACAGCAATGGGCCGAAGAAATACGACAATATCAAGGCAGAGTTGGGAAGTGCATTCGGATGCAATAGTTAAATGAGATTTCGCAGGTCTTATTCAACTGGGGTAAATTTGATAGAAAAGAAATCGGGCTCTTTTAGGTTACGTTTGGAAGGGGGGAGCTGAAACAGCCGTATTCAAGCAGCCTTACCAATAGCCAAGGTCCTCGTTCCCTGCGAGATGCAACAGCTCCGACCGCTACTTTAGCTGAATTCGGTAGCGATAATGCGGATGCTCGAGCAAAAATAGTCGTAAAAGCCACTCTCTTAAGAAAGGATCCTTTAATATTTGACCTTTCAAGCAAGTAGATATCTTTTGTATATAAAATTTTATATGGATAATTGCAGTTGTAAACGAGATTGAAGGATGGCCTTGTTCAACGTCCCTTTTCGGTGTTTGGCGGATCGTAAACTCTCGAGGCGTGTAATACACACCTTTGTTCGTCTTTTCTGATTTGCGAGTGCGAAAAATGTGGAATCCGTGGCCTTTTTAGAATCCGAAATTGTGCTGGTCCGAGGCTTCGCCGTGTGCAAATCTTACCAGAAACTGTAATTCTCTCGTGGGGCGTATGGTTCGGCGTTGAGGCGTAAAGTAGTGATTGGCTGTTCGCATGCTCCGAAGGGCTTTGGCTTTTCTTATGGCTGGCCTTATCAAACCTTCGAAGCTTTCGACTTGACTAGACACATCCAGTGTGGAGCGGATATATATACCCCTAGACGCTTCACTTTCAAACCAAGGAGTCAGGAAGGATATCTAGTATCGCCCGAGTGTAAATCAAAACTCAAGAGAATTAAGCTCTCCTCTCGAGAATTAATGCTTGTTGAATCCCCTTCCCCTAGTTTCATCAAGACAACCAGCAAACTTCGTTTAAATTCTTTTCCGACTGGTATTTACCAAATTCCACCGGTCAAACTCTTTCAAAGCTCGCTTCCGTTGAAGAATGTTCAATTTGTAGTAACAACCTCTTGGTATTGTCTTATTGATGTTGTTTCTCCCAAGGGTATTAGAACCGTTAAGAGATTGGAGAAAAGCTTGGATGGATCGAGGCTTGGAGATGCAGGAAATCAAGAAAGAGGATCATGCCCTGTTTAGAACCCAAATTGAGACCGTGATGGATTGCAACTGCATACAAACAATACCAATTTTGGGAATTGCCGGAGGAAGTATTCAATGTAGGAGGCCGAACCGCACAAAGGATGGATTGCACATGTCGAGTTCAGTTGCACTCAGCACAGCTTTCTTGGTGGGATTCTCAGAAATCCAGCAGAAAGGAGGCCTGTGTTGGATAGTACAGCAAAAAAAAAAAAAAAA
>LDUD01000045.1:162937-192166 GCA_012184295.1 Dactylella cylindrospora
CCAATAATTGTTCTTTATTATTATTATAGCTATTACAGCTTTACATTCAGATCGTAAGATTGTAGCTCCTGTGTGCGAAATTTGGTGCCAATGGGTCTTTATCTACCTTGCATGGCCCTTCCCGTCTCCTACGCCTGTCCCTCCCTAATGGTCAGAATACCCAAGATACTCAATACATTGCATTATTGGATTTGGATCTTGTGATATTCCTGCATAAGCTTTGCCCATAGTCTCGACTCCACACATACCATTGTAAATTGCAGCTTACGTGTTGCGTCCAATCTCAATCCCGTCCCAGCGAACCGACCAAGAGAAACCAATTACCGCCCTGGTTTAGAATTCGAACGTTCTTTTCTTGTCTATGCAGGTACTACCATGAATACGTACTCTCCGAACAAGCATGTGTTTCAGGTTATTCTGGTAGAGTATGATTGAACCCTTGAAGCAGACATGGTGTGCCAAACCACCCCCACTCCAGGCGCTCGCCAAAACCGTTACGTTTGAAGGACAAAGTTGGCTTTACCATGAGATGCTCTCTAGATTTGGCCAGTCCATTACACACGATATATTGGGAAGAAAGGCGAAGAAAACAGAGTTCAAAGGATATCGAAGTTTACGTTTGATAGACATCGCAAGCGGTAAACCCTACATGGTCAGACTACCGAGGTAATTACTAAAATTAATAGAACGTGAAAGCACCATGAAACCGAACAGCTGCTCTAATCTAGAAATAGGACATCTGTTTGCAACCTCCTCAACGCCAACTCTACTTTCTATTATCCGCTGTACACAGCTACTTAGATTGGCCGTTTCCTGTCCCATGAGTCTAGCTATGCCACGATCATCTGCATCCGCGGATGAAACTGCCACAAAAGCTTAAATCTTCTACCCCTTCTGGCGGCTTTTACTTACCAACCTGTAAAGTTTACACGAGTCGCATCGGTCACACAAACCCCGTCAACATCCCAACTGCCAATGCATTGCCAATTCTTGAATAATATGCACCGAACACTCCTTCGAATATCTTATTCAGGTCACAATAAAGATCCCACTGTCAGCCCATGATTTAATATAACGCCACAATTAACGCAAATCCTCCCGACATTGATCTGGTCCAGGTTTTACGAGAATTTTTAATATGACTTGTTGTTCCGACCCGTCGAGCCGGAGCAGCCGGTGAATATAACCGATTGACAGTTGTGGTTTTCTACTATATAACCGTCGATGGCCAGCATTTTTCAAGTTGGAGAAAACAGGTATTCGGGTTAAGCGAAGGGTCACATGAAGCTCTGGTTAAAGTCGATAAAAACCTTATCGCTTGCACAATTGCACGACTTCACGAATTTTCTCCACTTGGGTGTTTCAGCTTCACTCCTTTGGTCGTTGGGATTCCGGACGGAGAGCGTCCGGGTTGTACCTTCACAGTGATTATCGTTAATGGGATCATTGCTTCGAGTCAGTTGCATTTTTAAAGAAAGGATGCGGATGTCACTATTTGGGATATTTCAATTTGGACCAGGTTGGCGATGGAGACATCCGTTCGGGCTGACATAACTCGGTTCTATCCCAAAAAGATTCCTTGCAGTCAACGACTACCTATACAAACTTAACTTCGGATGCGAGAAATTCGGATACCGCGAGCTGCACTATATAGCCGGAGTAGAAGCTTCGAGTCGTCATCTCGACTCAGTTCTCAACCTCACTACACCGTCAAATCTCCAGCGCAAAGACCTTCGGTTCCAACTTACAGAATCCACAACTTCGACCCGGTCCGTTTGCCGTTATCTGTTATCTTTTCGCATGGGTACCGACGCTTGATAGAGCGATGTGACCCATGGGCCCCGATAAGTTGCCATTGGGATTCGAATTCGACGACAGAACATGGGACTGAAAAAAATCTTGTGTAACACGAAAATGTTACCCGCTTTTTCCGACAGCCAACCTGAGCCGCATTGCATACTATTTTTTAGAACCGTTCCGAATGTCGCCAAAGGCCGCTCATCTTCCCGCACTAACCACGAAATGGACATTTACCGTCGGACCCTGGTTTCGAGGAATATTTCGCTTTGCAACTGCTCAAGATCCACTGTTCGAACTAAATGACCTTGCCATGAATTAATATTGCGAGATAGCTTCTGCTCTCAAAGATTGCCATTTTCATGCACGTTCCCACCTCCCTCACCTTCCCCGATTTCGAGCTTCGCAAAACATTAACCAGAAATGTGTTGCCCAAACCTAAATTTAAAAGCAATTCAATTCGTCTGGCGAACACAACCTCTGTAAAGCAATCGGAGAGTTGCGTCCACTGGCGTACAAAGCAATCCGTATCATCCTCTTTCGTTTTCGGTTAAACCTGGTCCAATTATTCTACCGCTTTCTGTACCTTACGTCTGTGACGTCATGACGTCATGCGAGAAGGTTTTTCGTGGTACTCTGAACGCGTTCAAGGAGAGAGAGTCTATTTCGTTTTTGTGGGGTCGGAAAGCCCCGAGATTTCCAATGTCGTTCAATGTTCCCAACAAGGGACCCGTGGCCTGTGACTAGCATTCAAGTGCCGCGGCGTTGTACACCCTATGACTGCTGTGGTTGAATATCAATTTGACAAGAGAGCGGCTATTGAGAGCATCTTCCTTTATCTCGAAAGTACTCCAATTGCAACTTGCCATCGTTTGGCAAGAGCTCTTTCGCCTCTCGGGTCGGAGGGTTGCGTCCACCAGACTACTCTCGGGTCTACTCTCTCATTTCTCTTTCGAGGCTCGGGGCTGCTATAATCCGGATAAGATGGGAATGTACGTATCGAGTATTGGCATATTTCAACCGCGGGGCGACAGCAAAGGGAGCTCATGGTCAGCTGCTGTTTTCGTGGGCAATTGCATGCCTGTCGAGTCCGAGACCTGATCCAGGAAAGAATGAAAAAGCACAACAAAGAAAAACTCTTTAACCCCGCATGTGCAAGGCATGCTTTCAAATACTTCTCCCTTTTCATCGGGTCTTTCAGCTATGATCCGCGATCCGACCGTGTGTTTCCATATGACGAAAGATCTAGCACCGCATTGCATCCCGCGGCCCGCAATCGGACTGTGAGCCCTCGATCGACCTCAGCCTCGAGCGCACCCTGTCAAATTATCAATGGCTACGGAGATAACGTTCAAAGGGGGAGAATTCTACGCGAGGATGAAACAAGAAGTACTTGGCGGAGATCGAGATCGAGAGACTCTGAAGCGACGATTACCGTGATATGTTTCGATGATAAAGAAAGTTTATTTAACATGTGAGATACGGGAAGGAAGCTAAGCTTAAAACTCGTATGGAGTGATGTCAATGGCGCGAGACTTACCCCTCGCGAACATTTGGACTCCCTACTGTTGGTTGGCTGCATAGTTCACATGAATATCCAGCGGATGGTGGCCTTGCATGTTTTCCGTTCCACGCGAAGGACAATCATTCATGGCATTATTCTTGTACCGCGGGGCGATACCACTCACTTTGCTGCCGCGTTGATATTATTCCAAGAGATTCCGTGTAGATATTGCATCAATTGTCCAAGTCCCCCGTTTAACGTTATCTATTAGCGATCAGTTGTTCGGGTGCTAGGAATGCTAAGTGCATTGCATTCCACGGCTAGATATGCTACTTTCAAGCCCGACTGCCCTTGGACGGCATACCCACATGACACTTTACGCAATTCAAATTCCATTGTTTCTGGACCCTAGGCCTCTATCCGGGATCAATCGAGACTTTCAACCCTTTGGTCGCCTTCGCTAAATGCCCGTCGATCAGCCGCTCATCGAAAGTCCTGCGGAAAATCGGTGAAAGGGACTAGTGATGTAAGCAGTCTGGGACTAGTAAAAAAAATTATCTTGATGGTGAGTTGGTGTTTCACAGAATGTGGTTAGCATTCCAATTGATTCAAGGCAGGGTAGTCAAAGCTTCAATTAGGTAAACTGTCTAACTTGTAACTGTAAACAGTTACTTGCAGTTGATCAGGGGAGCTCGAGCCAGGGTTCTTTCTCAGCTGGATTGTGGTAAAATGTTCATCAATATCATCGGTGGCAGCTTGCATCTATATTGCGTAGTATGAAGAAATCCCCAACTTTACGTGGGACCCGGACTCCTAGATTGACGAAGGGTCTAGATGACATTTCGCCTTCAATTAAGTGGAGCTGCGGCAATGTACCCCACAAATACCAGTTTCTTAGCTATGGCCTCATCGAAAAACAAGGCCACATAGCCCGGAAAATATTTTAGAGGCCCGCATCTTGGACGAGCTTGGAGGCAATAAATCCGATTAGCTAAAAAGGTACAAGAGAATTAAAGAAACAACTTGTGAGGCTTACGCCAGTATGCGGTCATTAGAATTTCCGAATTGGGAGGCACGGTGGTCTCCGGCGGCAAAGGCCAGTACTGGCCAGTCGAGGAGCACAAAAAAAACAAGGAAGACGGTACAAGTCCACCAAGTTTTGCCTGTCTGCTACATTTCTAGCGGAATTTGGTTTGTGTGCGTGTGTGCGTCCAGAAGCGCGGATAGTGACGTCATGACGTCACCCGCAGAAAATGTTGCAATATTCCGCTGCAACAACGCAAAAATCCCCCAAATTGGTGAGGACGGATTCCGAGCAAATCGAGCGAATGGCAGGCCCATCTCGATCTGGCCCGGCCCATCACAAACTACCTCATACAATCCCTCATTCATTGGCTGAGACACACAAGCTTCCAATATTGACGTAAGAATTCCCTACGCCGTCTAGACTTTACATGTACATTTCATGTGAAAGAGAAATGAAGGTTGAAATAATAAAAAAAATTTCAAAAATCTTCTATAAAAGGCCTCGATATCCGCCCTCACATACCTTTTGATTTCTCACTCTACATCATCATCAAATCAAAGCAATCAATCAATCCAAACTCAAAACTTTTATAAACAAATAATCTCTACAAAACTTACTTCGTTTTACGAATAACCAACCACAAATCCAAAATGTCTGCTCCATCTGCCAACAACCCAAATGAGGGCGTCCTCGGTCAAATACAGACCTCCCTCGAAAACACCGGAAAGTACATTTCCGAGACCATCCAGGGCAAGGTACGATAAACTATTCTCCACAGTGTTACCTCCAATTTCTTTGACGATGCTAACGTGTCTATTTCTCTGCAGAGCTCCGAAGCTTCGAAGGAAGCCAACAAGGAACAAGCCAAGGGCAACATTCCCGGACAGGACACTCTTTCTGATCGTGTCTCCGGTGCCGCCGGTGCTATTGGCGACAAGCTCGACCAGCATAAGCATGAGACATCTGCTAGTGCGAACAAACATAGCATCTAAACACGCCCTCTTTCTTCACAACAATTTCCAACGATACCCCTTATGAAGACTTGTTTATCATTCGGAGGGAATTGAAAGGTTTCTTTTAGATGGAAATAAGGCTTATTGGAAATTGATATTATTGGGGAAGGCCTGGGATTTTTCTTACTTTTTTTTTTCCCCTTTGTTCATGATGGTTTTTAATATGAACTGCATGAGATAAAGAAACCACATGGCAAGCTACATGACGCTCGCTAGTTTGTTTTGAAGAAACAAAAATTAGGAATTTACAAAAAAAATCCTCGCACTTTCTGTACTCTTCTTCTACCGGTTTTCCTTGTCGTTGAAAGTGTCAGTCGGTGTTTTAGATAGTTGTTTAGTTCGATCAATAAACACAGGGATTTTACGGCGTCAACTCTACTTTTTCCTAAGTAAAACACCGTAGTGCGTGTATAGACTATATATGTCTTTAAGTGTAGAAATTCTATATGAACTATATCCTAAATGTTATGATTTAACAATCAGATCGGGTAAATGCTGCGCCTCTATAACTATGAGAAACCTGGCTAAGAATGAAATGAGTAGTCTGGCTTCGCGAGACCTCTTCGAATTAAAAACATAAATCTATTCACGCCGCTAAACCCACGTGGTGTCCCCTCATTCTGACGTAGGAGAACGTAATGATAGGTTTTTTTTCGCCATGAATACAACATGTGGCGAGCGCCACGGTGGGGGACTAACGACTTGGGTCTTTTATTTGGGAAATCGTCTCGGGCATCATGCGTGATTGGAGAAACACGCGAAAACGCAAGGTACCGCATCTCGGGCGAATAGGGTCAGCGGATTGGTGAGCATGGCATGTTAATCATGGTGGTTTTGCTTATCGATAAGCTAGAGGCTAGGGGAGGGTCTTTGCAATTTGAAACCGAAGCTTTATAATCTATTGGTTGAGGATTTTACCAATCGCCTCTAGAGTTCTACAAATATTGGCCTCGCTCCCTCTGTAGCCATAATTGCTTATAAGGATTTTATGGTACTGCCTGAGAAGTCTATGTGCACGCCTTCATTTACTTTGGCCAACAAATGCGAACGGCTCCATAATCCAACACTTCGCAACTCACGAATTTTCTTCCATTTCTAACCTCTCCATTGCGTATAAACCAACTTTTCATGAAATACAGAATATGGTATATAGTAGCTGCATATAATAGCCAACAATGTCGGACATAAACCTCCAAGAAGTCCACGACTTCTTTATCACGATTGCAAAGAAAGCCGGCGAGATGATACTCACCGCCGGTCCTGCCGCCTCCGCCTCGGGGAGTAAGAAGAACTCTACAGACCTCGTCACCGAGACGGATCGAGCGGTCGAAAAGATGGTTAGCGAGAGCCTGCGCGAACGATATCCCGATTTCAAGTATCCAATTCCCCCCTTAAAAATCCCCACCTTCTACCACCTATGCGCTCCCCCACCCATAAAAGTTACTAGTTCTCACAAATCCCTACCTTTGTTGATCCAGATTCATGGGCGAAGAAACCTACCAACCAGGCGACACCCTCACCCCATCCCCAACCTTCATCGTCGACCCCATCGACGGCACCACCAACTTCATCCACTCAAACCCATACGCCTGCATCTCCCTCGGCCTCGCCGTAAACCTAACCCCCGTCGTCGGGGTAATCTACAACCCATTCATCGACCAACTCTTCACCGCGATAAAAGACCAAGGCTCCTACCTAACCGACCGCTTCCACGACCGCGTAAAACTTCCGCTGAAACCTCTCGAGGAGTTTACCGGGTTGGATAAGTGTTTAGTGATCGCGGAGTGGGGGTACGATCGATCGGGGAACGATTATGATGTTAAGGTTCGGACGTTTAGAAGGTTGTGCGCGAGTAAAGAGGATGGAGGGGCGATGGTGCGGGGGGTTAGGAGTTTAGGGAGCGCGGCGTTGAATTTGTGTTCTTTGGCGGCGGGGTGGACGGATCTTTATTGGGATGCGGGGTGTTGGGCGTGGGATGTTTGCGCGGGGTGGGTGGTGTTGAAGGAGGCGGGAGGGGAGGTGGTGGGTGGGAGTCCGGGGGTTTGGAAGCCGGCGGTGGATGAGAGGAGGTATTTGGCGATTAGGGGAGGGGAAGGGTGGGAGATGGTGGTGAAGGAGTTTTGGGGATGTATAGAAGGTGAGTTGGAGGTTGGGAAGTGAGGTGTAGGGGAAGGGAGAGGGGCGATTGGCAGCAAGAGCGTAGGAGGGTCAGGGACTGCGTAAGTATTATAGGAGTAATAGAAGAGGGGAGGGATTATACACTATGGGAAGTTTAAAACGAATACTCCTGGCTGGTTGGAAAAAAGCAACGGCCGGCGGGATTAATCCCGCTATACGCTGCTTGTTCTAGAATACCCATACAGTCTCAATAGATAAGGTTAAACTAAATAGAGCCACTAATATATTATGCATGATGGTGCACGGTGGTATCAAGCTGTAGCCGAATATTCTTTAATATGAACCTTCACAATTATCCTTGGTGGTTACTTAATTATGCTTGCATGTTGGTGCATGTGGCGCTGCGGACATAAATTCCTCCGCTTGATATGTGACTACCATCGACTACAGCAGAATCTTCAAGCCACGGATAGAAATCAAACTTTTGAATCGGTGCTCTTATTAAAACATGCCTAGGCGGATAGTAGAGTCGATATGCCGATGTTGTGGTGGTAGGGTAGCGTCGACAAGATTTATAAATTACTAGAAGTCGAAAAAAAAGTTGCTTGGCTACGAGAGTAGGGACAACTAGGGCCGAGAACCAAGAGCTGGTCCGGGTTGTAAATCCTTCTCCCGAAAGATGGTTCGCAGCAATTTATAAGGACATCAACTGAATTTAGTGATACTGAATATTAAACCGCTGTGAGGTGGTGTTCAAATTAGCGCTGGGCTGGAGAAATTGCACGGTTGGAGACCGTTTCAAGATGCATATGCCCGAAACCTCTTACAAAATAATCCATAAAAGAACCTGGATGGCACATTTTTGGCTCGACTCAACATAAAACTACCACGAGGGTAACGGGAAATACTGAAGAGAAAACTAGTTTCACGAATTTCCCGAGCAAGCATATTTTCTTCTCCAATCCTTGTGCATGTTCTGTCAATGGTGCTGGTTCCCGTGCAAATTCCTGGATGCCCAGGTTTCCAACTTGACCAAACCATGGATTGGAAGGGCACTAATCCACCGAAGTAGGCTCGCGGGGGGTTGGACCCTGGTGCCTCATGGGGGACATGGCGACTGGAGACCCTTGTATACGTAGGCGTCAGAGACTTGGGCCGCAAGGGGAGAGAGTGGGCCAGAGTCGGCGGAGATCAGATGAATGAGCCGCCATTTAGCAGATAATGGAGATCTGCTACATATGGATTGAGGTTGGCCATCAGAGGTGAGAACGGAGTGGGTTGATATTGGGCCGTGCTGTGGAGAATTAATTTGGAAGCCTTTTCAGGATATCGAGACGACTTTCTTCCATATCGAGTGCACCTGGATGCAGGTTTCGCGAAAATTCATTTATTGAGAGCCAATTAATATTGTCGTGACGAGCTTGTATTAATATCTTGTGCAACGTGAAGTGACCTGTGAAGTTCAAGGGACTTGAATACGCCGTTTCAGCCTGACGTTATGCTAAAGAATGGTTATCGTGACAGAGAAACGCGTACCGCCATGGATGGGGAGGAAACGAAGGGCGGTTCCAGCGACGGAGAAATAAAGTTCCGTGAAACGTCGGTAAATGTAAACATTCCAGAAAAGAGTCCTTTTGCACAGCCTTCTGGTAGATTAATATTAAATAATATATTGATCGTGGGAATCCCGTTAATCCGCTGCGGCCTCGCCCAAAAACGTATATACCGAACTCTTCGATTGGGGACCCAAGCACCATGATCACACGCCTCAACAACTTGCCCTCTTTCGGTCCCCATTGGTAAGGCTATATCGCAATGATTAAACCCCTCGTCAGATAGATTGCAATCTTGGCTAAAGAAGAAAACCCCACATTGCATTGGGAGTAGACAAATTTAGGCATATATTTTCATAAATGCCCCTCTTAACTATCAAAGAGTCTGGCTCGGACCCCAAAAAACCTGCTCCCACTCAAGACTTTGAGCGAAGACAAGACTCTTGGAAGCATACGTTCAGGCGGAAGCGAATCCCATTCGAACCGAAAAAAACCTGCTCGGCTAGGTGCCAATTAATACCTCGCCCGTCCTCGATCTACTCCAATGGAGCAGGATAGGTTAGATATACGACACCAAAAGTTTGGTCAGGCAATTGTTGGTATCTGGTACTCAATCGAGGAGGCAGTCCCTCCGAAAGCATCAAAGTCTTGGGCCCACTTGGGTAAGTTTGATGCTTGCTATTCATGGCTATCAATGAGAGTTATCCATCTCTTCTGACGTGGACTGATGATAGGAAGGATCGCCAACGTTAGAAGAGATTTCCCAACGGACAATTCACCAAGCCGCCTAGGATGAGGAAGTCGTTTTGGATACCACCCAGACTGACGAATGATTGAGAAACCTTCCCTGTCTTCCCCGCATGCTACCAGCAAACTGGCCCTTCACAACCACTTTCCCCAATCATCCCAAGGCGGGTAGATGCCAACAGCACAGATGCCAAGGTGGACTTCACAAGGAGGGTCGAGGCCATAGCCAAATGCCTAGAAGTTCGGATTGGTGGATGCAGACAGTCTGACCAACCTAACCTTTAAGCTTTTGTCTGCATTAAATTGGGCAGAGGCAACTTGCGCAATGTGGCCTGCCACAACACAACAGCGCCGGCTGGGCAGGGAGATCGTGGCGTCCTTGCAGCGACCAGAACCATAAAAATCCCCGACGTCTGCTGAGCTTGGCTATCTTGGCAGCCGGAGACGAAGTAGGGGTTCCGCCTTGGAAGTCACACTAACCACACTTTCTGGCATACCTGAACCGGGGTCTGCCAACGGCCGGCGCAAAACTTGAGACGGAAGCGGGTCACCATCCCTCCTTTCTCTCGCCGTCCTCAAGGATTTCTAGCAAATTCGGCCATTCACAATCTTTACGCTTGGAGCTGTGCGGTCGCAGCCAAGGCAACAATCGACTAAACTTGTCTCCGTGCTCCTTTGGCGTTCAGGAGAAACATGCCATCCATGGGTGATCATTAGAGTTTGTCCCAAGTATGCTCTGACATATGATCGAGTTCTATAGCGAGGCGAACCGCGGAAAGGTTGTCGCTCACTGGATAATCATCCAGTCTGGGCAGCAGCCCCTCAATGCACCCCAGATTGCAAAGACGGACTTTCGAAGAGGGGCAAATGCCGAGGCATACGTTGGATCAGGCTATGGGTTTCGCGGACTGGCGAATGTTGTCGGTTCAGAGGGCAGGCTATCCCGCCTTTGCTCCGCTCAACATACGAAGTGATCGATGGATCGATAATATTTAGAAATATTATATATCTCGATCCTGCAGGGGAGTCTACCAAACTTTGGTACGCCACATTGTGCAGAGCCGACGGAGGAACAAGGTCAAGGGTGGTTTAAAACGTCAATGAATTTCCACCTATGAGACGCTCCACATCCATTGATATTACAGGATGCTGTTCAGGGGTGGTTTCATCTCTACCATTTTCGCATGTGGAGAATAGGGAATTTTTCAACACTGTCGAGGAGCTTTTGTGACGGCATTGTGGATAACCTTGTTATCAGATCTCTCGTCTCAGGAGACGCGAAGGGTCAGGATGAAAAAAATTGGATACCTCGAAACGGACGATATACACCCGACTCAATAGCTCAAAGTTGATATATAAAGGCCTTCGAGTCGACCTTCGCCATACCCACCTCCTCTTGCCTCATCAGCCAGACTCTCCAGCAAGCAAGTAACTTCCAACATTTCGCATTCTTTTTCATCTAGTATATATTTGCAACAAAGGCACAAATTCACAATGAAGCAAGCTTCTACCCTCATCCTCTTGGCCGGCGCTGCCTTGGTCAGCGCCCAACAACAGCCATACGGACAGTGCGGCGGTATCGGTTGGACTGGTCCAACTACTTGCGTTTCTGGCTGGACCTGCGTCTACTCCAATGACTGTAAGTTGGTCAATTTGTTCAATTCTAAACTTTGCAGGAAAGTTCATCTATTAACTTGCGAAAAGGGTACTCTCAGTGCGTCCAGGGCTCCGGCGGCGGCACCACTACCACCACTTCACGAACCACGACTACTTCGCGAACGACTACTGGAACCAGCAGGACCACTACCACATCGAGCCGAACTACCACCACTACTTCACGAACCACCACTGCCGGTGGCAGCGGAGGTGGCAGCACCGGACTCACCACCGTTGTCCCAGCCTCTGCTGGTTCGACCACCCTTCCATCGGCTAGGGTCATCTCTGGAGTTTTCGATGGTGGAATGCTCAAGTACGACCGAAACCCCAAGGTCTGCGCTGAGCAGGATGAGACTGGTGAGGACGATGCCATGTTCATCCTCGAATCCGGTGCTACCATCCGCAACGTCTTGATCGGACCAAACCAGGCTGAGGGTATCCACTGCCGTGGAACCTGCACCATTGAGAACGTTTGGTGGTTGGATGTCTGCGAGGATGCCGCCACCTTCAAGCAATCCTCAGGTACCTCTTATGTCAGCGGTGGCGGTGCTCTCCACGCCGCAGACAAGATTCTCCAATTCAACGGCCGTGGAACCGTCTCCATCAAGAACTTCTACGCCAACGACTACGGAAAGATTGCCCGATCCTGCGGTAACTGCTCCGGAAACGGTGGACCAAGAAACTTCATCTTTGACAATGTTATTGGAACTAGCGGTGGTATCCTCTGCGGTATCAACACCAACTACGGCGATACCTGCAAGATCTCCAACTCTTGCCAGAGCTCCAACAAGTGGTGCGACAGATACACCGGTGTCACTTCTGGAGAGCCAACCAAGATTGGATCCGGTCCAGACGGAACTTACTGCACCACCACCAACGTTCGCACTTCTTGCTAAGCGGATAAAAGCGAGAGCGATATCGGTGCAGTTCTGAAGGAGCATTGTACATAATCTATACCCCAAAATGATCTTTTTGATGATATACACTCCGAGAGTGTATATTCGGATGGGATCAAAAGCACATTGCATCGATTTCCTTTTGTCAAGTCTTATTCTCTGACGAAATTTTTCTGTTTATACATTTTTTCCATTTTGCTTTGTACATACACTGCAAGCATATTTTCTTGTATATAGAATTTGCATAATTTTTAATTGAAAGGGCCATATTGCATGGTTCGTTCGGTTAACCTTGTTTTTCCCCATCGTAGACTAGAGTTATTTAGAACAACCTGTCCCATCGATATTGAGCATGATGATTTGTGCAAAATTTAAATTGATTCATCAATTCGAGACTGGCTGTTTTTATTTGAGCAGCCGACCTACTTACACTTGAAGTAGGCTGTCAGTTTTGTGGCTCCTATGGCCAAGGTAATATATGGCACTCTAGCCTCACAGACAGCAAGATTATTCTGATAGCCCTCCCAGTTTAATTCCTATATCGGTATTCAATTGTTGATATCGATGGTCGAAAGCAAGGGAAACACTCAACCATGGGTAAATAGAACGTCCATCCCCTTATAACGCTTGATTTTATACCCTTCTTCCACGGTTCAATTCTGTTTTATAGATTTCTGAAACTTAAGGCCAAGCAACCGGTTTGTTTTTTGTAGTGAGAGTCTAAGCTAGGCCCCGACCAGCTGGGGTGAGTTGCAACCGCCAGCAAGCGTAGTCCTGCGCCAATTTGCGCACCGTGCGGTGCGTTCTTCTCGAATTTCTTGGCGCCTGTCTGCCCCACACTGACCTTGCCCACGCCCGTTTTTTGTTTGTTTGTTTGCGGGCTTATGCAGCCTGTTCCGCCATGATCCGCCCACAAAATAGACAGGAAGCAAGAAAAATTCCTGCAGCGGGCAGTTGGCAGCAGTTGGCCGCATGCCCCGTCTGCTGCCCTCACTCTCATTCCACCCGAAGGAAAACTCTCCGAGTCGACGGCGATGAACTACAAACCACGGTCTTTTCGGTCTACGGTTCCCCATCGCACTAGCCCGTTATTATTAATCTTTCCCACCTCGGGACTGAGGCCTTCCGTCGAGCGAAACAACTAAGAGGGTCTCCACCCCCACCTCTCTCGCACGATGACCCTCCGAACTCGAATCGCTGCCTTTCACGCCCGCATCCATTCCCACCGCCACTCGCACCACCACCATCACCACCATAGTCATCACCACAAAAAGGACAAGAAGGATAAATCCTCCCATCCTCACTCCCATTCGCATTCTCCTGGAAGATCCGTCTCCCTCAGCAGGGCGAAGCATAAACTGAAATCAACAGCAAAATCAAGCCGGGATTCTTTATCCTCCACCACAAGCAGCAATAATGCCGACCCTAGACGGTCTTCCTCGTCTTCCGTTGCATCGATCCCGTCGCCGGTGTTGACGTTGATTATACCCGTCCACACGAATCATGACTCGAATATTGAAGCTAGGGTTTATCATCCCGTGGAGTTTCCGGAGGGGTACGGGGTGAATCCGTCGAGTCCGAGAAAGGCGGCGGTGGTGGCGCATCCGTATGCTAGTCTTGGGGGAAGCTGGGATGATCCGGTGGTGCTGGCTTTGGTTGGGTTGTTGACGGGGAGGGGTTGGGTTGTTGCTACTTTTAATTTTTCGTAGGTTTCCCCTCTGTTACCTTCTATGTTTAGCTCGTTCGACTATGGGAAGGCTCTGGAGAGGCGAAGCTAACGGTAGATGGCGGGTGCAGGGGGGCAGGTAACTCGAAAGGTAAAACTTCATGGACCGGAGCACCTGAGCGGGAAGAATACGCCACCATTGCTACGTTTCTGATAAAATACGTTGAATCCCTCGACCCGCATTCATTCATCGTGTCCTCTCCACATCCCAACAACCACCAACCGCAAACACCTACATCTGCAACCTCAATCTCCCGCCCAGACCTTCCCACTTCATCCGTCCGGCCAGCAATGCAGGTCCTTCTAGCAGGGTACTCTTACGGATCGTTAATAGCCTCACGAACTCCATCCGCCGAAAAGTTAGTGGGTCACTGCAAGGACGACGGCGATGTTCTCGCCTACGCGACAAGGACGGCATACGAATGGGCTAGTGCTGAAAAACGGAGAAGTTTTGCAATGATTAGAGGGTCAGGAAGGGGTCGGAATCCATGGAGTACAGATGAAGAGGATGATGAGGAGGCAGCGTCGAGTGAAGCCGCGGGAGACGGTGAGGGTAAACCAAAAGCGGGCCATGCGATCCGAGAACGATTGGAAACTTCGTACTTGTTGATATCCCCGTTGATTCCGCCCGTGTCGTTCCTTCTGAACATTCCGAATCCTCTTTCCTGGTTCCAACGGAAGAAGCACGACGAGGCTGGCGATGTGGGTGGAGAGGAAGAAGGGGAAATGGAGACTTTGGCGGTGTACGGGACCAACGATAATTTCACAGGCGTGGGGAGGTATAGGAATTGGGCGAGGGAGAGGGCGGAGAGGGGGAAGGGGACGTTTAAAGCGGTGGAGGTTGAAGGAGCGGGGCATTTTTGGTTCCAGGAGGATGAGTGGATGGACGAGATGAGAGGGGGTGTAGCGGGGTGGCTTGATGGGTTCGAGGCGAGGGGGAGAGAAGGAACTGTTTAGACGTTCGGATCTGTCATTTTTATTTAACGTACAGCTGCTGGAAATTTGGGTGTTTTGTGAGAGAGGGTCATTTGAGGCGTTCTAGAACATTATATTATATATACAGCATGTCTTTATTACATTACCGATTGGGGGTTTGGGGTTCTAGCTTAGGAGTATGAGGGTTTTCTATGTTTGGTATGTTTTATTGAAATTCGGTATACCTCTATATATGCCAGCTGGGCGAAGTTTAATGCACCTGCATGAGGGATGCGGGTACTCAATAATCTTTAATGGGAACTATGGAAGTTTTTAATTGCTTGCTCAAAGGCTAGTACTTTACGCGTATCAAGTTTTCTTTGTTTGTGGCTAACAAGAGCACGATAATTCTCTTGATGCATATCTTCACTGAAATAATTTGGATACGATATGAGAAAACTCGTTGTATGAACACTCAACAGGGAAACTATAACAGCAACATGAACAGGCAAGTACGTACTTGTGTATTTTATAGAAATCAACATACCAGACTCTCTTGTCTATGCTATCTGCACAACAATTACCATGGTGTTGACTCGGATGACTGTTGTGGACTGAGGCCAGCTAGCTTTGAGCCGCAGAATCTGGTTGCAAGGCAGGAGAAAGTATGCGGTGGATGGGCAAATGAACAGGGGTGAACAAGCCTTGTGCAACATTCCCCGTTTGCAGAAAGGAAATGTGTGCAGCGCATGCAGTGGAGCTAGCTTGGAAGGGTGGCCGGCCCAGAAATGTGTTGCGGATCTGTTTTGATTTGTACCAATTTGGTGAGACATCAACAACAATAACATCAACAAATGTAAACAATATTAACAGCATCAAAAACCCACACCAGCCACCTCGCAACCTCTCCCCATCACCAATTTATCATCATCACCGTCATCTTCATAACTCTTCACCTTCAAATCATACGGGGTATTCAACATAGCTGGCTACCTGCAGCTATATCCCATTCTTACCCTTCCGCCCTGTTCGTTTGGCAATTTTATTTGCTTCAGTTCAACCTATCCGAGTTACCTCAGTGTCCAGTATATTTTCACGATCCTGCAAAAACAACAATAACAACAATTCCCTTGACCAAATTTCCCTGCCGAAAGGCACTCTTTTCAAGATGCCTAGCTCCTTTTTCCGCTCCCCCTCTCAATCAACCACCCATGGTTCCTACCTCCACGATTCCGACCAAGACGCGCATGATTACACGCGATTAAGACTTCAAAGACAACTAGCAAAGGACCTTTTGGTTTCCAATTCTTTCGCCAGCGAACAAGACAACGATAGCACCTTGGGAATCATGGAAGGTGCCGCTGCAATGTCCACCCGCAGGCTCGACGATATCCTCCCGCCGAGCACTCCCAATCTTGATTCGAAACTCATCAACGCTCAGTTTAAAGATTTCTCGACCGTTGGGGTCGCTGTTAGATCAAAGTTGTTCCCGCATCTCTCGAATAACCCGGATTCGGAGAGTATTGAAGTTGGACGTGGCGGGGATGACCATACCAAGACTGATAGGTCTACTACTTCTATTTTTCCAAGAGCTTTAGATAAGGGGAAATTGGCTGTTCCAAATGTAAGTTGTTATCCCTCGATTTCAATTATATTCATTGGCTTGAAATAAACTAATTGATACTGGTATCAGTCCACATTGAATGCTGCCCCGAAGCGTTCTGCTCTCTCTCCGAACGCAAGAGCGAGATATCAGCCAACGGTTGCTGATGAATCTATGGATACAAGCACTCGTCCTCTTGTCAATGCTGCCTCTCGCCTACAAGGGGCCGCAAAGCGATCGAAGGAAGAATTCAAGACTACAAGAGAAAGGTCTGCCCGTGAGAAGCTCGAGGAGGCCACCAGACGAGATTCCAGAGCTCCATCTGCATCTTTCCCAGCTGGACAAAAGAACAACGGAATTACTTCTGCATTTTTGAACACCGAAAAGCTATTCCGTGACATGGGATTCAGTGCTGATAACTCAGGAATTACTGATCCTGGATCACCTTCCTTGAGACAAAACAAGACCAGAGCAGCTTCCAAGCCTCATGCTCCTAGCTATTATACAGCAAATAGCATCAAGCTGCCAGATATGACTGGGATTTCCGACTTGGTTTCTAGCGTCAACCACGGAGAATCCAATGCCGCATCTAGGCGAGCACAGCAGCAGCAACATATCCCGATCGGGTCAATTCCCGTCCCACAAGGTGAACAGGATCTCATGGCTGCCCTCAGACAGCTTCAAGAAAAAGTTGCTGCACTAGAATCAGACAAAGCGAAGGAGAGAAAACGAGCAGACGAATTGGAGAAGGATTACGAGCAAACTAGACAACTCTACCAGATTGAATACAACGGAAGACGAGAACTCGAGGCCGAGTTGAATACCAGAAAGAGAGCCGACAGCGCTCTAGGTGGTGAAATTGATAGTCAGGAGGGATCTCCAAGATCGAGTTCTGAGCGAGAGAAGCTCAAGGCCCAACACAAACTTGAAATTAAGAGTAAGTGACATCATCTTTTCTCCGATTTATGAATTATTTTTGAATTTTGGATCCCTGACTGGGTGTTTCAACAGAGTTGGATAGCGTTATTGCTGCATACCGCCACCGTGTTACCACGATTGAGGCCTCCCAAACTGCCTTGAAAGAAGATGTCCGCAAGGTTACCGAGGAAAAAGACTCTGCCATTGGCTCTTTGGCTCGAGCTCTTGCTAAGAGTGACACCTTGGATAATGAGAATGAATCACTTCGTCAAGAGAATGACGAACTCCGTCAGGAGAATGAGGAACTTGCAAACGAAGTTAATAGAATGGCACAAGTCGTTGAGCAATATGAGAAGCTCCTTGAGCATGAGAGAAAACTCATGAGCGACAAGATTAATAGATATAGAGAGAAGGTTGCTCGTGCAAGCAGAATTGCTACAGAGGCTACCAATGCCGCCAACGACGCCGTTCGTCTTTCCAGAGAGGCTAGAGGAGTTGCCCAGAAGCCCTCCAAACCAAGCGTCGAGCCCATTCCACAAGAGAGACATGACGCAACTAGGAAGCCTGTTGAGCCTATTCAACAATCCAACCCTACTAGAAAGGTTAGCAAGCCAAAAGAGCAACCTGACGAGAGTGCCTCGAATGCCGAGGACCGTGTTCAACAACAGGTTGATGCAGAGCTTCGAAAGATGTTTGGAGGCGCCTCTGCCTCTCAGTCCTCTAAGGGCAAGGCCCCCGCTCGCGAGCCTGCTAGCCGCCCTTCCACCCGACCATATGTTAGGAAGCCAATGCCAGTTGAGGACTATTCAGAGTCGGAAACCGAGGATAGTGTTATCAATCGACGTCAACAAATTCCTACTACAGCTGATACTTCGATGATCCAACCCCATATGGACACTACCTTCACTGACCCATCGTGCTCTGGATCCCGCATTCGTAGAGAGTCTGACGGAGACATGTTGGCTGACGACACTTTGCACAGCTTTATTCGAGTAAGTTGATCACACTCTATATTTATTACAGTATAGGTCACATTCTAACACAATGCACAGTCTGATGGGATTGCCGCCCTTCGTAATGAGATCCAAAACGAACGTAAGACGTTCGAAGAAGAGAAGCTCCGTAAGCGTCAGGTTGAAGAGCTTGAGGCTCGGAGGGCACATGTCCTTGCGGAACGAACCGCTCGCCGTGCAGATATGGAAGAAGTTGCTGGTCCGTCCAGAAAGCGTGTCTTTATCTACTCGCAGAAGGATAACGAGACTACGATCACAGAACCAGACCACGAAGAAGAAGAAGAAGAAGAAGAGACCCCTCATCCTCACCTCAGGACCTCCATGGTCGTTAACGAGCCTGGTGATGAAATGAACTTTGGAGATATTCTTAGGGATACTCAGTCCGGTCCAGCTATCCGCCAGAACGTTCGTCAGCAGGAGAGTGGACAACGCCGTGATGCAGCAGATATTTACAATGACCACCACGTCCAGGAGGTCATCGACAGATTGGGAGTTCACAACCCAGAATTGTGCACCATCTGCCACCGTAAGAGCGCTATTGAAGAGTGCAACACCAAGGGACATAGCGGGAACATTGTCAACCAGTCCCTTGACGAGATTGAAATTCCAGAAGTCGTTCCTGTTAGCCAACGTATGCCAGAGGCTCAGGAGATTGCATATGATGCAGATATCACCATAAGACCAAGCCAACCACCAAAGGCTGCCCTCGACAAGGTTGTCAAACAGATGCAAGATGAATTGGAGCATATGAGACTGTGAGTTTACCCCGAGACAAACCGTATTGACGGATCAATACTAATAGCTTTGAGCAGTGATTACAAGAAGGTTGAAGCCGAGTTCATCGCCTGCGACCCATCTCTTGGTCGTCGCAAGCGAAAGGCATTAACTCATCAACTTAATGCTATGGTTGAAGAGATGGACAAAAAGTCCGATCAGATTTACGCCCTATACGATGTGGCCGAGATGGTCCACGGTTCTTCTGATGAAGAAGAACCAAACGTTCGATCTGTTCCTTCCCGCAGCAGACGTAGCAGCAGAAGCCGAAGGGATGGCAGGAGTGTTGTTATTGTTTGAATGTCTTTTCTAATGACATGAATACCTTTTTATCACGAGAGTTTTGAGATGATGAGTAGCATTCGCCTTTCTGAGTTTTCACTTCTATTCTTTGTATTATTTTTCCCCCTCCTTCCCTCTTCTCTGCTCTTTGAAGCTGCTTTTAGCTTTTGCTCACTGACATTATGGTTCGGGGCATTACATGATTATGATTAGCTAGCCTCTTCTTTTTATTTTTTGTTTGAAGTGATTGTTGGCGTTTTGGGGTTTGGGAGAACTCGACCTTTTTTTTTGATCATAAAGGGATCAGGGAAACATTATTGTTTGTATGATAGCTTTCTGGAGAAAAGCAATTGAATTGATTGAAATCATCACCATTCTACTTTTCCCTTTAGCCACTAAAGCTATTTTTCTAAGAGGAATGCTTTACCCAAGTTTGGTCTGCTGTTGTTCTAATCTTGATATTGGCCCTAGCAAGGCCGCTATGACGTAGTGGCTCAGTTCTCACAATACAAATATTAAGAAGGTTAAGACGATTAAAGTTAGAATAAAACTAGGAAGGCGTTCTATGGACCCGCCGTCCTCTCTTAAGTTGCTGCCGCGATTCCCAGCCGGGTCCTGCGATTCTGCGCTGAAATGTTAACTCCATTTTAACTCCGTGGTCCTTGCGTTAACTCCTCCTTCAACCCTTTTTTTTCGTATTCTCGTGTCTTTCCCTCTCACCTTGGAGGTCAATGTGAATCACGTGAGCGGATATCGGCTTCTTTTCGTTTGGAGTGTTTTTATATAGGGTTATTAGTTAACGGTCTATAGGTGAAGAGTTAAAAGTTTTTGAGGGGATGAAAGGGTAGATTGGGGGGGTTGGTTATGGGAGGTCTCGGTGGTATCGGCGTGAAGATAAAGTACCGATGTGCGATGGCATATGGGGTATATATCGAGGAGGTGCTTCTTGGGAATCGGGAGCTTTGGTTTTATTTATCTATCTTATTCTTTAGTCTCTGGTCTGGCGTACATATATATATATATATATATCTGCATATTGAAAGTTATCGTATAGAATCGATTATCTTGAAAAGTAAAGGTAAGTACAACAGGGACAACGCGGTTTTTATTGGTGTACATTGAGATATATCAGGCTATTGCGATTTCCTGGCGCTGTTAGTTGTGTTCTCGTTTTAGAAAATTGAGAGGCTGATGGGATGTTATAATAGTGATATATACTCTTTAGGACGTTCGAGACCTGTTTTTTCGTATCTTTCAACATCTACTAAGTCGATTCGCTTTCGTTTCTGATCCCTTCAATCCTGGACTTGAAAAGTCAGAGTTTCCAGCAGGTATATTCATATCGAGGGATTGATATCGAAAACAAATGTCGCTTTGCAGAGATTGCATCAAGGGCACCCTTCATGAAGGAGAGCCGAGGGGGGTTATGAGGAAGATTCATGGGTTAGGTATGTTTTCGTTCTCTTCCTCCTCACATTACAGCCTAAGACGCTTTTATATCCGATTCATGGCTACAATTGATTTCTTCGGATGAAGTCGCTGCATCCTAGCAACTCTAATACCTAAGATACGCCTCGAGTATATGATTCCACTTCATACCAATCAGGATTTCTCTAACCTGTGGGAGTATCATCTACTCCAGATACCTACGTCGTCACCCCGCAACCCTCAGAAACCGCATCCCCTTCCACCACCACCACCACCCCAACCGCTCCCCAAAACCTCCTAATAATAATCCCCGACGCCTTCGGCTCCACCATCCCCAACATCCGTCTCCTCGCCGACCGCTACTCCACCCGAACAAACACCACGGTCTACCTCCCCGATTTTATGCTCTCCCGTCCCGTCCCCGCCTGGGGCCTATCAATCCCCATGGACGACATGCTTCAAAACTGGACGAGTCCGAAATCATTAATCATGAAGCCTTGGTATATATTCTGGACGCTGTGGGCGATGGTGCCGTTTATGGTGGTTAATAGGTTTTCGAGGAGTTATGGGAGGGTTAAGGGGTTTTTTGAGAAGGTTAGGAAGGAGCAGGAGGGAGGGGGGGTTGATGGGGACGGCGAGGGGAGGAGAGGGAGGAGGAGGATGGTGGGGGCTGTGGGGTTTTGTTGGGGCGGGAAGCATGTGTTCCTGCTCGCGGGGGAGACTGTTAGGAGTTCTCCCGCGGATGGCGGCGACGAAGCAGGGGAAGAGACGACACTCATAGACTTCGGGTTCACCGCGCATCCTTCCTCTGTCCTCATACCGGAGGAAATCGACAAACTCAAAGTACCCGTCTCGGTAGCCATGGGGACCGAAGATTTTGTGTGTCCGTTGAAGGTTAGCAATCGGATGAAGGAGCTGCTGGAAGGGAAGAAGGAAGGGGATCCGGCGGAGGGGAGTGAGTTTGTGTTTTACGAGGGGGCGAATCATGGGTTCGCTTGCAGGGGGAATATGAAGGATGAGAAGGTGAGGGGGATGATGGAGGGGGTTGTGGAGCAGTTGGGGAGATGGGTTGAGAGGATGGTGGGGAGGGGGTGATTGCGGAGGTTCATGTTTGTGTGTATAGGAGGAGTAAGGGGAAGCTGCGATGGTGTAGAGGTGAGGTTGGTGTAGTTGAACTCAATTTCTTAGTTAAAGCTTAAAAGGATATTATATTAAGACTGATGATCCAGATGTCTGCTTTGCACCATGAGGTCCCTTGTTGGCTATAGTATATATATACATCAGGTCCTTACTTTAAGTAGCTATCTATATTCACAATGTTCACCTACCATACCCGCAGCCTTGAAGTAGCAGGTATCCAAGCATCTATAATAGGAAACCCGACTCGGCGAGCGAACATCAACAGGCAGAGTATTGCAGTTATAGGCAGTCAGAGCATGAACATCTTCACTCTGATTGCCTCGCACCGACCTGTTGTATTTCAACATAGTCTTGCGTTGCAAACCGTTAGTTTTTTTAACTTGCAATTGTACCCTTCCAACGCTACTTGTACTTGCCGCTGGAAAATATTCGAATTCAAGTCCCGTATGCCCACTATCATATAACGGCTACCCATACACCTGGTTGAATTTCAACTCCCCTTTTAAATTATCTCTGCAGTTTCTAGCACTGCTCGATTGTATCTACACTTATTGTTTGCACCTCTTCCATCTGCTAATATCAGCATCAGGGTACTAGTACCGGAGAAGAATTAACCTACAAGTGATTGTTTGTTCAATCATAAGAAAAAAAAGGGTCATAGCGAATAGGGTCAAGTAAAATACAATTGGTAGAATTGAAATGGAAAAAGAAGAAAGCACTCAAGAGTTTCAAAACGTGGTCAAAGTAGGTCGTAGACTTGTAAGTCGAGCCGCAGTAGGCATTAAGGCCCCGGATATCTCACTAACTTCAAAACAAGCGAAAAAGGTCAAGAGGATAAGACTAAAACAAAGCATCACCATATCACAGCAGTATCGAACGCCTTCACGCATCTAGTCCCAGCTCTCACGAAATCACGAAATATTAGAGTCAAAGAAAACAAAAGAAAAGGGAAGATATACAAGCAAGCAAATCAAAGGGAAAGAAAGGGTGGCGCCCGACTATTTAGACTCATCGAGGTGATCTTCACCGATATTTCTAACAAATGTCGGTGCCACTCTTCTTCGTTTCTTATCGCCTCCCTTGTCTGCCTCGGTTATATCTTCCTTGGAAGCGTCTACGGAACCTGCATCGCTACTTGATGATTTAACCTCAACTGGCTCTCTCTTACCGAGTACTGTTGCGGTTGTAGCGGACGCTGGTGGAGTAGGCACTGGTGTTACCACCGCGGGCGGGACGGTAGCAGCCGGGAGAACTGCAGTTCCAGCTGGAGTTGCTGGTGGAGTTTTCCATGGTACCTGAGCACCCAATGAATATCCGCCAACGCTACTGCTAACACCTGGGATGGTGGATACCACCGGTGTAGGATTCGATTGGATATCGCTATCCAGACCATGGGAACCTGGTGTAAACGGAGTAGGCGTGTTGATGCTAGTTGTATTTCTAGCAGGTAAACGTGGGCCAGAACTGCCAGAGACGAGGAATGGGGATGGTGGGCGCTTGATTGGGGGCTCCGTGCCAATTGGTGGGGGTATGGAACTCGCAGGTGCCATGGGATTCGATGTGGCTGACTGGTTGTACACGTTTCCCAATTCACCTGGGTTGAAGGTGATAACGGAGCAGAACCCATCTGTAGATGTTATCAACAGCATATTGCCGTCAGGAGTCCTAGAGACTGTTAGTGCTGATAATTTAAAGGGGGTTTCGGAATCAAACTTACCAAGTGAGGTCGGTAAACGCCGCGTAGTGCAAGTTACTGACAATGCACAACGGCGTTTGCTGCTGAGTATCGTATATTAAGACTGCATCCTTGGTAGCAACCGCGTAAACAATTCGATAAGGAAGAGCAAAGGCGGTGTTAGCCGGGATGCCAGCAGATGTCGGCGGTGAAGTGTGAAGAGTGGTGGTAGGGGGAGGATCCATCTCGGTATTGATAGCAGGAGGAGGAAGGGAACTAATTGATTCATCTGATGATGACGTATCGACGGTGATATGTTTGGTTTGAACGGACGACTTGCGGAAAGTATACAATACGGGCGAACAGCTAACTGCAACAGACGGCTTTTTGTGGCCAGGGAGGTGGGCAACCGGGGGCTTGTTCAAACCAGCTCTTGTGTAAATATATACCGTATTGATGATTTCATCCTTCGATTTACCACCATCTAACGAAGGATGGGAAATTTTGTATTGACCAGCAGGTGTGAAGAGCAGACTTCCATCCGGGGTGAATGACAAACGACGAAAGAAAGATGGCATTGCGTCGTCACAGTAAAGCATATGGTTCTTCACTCCCTGGCTTAGGAGCTTTGGAGAGTCTACCGGTTTGACGGCAGGTAAGGGTAGGGCCGGTGAAGGTGAGGTTGACCTCCTCATCGATGGGGATGAACTGAATGATGATGCACGACTATGTGCAACCACTGGTGGGTTCATGGGTAAACCGAAAGAAGTAGGCGTGCCGGGTGCGGATGGAACCGGTGATGCGAGTGGGACTGTCAGATCAGCGGGCCGTGATGTTGGAGCAAGGTCTGGAGGGGCGGGACTAGCAGATGGATTCCGCCTTGTAGGAGGCAGGTCCATCCTCGAGATCTTGTTATGCTGTGAAAGGCTAAACTGTCCATCCTTCGACTTTAGCGCGTATATGTGAACTGATCGATCCGAGCTTTGGGTTGCGACGTATTCGTTCAATGGATCCCAGGCTACGCCCTGAACGTAGGCGCTATGTTCTGCTATCTGTCGGACCATTGAGCCTAACACCGGGTGTGAGTAAATTGTCCTGTTATATCGTTGAGGTTTTTGGCGGATTCCCTACCCTTCTGAGCATCGTATATTCTGGCAATGTTGTCCATGCTTCCCGTTATGAAGAAATCTCCATCTGGTGACCAGGCAAGATCGTAGATCTCCGAACCCATTGACCGACACATATGTTTCTGCCTCCATGTCTCCTTATCTCCTAGATCGTCTTCTCCGAACGATGGTTTGTTTGTATTATTGTTGGATTGAACCCAGAGGATGACATTACCATCGTCTCCGGCGGACGCGAGCATCTCGCCTGTATCGACAGCTATTAGCACCTAAAATTGAAGCTTCAAGTAGGTTTCTGCTCGGACGGAAATATAAACGAACCTCTCGGGCACCATCGAACAACATTAACGGCTTGTGTATGTTTTGCTAGCGTGGATAGGTAAGTAATGTTGACATCTTCGCCTCCACTTATCGACCAGAGCTATTGAATCCGCCAAGCAAGCTAATAGTCAGCATAAATCGTGTTGCTGGAACTTCGACAAGTCCGAAGTTGATGATATTGAACGTACCCTAACATTGTTATCGCCTCCGGCTGTAGCCAGCCTCTTCCCGTTCGGTTCGAAATGTGCGGAATAAACGGGCGAGCTATCCTCATGCCAATGGATGGTTAACGGGACGGCTTTCATCGTGATCGATTGGAAGCCTCGTTCACGAGAGGCTGTGAGACACGAACAACGCCGGGAGATATGCTGAATTTTGGCAATAAAAAGATATCTTGGTGTGTTTAGATATCTGTGTAGTGTTTTTGAGAATTGATTTATGGTAATGGTGAGGTTAAAAATTGTAAATTCGTGTCTCTTCGCGATGGGATGGGGGGAAGAAGCTCGAATTTCCGTTTGCGTTATCGTGTATTTGTATAGACGGGGTACGAGCCAGACCAGTAGCGTTTAATTAAAAGCAGACGGCGGGTTGAGTTGGGGTTTTAGTTGGGAATGGGTACAAAGAAAGGGAAAACTAGAGCCGGGCCAGTAAGCTCACAAAGCTGGTCGGTCACACCTCGGGAATATAAATGGAGAAATAAAAAAAATAAAAAAATAAGAATGGGTAGCAAAGGACGAGCAAACAGTTTCTTCTGCACGTTTAGAAAATGGTCTGATACGGTTGGAGGAGGAGGAAGTGCAGGCGGAGTAGCAATAGAAGAAGGAGTGTAAGAGAGACAGAGGAATGGGGTACAAAGAGCAGAGTTCACCGGAACATGGATGATTGATGGATCACGAGAATAGCTGCAGGTTCAGGGTGTTTGATACCGAGAAGGCGTTGGACGTGGGGAAGTCCCCGTCACGACATCTGCATCTGCTCTTTCTCTTTTATTCGATGTCTAAATTCTAAGAGAGGGTCGACGGGGAGAAATAAGGCTTGCGTAGACGATCCGATACGATGTATATAGCTAGGCGGTGTATCTTCTACCTTATTTGTAAAAAAAAAAGGATGGATGGACAGGATTCCGGATGGTACACAATCCCAAGGAGATGGACATAAAAGTCATAAAATAGAAATATGGTATCAAGGTTACTTTGCATGAAATCCTTTTCTTAGGGGACGAGAAACTTTGTATCGAAATGTCACGGTATACCATTGCCGGCCAGCAGCGGGATTTACAGGCCAAGATCGTTTGTCCGGTTACAGACAGACAGGCAGACTTGGGCGGGTACCCAGCAACATCCGTGAAGGAGGTATATACTCCATCTCTCTCCTTGTATCACCCTTTACGATCCGAAGCAAGGGAGTATGGATGAGAAACAACGGTTCATCTTACCCTTTCTAACCCTCGGAGTATTGAAAGAACGAAACGAATAGTTGCGAGTAGCCTCGAAAGAATTCGGACTAGCTAGATCAATTAGCTTGCTTAGTTTGGAAGTCTATTATGGTTGGCCTGGCCTGGTCGAGTGAGTGGAGCACAAGTTGTCTCCTCTGTTGTGCGGGCCAGCCAGCTGGTTGTTGCACCTTCCTTGCTCAATCGTCCTTAGCCGGAACGTAGTCTGGTGGACGCAGATTGGATAGCATACATACAAGGAAACGGAGAGGGCCATGGCGCGTTTCGTGTTTTGCTATCTCTTTGAACGAATCAATCACCGCGAGGATAACAATACAACAGGATCGGTGGTAATGGCAGCAGCGGAGGTATCATAATCCTTTTTAACCCCGTCAGATCTTGCTTTTAGGCTTTAATCAATAAAATGATTTTTTCTTGCTTGGGAGATTCGCCTGCTGTTGCTTGTGCTGCTGCTGCTGCTACTGCTGCGTGGGTGTGGCTCGTTGAACGGCCGGTTGCTATGCAGGCTTGATCGAGGCGAAGGGGCCGACCATGCCTTGCCATGCTATACATTCCATGCTATGCCATCCTCCTTTAACTTGTCAATTGGGAGAGACAGACAAAAGTGTGTGTGTGTGTGTGGCTGTCTCTCTTCAAACACGCTTTGCCCGCCGAGTCGACTCGAATTGCTTATCCAAGCCGAATTTAATGCGGAAAAAGCCACCTCGTACAGGATTTAATAGCACTGCACAGAATCAGACATACCGTCTACCGACGCACGCGATTGCAGCCTACAAGACCGATGCAAGTATTAAAAGCAAAAGCGGAAACAAGGAATGAGACAGGACTCATTCGCCGTCTAATACCGACATAGATTCGTTTGTAATATTAGCAACCGTCAGCGGCATCGGAGGAGCAGCATCCTTCAATCAGGACACACGAGCATGCTGCGTGGGTGTGAAGGGAATGCAAATATGAATACCACCCCGCGGAGGGCATAGTTTTCTCCTTCTGGCGTCATGGTTTGTTTTTGAAAAAAAAAAAAAAAAAGGGGATAAAGTTGCGTAGCTAGTTTCGTGAAATAACAGCAGGTTCGTGCTATCATGATCACCAGTTTGGGAAACCGACCAGAAGTTTTAAATGATGACCTGTACGCCGGGGTATGCAATAGTTGATGGTTTGACACGCCCAGACCTTCAAACTCAAGAGTTGAGAAAGTATTGTTGTTGAAGTCACTGCACCTTATATGATGCGATGATTGTAGCATATCAGCCTCACCTTTTTCTTTTTGTACTTCCCTCCCGTACAGGTGTCTCCGAGGCACAGGGTCGCATCTACCGATCAGCCAGCTCATCGATGCATCTGGGTCCATCAATGATTTAACCCCATTGGCATCTCTCATCGAAGAGATAAAGCATGGAGAGAGAAAAGACGGGATGCGTCTCTGGCAGCGCTTGTTCCCTTCCTTCAATTTCCCTATTTTAAATTACGCATACCACGCTGATATCGAAAGGATAAGACCCCTGATCCTGTACCATTCGAACCGTGCAAACAGGCCAGGAAAAAAAAAAAAGTCTCCTTTGCCTACCCATTAGAAAAAGCTAGACCGAGTTTGAGAGAGATTTTTTATGATTTTTTCCTTTTTTTCGCGCTTTCGAAAGGTAAAAACTTCATTTGCCTCTATTCACCGTCTATGGAGACGGATCAGCCGTCGAAGTTTTATGACTTGGTTGCATTCGGACCTATCGTGTGTCCAAATTCAGGGCGTAAGACAACCAACAAATCCCAAGCATAGCGTAGAAAGTCTGAGTCCCCCTCCCCTTGTGCGTCTGCTCATACGTGTATACCTGCATAGCACAAGCAGGTACATGTATAATTGGGTAGTTGGTAGCATTTCACAACATTTTGGGATCGAATAGAAGTAAAAGCCGCCTATGTATACGTTATAGATAACACATCGTATCGGCACGCCAATGCGGCGTATGTGGTTTTTCCCTCACCCTTTTTTTAAACTTTAGTTGGCAGACTGGCATTCGGTTTTTCTCTTTTTCTTTTTCGCTCTTCCTTCTCAATTGGGTCTTGCTCGAGTTTAGTCTGGCAATGGTACCTGAGCATGAAATGGCGAAACAAAAAACCCACAGTCGCTATCCTAGCGCTCGCCTTCCATCTCTCCTGCATGAGGCTAGCTAGGATGCAACAAGAAATTCCATAGCTTTGGTGAATCTGGTCTATGAAAGATCAGGGCAGTAGATTGGCCCTTTCCTCCCATTCAAACAGCTAGCATGAATTCATCAAGACAACCAGCACGAAGAGGTATCGTTACGGTGAGCAGAGTATAGGCGTGGTACAACGACAACATGACTTGGGGTCTCTGATCCCAAACCAATTTAAGGTTAGTGCATGGGTAGACAAGAGAATCCCACCTTTCACATTTAGACGCGAGAGCTACATGTATATTTCTTCTTTCTCCTCATCTTCTTGGATCAATGTTCGCGTTCCCCAAATCTGACAACTACATGCATATTTCTTCTCCTGTCTTTGCAGCATTGTTTTTTTTTTTTTTTTTT
>LDUD01000045.1:194517-251787 GCA_012184295.1 Dactylella cylindrospora
GTTATATCAAACGATATGATCATTTCTTGCAATGTACTGCCATTGTCACCAAGGATAATAAACCGAGACCCTGTGGGCTGCGATATCAGTAAGTTTTTTTTTCTTGAATTTTTGGCTTCCTCCCCCCTTTCCCAATATTTATTTCGCTCAAATATTTTTTTTTGGGGAGAGGTCCCTTTGCCACCCGTTACGTCCATGTTTCTGGATTTGGTGAAGGAAGGCAGGTGCAGCTGCGGTTACGCGTTGTGCCTCCAAAAATGAAACGTTTGCGTATATACAAATAAGCAGGCATACACTGTAAACACAAGATGAGCTGACAATTGCTATGCGGCAACAGCACGGACCGAATCTGCCTGGCCGAGAAGTACAGCGTGGATGAAATCAGGGCCTACCACCCAGGTGAACAGGAGTTTCAGCAGCACAAGTGGCTAGATGATACTGTCCCCCAGTGGGCATGCCCAAAGTGTCGCGGCATCTGCAAGTGCTTGGCTTGTAAACCCAAAACATCGCTAGATGATGGGAGCGATGTAAGTACCCGTCTACCCCGGGATAAGAGATAGTGGAACGCCCCGTCTACCGAGACTGTGAAGCTTCCCCAGATATCCCAGCTCTAAGGCTAACCCCGTGTCCCCACAGTCTTTCAAATTAAAGAAAATCGCCTCGTCACCCGACCTGCTCAACTCTGGCCGCCGAGGCTCCGGCATAAACGGCAATGGTCATGACTTCCTGCCAACACCCTACGATTCTGGACACGAAGCCTTCTCGGACTCTAACCTTTCTAACGGAACGAAGCGAAAACGAGCTGACTCTCGCAAATATATCATGGGGGAATTCGAAGTCTCATCGGCAGATCACATAATCGATACAACGGGCGCAGCAAGTGACGCCTTGAAGAAACGCCGATTAGAACTACATGGAATCAGTCGATTCGCGGAGGCATCACCTCCTTCGAGACCCCACAAGATTGAGGCCCCAACGTTTGAACCAATCGAGACAGAGTTCTCCGGAGAGTGTCTGGACGCGAAAATGTAGGCTGAATTTATTCGCCTTGATGTTTTTATTAGAAAGTTTCATCGCTAACATATATCCTCCCCCTCCCACGTAGTGCTATCCGCGACTTTTGTCTTCGATTCGGAGCTGATCTTGGCATTCCCCGAGGCCACCTCAAAACGATTGATGACCCTGTTTCGCAATGGGCTGCCTCTGTCCTCAAATCGTTGATCACTTCTATGCTGAGTGCCATCCAGGAGATTCCCCTCGAGAAGGAGAACCCCCAACGTCCAGCAAATGCGGATCAAAAGCAGCTTGCTAACAAGGGAACTTTCACCGCCGAAGAAAAGGAAGCTGTTGACAAGGCCATCGATGCCATCAAGAAGGCTAGTGGTGACTCGAATGACTTTTGGCAGATTATCTTCCAGCTCATCGTTGAACTTGGTTCCCTTGAGGAGGGTAAATGGACGGATTTCGAAGATAGCGAGATCAGAATCTTCGTTCTCGAAAAGTTGATGCAGATCACTGTCACTTCTCCTCTCATTCGAGAGAACATCGATAATGATTTGGAGGTCGGCTTGAAGACCATCAGACGTCAGACCTGGGATGATATCAAGGCTGAACGTGAACGTGAGTTCCTTTTATCACGATCAATCATATCCGACGTGTAGCTTACATTTGGAAAACCTATAGGCTTCGAAACCAAGCGAGCTTCGATACAAGAACAAAAGATCGTTGCCGCTGGAAACACCGCCCGAATTGCGAAGCTCATCGCTGAGCTTGAGGATGCTCGTGATGCGAAGGATTATAATATTGATCGTCTCGAATTACAGCAGTGGTACGTGGTTCGCAACCTCCGCACGCCACTGCAGTTCCCTGATGGCGAAGATAGGTCGAAGAGAAGGACGATGGACCCACGATGCAGCACAAGCCTAGGTACCGACCTTCTCGGCAACACCTACCATCTTTTCGCGCCTGGCCCTGAGAGAGGTTCAGAGTGGGGATCGTGGATCCTGTGTAAGAAATACAATGGACTAGAGCACCCGAGTGGAGAGAGGCAAGAAGAAAAGGCGAATGAGAAGACTGCTGAGGAGAAGCTTGACGAACCTACCGCCATGGAGGAAGATGGTCCTGAAGCTTGTCCGACCACGAATGGAACTACAAAGCCTGCTGCCTGGTTCGCCATCAAGGGCAGCGATGCGGTCAACGATCTCGCCGACTGGATCCGCTTTAAGGCAAAGGATTACTGGTATGACCATGGCGACAGCAAGGGAGAGGGCCCCAAGAAGAAGCCGGAGCAGAATGGAGATGGTGGTTTCGAAGTCGTTGTCATTCAACGCAACGGTGTTGACGTCACTCCTGCTGAGTTGGCTACAGAGGACTCAATCAAGTCCCTTCACGATAAGCTCCAAGAGATTAGACGCTTCATGGCTATCGAGGAGAGCGAAAAGGCAGCTAGGAAGAAGGCTAATCTTCTGTAGATGTACCTTGCCTTACTTTCCCCTTTGGCGTGAATGCCTAGTTCACACAGGGCTGTTACATATTTCTCTTCTGCTTGAGTCTCTCACCGATTGTCCGATCTCTCTTTACAGACCTTTCTTTCACCTGACACATTTTTACCCACTTTCTATTAATATTCACCAGTCCCTTTAAAATGGATGACCTTTACCAGAACAAAAACAACATACAAAAAAAATGTGCTACCTAATATGTGCAGGTTCTTGTTTCTTTTTCGGAGTACGGGTTTCTCGGCGGCTATCCTTTCTTTTCCGTCCTTCCTTGTTTCACAGTTCATATCGCCCGACGATTAAACCGATGCCTTACAGGGCTATTTTGTTTCCAAAAAAAAAGTGGTGCAAGCTGTTGCTGGCTAGCCTTTACGACTTATGTTCTATATTACTGTCCTTGCTATTATTATTAACCCTAACTTTCCAACATTAATCATCCTTACCAACGTGTTTTTGATTATTCTGCTCGGGTATCTCGGCGAAGGACTTGCTCTTTTTTCTTCTTTTTCATGTCTTGGGTTTCTTTTCTATCTTTTATTCTGTTAAACTAATGATGATCAGGCTCTCGTGGAGATTCGGACCCTATAAGTTTTACGCTACTCGATGCTACTCGCCTTGCGTCAACAATTATAAAGAGATGGGAATTATTGAAGTAATAGTTTTTTTTTTTTCTGTTTTTATTTTCCTCTTATCGAGTGCCGACTGTTTACACCGGGGGAAAACTTGTTATAGTATTCTTTCGTCCTTTTCGTTCTTTCTTTCTTTGCTAGGGATTCGGACCACAAAGTGTACTCTTTACTGTACAATATGGTGTATAGATGACAAAAAAATCGCTGTATCACTTTTTTTTTTTTTTTTTTCTTTCCTTTTTAATGTTGATGTTTCTATTCCTGTTGATAAACAACAATAATAACTAATAATAGAAAAGATTCTATCGATTATGGCTGTTCTACAGAGACGCTACACATGCATATCAAGACGCTCGAGTATCCATGAGTTGGCATAGATCTACGCGATTGAGGTTACAGTTTGGGTAGATTGTCGAAGGTTGGATCGTTACCTAGTGTAGATGAGAGGCTAATTCACCGCTGTGGAGGGACGCTGAATATGGTGATCTCAAACGATGGGGTTAATGAACTACAACTATTGTCCCAGCGGTATAGGCGATGTAAGCCGCATGTTAGTTTGATGTGCATGTGCAGTGGGAGGTAGGAGTCTGCATGTTCATATACTGCTTGTGTATGGCCTAATTTAGTAATCGTGCGACTCGTCTTGGTGGAGTGGGGTGCCTTAGAAGATCAGTACTATAATGATTTCATGCTCCTCTGTCGGATATATGCGACCGAGCTTTGTTTGGCATATGATTAGATCTTGCGCATTGTGGGACCTAATAATCTAGATTGAAAGTACACGGCGGATGTTACACCGGGCACGGTTCATAACTGAGTGGATCTTACAAGTTAGGTTAGAGACGTGGTTGTATGTCTTGAACACGGACCATGGCTGTCCCTGCAGCTAATTCTGCACTGACGTTAGCTCCACTAAGCGGAATGCAGGCCGTTTTGCGATTGCAGGGGTGTCCCATACTGCAGTTACAGCTGCAGATTGGACTTATGGGAATTTACGATTGCATCGGTTGCTAGACGAAAAAATTGGAGATATCGATGTTTAAAAACGTCCAAATCGCTTTGTTACTCTCCCTTTCATTGAGCTACAGGATTAAATAATGAAGAACGCAATAATGCGTTGTTTGTGTTGTATTTCATTTGTCCCACATTGAATGGATTCTTTTTTTTTTTTTTTGTGGGCGAAGAAAAATCTAAAAAAAACAACTTCAGCCGACAAAAAATTCCCAACGACGCTACTTAATCCATCCAAAACCCTCAAATCTTGCCCTCATCTCCAAAATTGGTACGCGACGGCTATCGACATCATCCTCCATTCGCTTAGCAACCACATCCAAATCTGGATTACTGCATAGATAGCCATTATGGCTGAAGATACTGAGCGTATGTTACACGTTGCTGTTCTGCCTTTCCCATCGCCTTGCTGTGGAGCTTTGTCGTCTACCCATAGAAGAGCTTCATTGACAGTCGCTATCGCTTCCTTGGCCAGACTCGAGCCTTTTATTGATTGCTAACATGATTATCGGTGATTTCAGATGGGCCGCCAGGTCCTACAAGCTCCAGACCCAATACTCTTGCTACCGTTACCTCACCTGTTGCCGGGAAGCAATCTACTGTTACAACGGTCCAGAGCAACGAACAAGTTACCAATCAAACCAAAGATATAAATTCGGATGAAGATTTATCACGGAAGAGGAGGTCAACATCTGGAGTCGAGCTAGAGGTTTCGGCTGAGAAACGACCAAAATTAGGAGGCGTTTTGGCGGAGGTGGAGTCCATGCTGTCACAGTCCATTGATACATCAGCAGCGGATACTATGGAGGGGGTTATTAGTACGGCAACTATCCCAACAGATATTCTGATGCAGGAACTAGATCAAAATATGGCTTCCAATCCGATCCCAAGCTCGGCATCGCCTACCCTGTCAGCATCCTCACCTACTATTCCTCCTACAATCTCGTCACTGCCTTACCAGGCGCCTATGCCACCGCCTATGTTTCCGCATACCTCGGTACCCACTCGCGATAATGTACAGTTCACTGCAGGAGACCTTCCGAAAGATGATGATGGCATGGTTCGATGGCTCGCGCAGAGAGTGCGTGACTCGGCTCAGAACCGGGATAGAGTCAAATCGGATACGGAAGAGAATGGGGGGCAGGAATCTGACCCTGAAACTAGGGCAGAGAGGGAAAGGGTTAGAGCGGAGAATAGGGAGAGGAAGAAGAAATGGAGAGAGGAGAATAGCGACCGAAGTATGTTTTGGCCATCTCTGACTACACTGGCTATACGCTAATAGATGTTCAATTGTAGACAAAGATAACGATCTTCGCGGTCGCGTGTCTCGCCGTGCGAATAAACTTTTCGGACCAGGAAACAGCGAAGCGAAGAAAGCGTGGATGGACCAAGAATTCAACAAACGGAAAGTTAAGAGAGAATTTAAGACAAAACTTAAGACCCATGACCGACAGGGTAGTTACACATGGAACGTCAACGACGACCATACCGACGACACTCCTTCGCAAATGATGAGGGATATGCTGAGCAGGCAAGAGGGCGCGGCTGAGAACTTTAGGAACTGGATCAGTACGGCCGATATCGACAATGAAAGTTGGAATGCAGCTCTTGCCGAGATTTCTGGGAACCCGGATATGATGAGAGAGGTGGAGGCTTTGATCCTAGCAGACGATGCAGGGGTCGGCGTTCCGAATTTAACGGGCGATATTGGGAAAGCTGCGGAAGACGATGGGCTAGCTTCCAAGTTTGATGCTGCATACGATGCCATCGTTAGGGAGTTTGCGCCTAGGGTTCCACCGCCTCAACCGCTGGTGCAACCAATTGCCAATATGACTCCGGCGGCCAGCTTGGCTGCTGAATCTCTTCCTGTTGACGAGAATAGTATGCCAACGGAATTGCAGGATGCTATAATGGCGGACGCAAGTGGAGCAGAAGAGATAGATGAAGCTCCGCATTTGGGAGATCACATCTCAGAAGAGGATTTGGAGAGACTTCTTGAGTCTGGAGATATGACGATGGATGATATTCTAGAGCTTGAAGAGGCTCTTAGACAGTCGATTGAGAGTCAGCAAGCCGCAGAGGCGTCAAACGCGGCGGAGGCCGCGAAGGAAGACGAAGATCCTCTTTTGGCAGAGCAGCAACAATCCGAGGTGGCAGTTCAAGAGGAGGCTGAGGCTGCACAGGATACAGCGGCAGTTAGTTTGCCAGATCTACATTCCGATAATACAGATATCTCGGAACTTCAGCAGCATTTCGAGTCATTGGATCCAGAGATGCAAAAGGAGTTCTTGGAGACTTTTATGGGTCAGTCTGAAGAACAGGGAGGGACCATGGACGATTTACAAGCGGAAGTAGCCGCAGATAATGCTGGTGTGGCAACCGTGGAGGAGATAACGACTGAAAATGTAGAGCTTACCGAACAGCCTACTGAAAACCCTTCTGGATCGCCGGCCCCGGAACCGGCTCAAGTAGAGGCTCCTCTGGAACACTCGGTTGAAGACGCAGGCGAGGATAATAATATTCTAGAGTTCCTCGAAAGTGCAGGAATCAACCTGGATGACCTCAATGAGGAGCAGCTGCAAAGGTTTATCAACGCTGTCAGCAGTGACGAAGACATTGGAACTGTGATTGCAGAAATACGGGCGCAGACTGGGCAAAACGTGCCAGCTGATGCACAGGCTGAGCAAACGCAAGAAGAACATACTCAGGATGCATCTCAGGCTGAAGGTTCGGCCCAAGCTACAGCGGGATTTGCACCTCTGGATGAGACAGCAATGGGCGAGCTTGACGATAACGAAGAGGAAATGCAAATGTACGATGAAGGCGAAGATGATTACGACGAAGACGATTTAGGTTTGACTCCGGATCTCGTACAGCTCATCCTGCAAAATTCGAACTACTCTGCTATATTGAAGGAACAGGCAGGTTATACGGAAGATTTTGCAGGGGATGCGCACACGGCGATACCAAAACCGAGCATTTCTGTAGCAGGCTCAAGTCGAGCTAGAGATGCCGCCGTCCCAAGGCGACAGGCGTATCCAACATCGCGGCCGCAACAGCCACAATATGAGTACGGATCCGCCAGCTACGGGTATGGATACGGATACCAGCGGCCGGTTGAAATCTTGCCGCCAGGTTATACGGGATACAACAGGCCGTCACAGCAACAAGTGCCAAGATATCCTGATTTGAGCAATTTGATCAAGCCGCTATCGTGGATGCCAAAGAAGACTGCGGCTGCGCTGGCACCCCCAACTCCAACCGCTTCCGCGGATCTTACAAATGGAACAACTGCCACGGGTCTTACGAATGGAACTGCTGCAACTACGAATGGGGACGGAGAGAAGAAGAAGGGCAATACGCAGGGGTGGTCGGAGATTCTCAAGTTTGAGATTCCTATTCCAACATTTATTAAGAATGAATATAGGAGTAGGGCGAATGACCAAGCAGAAGAGAGGGAGAGAAATATTAGGGCTATGGGATTCCCGCCCATGTTGCAGGGGTTGAACCTGCAGGTGTAGGTAGGATGTGGCTACTAAAGCCCTGAGTTTGTTTGTTGTATCGCAATACGGACGGGTTTGGTATCCGTAGGGACGCCATTGTTTTTCCGTCGAATGCTTCGTTTCAACAGATTTTGTTTTTCAGTTTTTGCTGCTTTTTGTTGGGATCACAGGAATCGGAGTCAAGGGAGAATCATAGGGTTTTTTTTTTTTATTTATTTATTTCTTTTCGGGAAAAAAATATGGTTGATATCAGTATACAAAAGTCATATATTTGGGGGAGTTCGTCTTTAGGGATGGGTGTTTATCTTCCTTCTTTTTCATGGGATAATAAAACGGAAAAGATCCTGGCATGTTATTACCCTGGTATTCTTTCATTTCGTTTTATGATTGTTTCGCTGGTTTAAAATTGTTTGCTAGCTGGCGTCTACGATGGGGATATCCGGCATGTGTTTGTTGCAATGTGTTTGTTACGTTACACAGAGCTTATTTTTGTCTTGTTTTTCCCGGCATTGCATATTGCAGATGGGGCTTTTTAGAGGCATCATACTGGATAAAATGCTTCGAACTTTCCTTCCAGAAGAATAAAAAAAGAATTTAGATTCGTTATACACGCTTCTATCGCCGTTTCTATCTTTCAGCTCTCTCGGAAAACTACCACCGTTTGCGATTTCAGCGGGGAGAGGGTTCGGCAGCTAGCCGCCGCTCCCGGTTATAATGGCAATAACAGCCATGTGGACTTCTTCAGCTTGGAGGTTTTCAAGCTCCGTTGTGGGTATATTGGTGGGTATATTGGTGTTGTGAGGCGAGGGCACATTTGCAGGTTCGCAATCATGCAAGTGTTGGTTGGGGCCTTTTCGCGGTTTTTCCGAGGGCCGAGCTTTCACATGTCAGAGGATGGTAGGAAGGGATATGGGGGGGTTTTTTACGTGCAACTCCCGACCAATAAGCTGCCACCTATTTCACTTCCGACTGGGAAAAACAGGTGCTAGGCGAGAGGAGCTGGGTGGAATTTTTTTTAGCTTATGATGCGCATTTTGTGGGGAAGGAGAAGGAGAAGGTACTGTAGGCAGGTAAGCTTGCTGGGGGTGGGTTTTGTTTTTTTTGTTTCCTTTTGGACCGGGGAATGCAATAGCGCATGGAGTTTTTTACAGTTAGTGGAGGAGGGGAATATGCAGCCTGACCAGCCTTGGTTGGTTTTTGGCCGTGGGAGAGAGGGAAAGGAAGGGATCATGTCATGCCTGACCTTTATTTTGCCCTGCTTATTGCTCTTTAAGCTTATGATTGATGATGATGTCGTTGGGCCTGTCCCTTTTTTTTTTTTTTTTTTTACTTTTCTGCCGCATGTGACCGGTTTGTTAGCTTTCTTTGCAGGGTCCGGATACTGCTGAATCTGGAGGGTTTCCCACATTCGGACATTTAACAAGATTCGGTTGGACCGAGAAAGCATAACCTATGACCGTGATTTTTTTCCTTTTTTTCGTTATTTCTTTTCAGGTTTAGTATGTTGATTGAGGTTGTTTTACTCCACACTCTCGTAGGCTATTTTCTTTTCACATGCTTGTGGAGAAGGAATGAAGGAAGGTTGAAGGGGTTCGCAACGTAGCTGGTTAAAACTAAAACGCGGGTGTAGTAATAATTCGTATTAATATAATAGTATCATCATCATCATCATCGTTCGCTCACTCTCTCGCACTCTCTCCCTTCTTTGTTGCTCTGCCTGGAACGTTCCCTTTAAACTTGATCTCTCTTCCCCCCTTCTTACTTTTTTCTCCTTCTCGTCTTACATTCTTCCTTTATTGGAACATCACTCCTAACAACGTACCCTCCTCGCTTTCTCTTTCTTTTTAATTAGAGACTCTTTTTTACCCTCGGGAGGTGTATACGTATATATACTACTTTCAATCCTTTCTTCTCTTCTTTTTCCTGGTCGCTGTTGCTTGATATAACAAACATCACACATACAAAATGGCAAAGGTATTCACAGTAGACGAGGTCAAGCAGCACAACAAGCAGGACGACAATCTCATCATCGTCCACGGTGATGTTTACGATGTCACCGCTTTCAAGAATGAGCACCCCGGTGGTAAAAAGAGTACGTATTCTCCAACATTCGCTCTTTGCACGAGATTTCCCCAATTCTTGCCATTTTCTTTTTTTCTTTCCCTTTTTAAAATTTACCGAGGATGCAATGATGTATTGGCGGGTATCGAAGTGGCGGGGGAACTCCGGAATGTGTTGATGGGGGATGCCCTCCCACGATACCTCGGCACGCTTCACAAAAAGGGAAGAAAAAGTATCACGTCACGCGATATCATGGAACTAACCCATATCTTCTTAAACAATAGTCCTTGAGAGAGTAGCGGGTAAGGATGCTACCGCCCAATTCGACAAGTACCACAAGCAGAGCGTTCTCGAAAAGTACAAGGGCAAGTTGATGGTTGGCTCCGTAGGAGGCAAGGCACCTGCGCCTACCCCTGCTCCAGCGCCTGCTCCAAAGAAGGAGGAACCGAAACCGGTTGTCGTTAAGACTCCTACTCCTGTTGCTTCTACCGCCTCGGCAGAGCCGGCAGTTACTTCCCAGGAGCCGTATGGTGATTTGATTCCTTATGGTGATCCTGGTTGGTACCAGAGCGTATGTACCCTCGTTCCATTCCAATCGATTCCTTGAAGGGTTATAGCTTTGAACTTGAACTGATGAAATTGTGACGGGATTAGTACCACTCCCCATACTACAAGGCCTCCCACGTCGCCCTCCGCAACGAAGTCCGCGCCTGGGTTACCGAAGAAATCGAACCCTACGTCACCGAATGGGATGAAGCCCGCTCCGTCCCCGACAAGATCTTCCAGCAGATGGGAGAGCGAGGATACCTTGCCGGTCTTTTGGGTGTCAAATACCCCGTCCAATACACCGACCGAAGAGTCGCATCCGTCCCGCCGGAAGAATGGGACCACTTCCACGAGCTCATCGTTACTGACGAATTGTCTCGCACCGGAAGCGGTGGTTTCGTTTGGAGTCAGATTGGTGGATACGGAATTGGTCTTCCACCAGTTATCAGATTTGGCAGGGAGGAGGTGAAGAAGAGGATTCTACCGGGATTATTGGCCGGTCAGAGCAGGATTTGTTTGGCGATTACTGAGCCGGATGCCGGTAGTGATGTTGCCAATTTGACCTGCGAGGCCAAGCTGACAGAGGATGGGAAACATTACATTGTTAACGGTGAGAAAAAGTGGATCACCAATGGTATCTGGTCCGATTACTTTACCACTGCTGTTCGCACCGGTGGTCCGGGTATGGGTGGCGTTTCCGTCTTGCTCATCGAGAAGACCTTCCCGGGAGTCTCTGTTAGAAAGATGGACTGCCAGGGTGTGTGGTCTTCGGGAACAACCTACATCACCTTTGAGGATGTCAAGGTTCCAGTTGAGAATTTGATTGGAAAGGAAAATCAGGGTTTCAAGGTCATCATGACCAACTTTAACCACGAGAGATTGGGAATTGTCATTCAGTGCAACAGATTCAGCAGGGTGTTGTACGAGGAGAGCATGAAGTATGCCAACAAGAGGAAGACTTTTGGAAAGAAGCTTGTTGAGCATCCGGTATGTTTCTTCTCCTTTTAATTACTATATTATATTTGTTGGGGCATGTTGCTAATAATACTGTCACAGGTCATCCGCATGAAACTCGCACAAATGGCTCGTCAAGTCGAAGCCTGCCACAACTGGCTCGAGAACATTGTCTATCAATGCGAAAAGATGGGAACCACCGAGAGCATGTTGAGACTGGGTGGTGCCATCGCCGGTCTAAAAGCTCAAGCCACAACCACCTTTGAGTTCTGCGCCAGGGAAGCTGCGCAGATCTTTGGCGGTTTAGCATACACCAGGGGTGGACAGGGTGCCAAGGTTGAGAGGCTGTACAGAGATGTCAAGGCTTATATGATTCCTGGCGGTAGCTTGGAGATTATGGAGGATTTGAGCATTAGGCAGGCGTTGAAGGTTCATGAGGCTTTGGGAATGAAGCTGTAAGTGGTGGATCTTTTTGGGTGTGAATGTATAAATTTGGGATGGGGGAGGTGCTCTCTGCGATGAGAATGGTCGGTCGTTTTTAGACTTGATATCCTACGATGCTTTCTTTTTTGTCCCCTTTGTTAGTGGGTACTAGTACGGTTCTGTTTATAAATTTTCCTTTCAAGGTTGTGTATAACTAGTATATTACTGCTAGCTTGGTATAGTATAACAGCTGGCACTTTTATTATTGCAATGAAGGGTATGGAGGCCTGAATTAATCTGCAATGTTTTTTTCCATCGGGTCGGCGTGGCGTATCTGTGTAACGTAACCTGCATGCTCGAGCTTCGTCGAGCAAACTCGGCTTGGAGGTGCCCCTGGCACTTTGGCCATTAACGAAAACAAGACGGCATTGCATCGCGTCTGCCATAAATGCAATAAAAGGATATCTTATAGCAACCGCTTAGTCATAGGATATTTGAACATTAAAAGCCTCCAAAACTCCCAGAAATTCTGTTCCCGAAGAGCCACTCGCCTTTTGCCTTGATACAATTTTCAAAGTCTAGAATATCCTCGGATATTGAGGTTCATGCTCCCAATCAAATGCTATCAATCAGAAAGACACGAACTAGGAGCGTGGGGAGAACGAGCTATCCGGCTATTTTGTTCGTGCTGAAGCGAGCAGCATATTCCCGCTAGGCTAGATCGGAACCGGGGACTCGGGACAGCCGCCACGAGAGACAGACAGAACCACTTTACGCGTTACCAAAACACTTCCCAGCACACACACCACACCCTGGGAAACAAGTAATTTAGCTGCCCTTCCTTGGTTTATTGTTATCAGCAGAGCTTCCTTCACGCACAATCAGTCGCGTGTTATAGCTTGCCCTTCTTATTAATCATAGTCTCCTTTTTTCTCTTTTCTTTTCCTCTTCGGAATCTTTATCTTCTTTCCTTCTTTTTTTTTTTTTTTACTTTACCAATTGAGCCTTTCCATTTTCTTTCCTCAACTGTCTTTATCTCTTTTTTACTTTGAAGCTTGATTACCTTGTAATTGTAGATGATACGCTATCGTTGGCCCATTTGGACCTCAATTAACTCCATATAGAATAGGAATATCGATAGCCAATATCAATATTGATAAGCACCATTTCCTAGAGAAGCTATCACCACCAAACCCAAACCTACAAAATCAGGGTAACTCCCGCATCATCACCTCACAACCTAACAATGGCGCCGAGCACCGCCAAAAAGCCAGCCGGCTCAAGCACCGGCTCCTCAACCCCTTCCACCTCCCGGAAGGCTTCCGCATCCGCAGCCACCCCAGGCTCGGCGTCCGGCCCCAAACAGCGTTCCCTCTTCACTTTCTTCCAGAAAGTCTCCCGCGAAGACCAGCTCGCCCAATCTTCCACCAACAACGCAACCACGACTAATACAGCAGCTGATAAAATGGACGAAACGCCAATGGATACGGAAGAAACGGAGGCGATGCTGCCACCGCCGTTGAAGGCGTCTACTTCGAGATCTAATCTGAAGGGGAAAGCGTCGACGACGTCGTTGGGGAAGAAGAAGGGTGGGTTTGTGACGCCGGTTGCGAGTAGTGATCCGGCTAGAGCGTCGAGTCCGGTTGGTGGGATGGAGGGAGCGGGGATGGAGAGCGAGATGAATGGTGCGTTTTGTTCCTGCTGGAGGGATTGTTCTTTTTCAAGGGGTTTGGAAGGCAGGGGAGCTAATCAGAAAAATTGCAGGATTGAGGTTGAATTCTTCGGTTGCGAGGACTTCGAAGGCAGATGTTAAGTTGGCGGATGCGTCGAGTCCTTTGGCTAGAAACGTATGAAACACCTCTATTTACAAATTTGAATAGAATATTGTTTAACCTGCTGCTTGATACAATATAGGGAAAGAAGAAGGTCAACTATGCAGAGCCCGATTCTGATGAAGAGGACGAGGATATGGTTGCAGGAGGGAGAAGAGCCAGCAGGCGAAGTTCCAAGAGACAGAAGATTGTCATCAGTGATGACGAGGATGAATTTGTTGCAGCCGATTCGCCAGAAGCTAATGAGGAGGAGGAAGAAGATTATGGCCTTGATGGTAAGATAGCCGTGGCGTTCTTTAACTAGCAAACGAACTGTTGCTAACTCTACGGCGGGTAGATGACGACCTAGATGACTTTATCGTCGATGATGAAGATGATGAAAGTGATACGCAAAAATCAAAGAAGAGGAAGAGAACAGAAAAGAAGCCACCAAAAAAGAAATCTGCCATCAGCGCTTCTTCACCACCAAGATCCTCTCCCCCGCCTATGATCTCTAGCAGCAGTACAGGAGGAAGTGCATTGAGATTCAAATATGACCCGAATGACGCAAACAATCATGGATCGTCAGCTAGCTCTGCCTCAAAAGCAGCCCTCCTTAAGAAGCAAGCCGAGAAGCCCAAGCCAAAGCAAAAAGAAGACGAAATCCGCTATCCATGGCTAGTCGACATCCAAGACAAGGACGGCAACCGACCAGGCGACGAAGAGTACGACCCCCGCACCCTTTTCATCCCAAAATACGCCTGGAATAAGTTTTCACCTTTCGAGAAACAATACTGGGAGATCAAGCAGGATCTCTTCGACACGGTTGTGTTTTTCAAAAAGGGCAAGTTTTACGAGCTTTACGAGAACGATGCGACCGTTGGGCATCAAGAGTTCGATTTGAAACTTACGGACCGCGTAAACATGCGCATGGTGGGGGTTCCCGAGTCTTCGTTGGATATGTGGGCTTCCCAGTTTATCGCGAAGGGGTATAAAATTGCCAGGGTGGATCAGAAGGAGACGGCGTTGGGGAAGGAGATGAGAGAGAGTGATTTAAAGAAGAAGGATGTGGATAAGATTATTAGAAGAGAGCTGGAGTGCGTGCTCACCGGGGGTACGTTGGTCGATGAGACCATGTTGCAGAATGAGATGGCGACGTATTGTGTGGCGATTAAGGAGAGTGTGGAGGATGGCGTTCCTTCTTACGGTATCTGTTTTGTTGATACCGCCACTGGTTGCTTTTCGCTTGCTGGCTTTCAGGATGATGTTGATGCTACCAAGTTTGAGACTCTGGTTGCGCAGATTCGTCCAAAGGAGTTGGTCCTCGAGAAGGGATGCTTGTCGACAAAGGCGTTGAGAATCCTCAAGACGAATACTGATCCGATGACTATTTGGACGAACCTAAAATCGGAGAGAGAGTTTTGGGATGATAGCCAGACGATTCGAGAACTTGATAACAGTTCTTACTTTGAGAAGGATGGCCAGATTGAGTGGCCCGAAGTTTTGGAAAAGTCGAAGGATAAACCGTTGGTTATCTCCGCTTTTGGAGGCTTGCTTTGGTACCTGAGACAGCTCAAGATTGATAGCGACCTTGTCAGCTTGGCGAACTTTCAATGGTATGATCCTATTCGCAAGTCGACATCGTTGGTGATGGACGGTCAGACCCTGCAAAACCTTGAAATATTCTCCAATTCTTTCGATGGAGGTGCTGCGGGTACTCTATTCAACCTCCTCAACCAATGCATCACGCCGTTCGGAAAACGAACGTTCAGACAATGGCTCTGCCATCCCCTTTCCGATGCCAAAAAGATCAATGCTCGCTTGGATGCCGTGGAGGCAATCATGGCGGACCCGACCCTCTTGGATACATTCTCAAGCCAGCTTAATAGACTCCCTGATCTTGAACGAATGATTTCACGAATCCACGCTGGCAGCTGCAAACCTGCTGATTTCCTCAGAGTCATCGAAGGGTTCGAGCAGATCAACTTGACCATGCAAGAAATTAAAGCCTATGGTGGTGGAGGAGAAGGCGTTATCGCAGACCTTATCGAGAGCATGCCGGACCTGGACGCCATGCTGGAGCCATGGAATACAGCTTTCAATCGAAGAGAGGCTAAGGACGGAAAGCTTATTCCGGAGCAAGGCGTTGAGCAAGACTTTGACGATTCGCAGGATAACATTTCCCGAATCGAGCAGGACCTGCAGGATATGCTGCAGGGTTACAGGAATAAGCTCAAATGCTCGGCCCTGAAGTTTTGCGATAGCGGAAAGGAGATTTACTTGGTCGAGGCGCCGGTTAAAGTCAAAGTACCGGATAACTGGATGCAGATGAGCGCGACAAAGGTGGTCAAGCGATATTACAGCAATGAAGGGAAAGCGAAGGTTCGCGAGTTGCAGGAGGCCCGCGAGCGACATGCACAGATTGAGAAGGAGCTTCTTGGGCGGTTCTGCACCAGGTTTGATGATAAGTACACGGACTGGTTTATGGCTGTCAAGGTGATTTCTCAGCTTGATTGCTTGATCAGCTTGGCAAAGGCGTCGCAGGGACTCGGCGAGCCGTCTTGCAGACCGGTGTTTGTGGACTCCGAGAGGAGTGTGCTGGAATTTGAGGAGCTGAGGCATCCGTGCATGGTTAATGCGGTTGGTGATTTCATTCCGAATGATATTAGGTTGGGAGGTAAGAATGCGAAGATTACTCTCCTGACTGGTGCCAACGCGGCTGGTAAATCGACGATTTTGAGAATGGTGAGTTACGCATTACTTTTACTCAGAGGGGGACATCAGAGGCTAATTCGGTGGATAGACTTGCATTGGTGTGATTATGGCGCAGATTGGGTGTTATGTTCCTGCGGTTTCATGCCGGATGACAGTCGTGGACCGCATCATGTCCCGACTTGGTGCCAACGACAACATTTTCGCCGCTCAATCGACCTTTTTTGTTGAACTTTCCGAGACAAAGAAGATTTTAAGCGAGGCGACACCAAGGTCCCTAGTCATTCTTGATGAACTTGGTCGTGGAACATCCTCTTATGATGGGTAAGACAAAAATACTACTACTTGGTTTTACGTTTCACAAGGTGCTAACGATTTATGTAACTATAGTGTCGCGATTGCCCAAGCAGTTCTCCACCACGTCGCCACTCACATTGGCGCTATCGGCTATTTTGCAACCCATTACGGCTCTCTAGCCGTCGAATTCCAAGATCATCCCGAAATCCAGCCCCGACGCATGAAGATCCTCGTCGACGACGACCAGCGCAACATCACCTTCCTCTACAAGCTCGAGGAAGGAGTCGCGGAGAAGAGTTTCGGAATGTACTGCGCGGCCATGTGCGGGATCGATAGAAAGATTATTGATAAAGCGGAGGAGGCGGCGGAGATGTTTGAGCATACGAGTCGGTTGAGGGAAGGGTTGGAGAAGGCGAGGGAAGGGTGTTATGTTCCGCTGGGGTTGCAGAGCGATTTGGCGTGGTTGATCAGAGGGGATGTTGATGAGGGGATGGCGATGGAGGTCATGTTGAAGGCTATTCGGGCTTTGTGAGCCGGTGAGCCTTGAATTATTAAAACCTGTGAAAGGGAAAAATTAATAGAGGGAGGTATACATTTAGGCTACGTTGCCTATGGAAATTATTATTTGCGATTTGCGGACAAGTTTGGACAGCTTTATTTCGGGCGTTTCTTTTGTGGTTTCCTTTTTTGAGAAAAAGGTAGGGAAAAAAGAGAAGGACTTTTTTTATGCATCATTATTAATGACCTTTGCTTTTCCTTCATATCCTTTCGTTGTTTCCTCTATGCATATAAGCGGCTTTCTTGAAGCTATAATGCACAGCATAGACAGGACCTATCTTTTCATAGATAGTAAACTTTAATGCCAAAAGAAAGAAATAAAATATTTACATCTGAATCGTTTCAAACCGGTAGACTCGTTCAACCCTATAAATCGATCGTTCATCAAGCCGGTAATATCATCGCCCTTAACGTCTTGTTCAAATCCGCACCGTTGGCTCGTAACAACTCCGTCGCCTTGACTTTCGATATCTCCATTTCTTCAACCTATAAATTCCCACACCGCCGTCAGCATCAGCACCACCTCACAAACCAATCAACCAACCCCTCCCCTTCAACCCAAACCACTAGAGGAAAAAAGAGAACCTACAATCAAAGCAACATCCTCCGCCGCAACCTTCACCGTGACCTTTTTCGCACCGGCCGCATCGGCGGGTTTTCCAGCGGACAGGGAGGATAACCCCGCGGTCGCCTTCCCCAGAGCTTCAACGTTCGTGTTGGCGGAGGCCGAGGAGGAGGAGTTATCGTCGAGGGAGGAGTGGCCGGCGTCGAGAGCCGAGAGGGCTTTTAGGGTTTTGGCGTCTTCGGCGTTGGTGGGGGGAGGAGGGGTTTCTTCGGCGTCGTGGGAGGTGGACATTGTGGTACTGCTGGAGGAGGGGGGGGGAGGAAAGAGGGTTCGGTGGATTTTGGTTTGAAGGTTGTGTGAGGGGGGAGGGTTTTGCAGTCTCGTAATTAACTAAATAGCTAATTTGGTTATCATAAAACGAAAGGGTGAGGTTTTGTTGTGTGAGGTGAAGTTTGAATGTTGATATGCGCCAACACAGAATGTCTCCACAAAATACAACAAGTAAGTTAGAATAAACGGCTTCAGGAAGTCTACTGTCACGATTTCTGGCTCCGAAGAGGTCCAATGGTGAGTAATAAAGTATAACAGTAACAGTAATAGTAATTATAGTTAGTTAAAGAAAAGAAAAGAAAGAAAAGAAAAGAAAAGAATTCACTGTGTGCGCCCCATGCGGGCCACGTCCTTGCCCTCAATGGCAAGCCTGCCATAGCCGTATAAAATAGCCAGCACTTGTCTCCTCAAGTCACATCCAACGTCAAGGAGTGCCATTTCTGGCAGGGCCGAGGCTGGTGTGGTGCGGGTTTTCTTTGGTGGGCGTAAGGACGATACTCAACATTTGAGTGTCGATGTAGCGGATCACCGCAGTAAAGCGGGTCGCTAAAATCCGCCCTCCCTTTTCCTCCTCCTTCTCTCCCTCCTCCCCCTTCCGCTTTTCTGATTCCCAGAAGGCTCGGGCTGATTGGATCACGGGCTTGTGCCCGCTACCCGCTCGGCCAGGTGGAAGGCCCGTCTCCAACCACCCATTTGGTCCTCTTTGCAAAAAAGAGCAGGACCGGCCCGCTTCCCACCCGCTTCATGGGCTAGAGGTTCGCCTCATTGTTTCTGACTCGTAGGATTGGTGGGTTTAATGTGGCTAAATTCAAAAGCAGGTTCATATTAGTAATTTTTCAATTACTTGTAGTCTCGTTGGTACTAGATAGCACAGTGTGAACAATGTGTGAAGAATTTCTTTTATGCTCTGAGTATAGTCTCGCAATGAAACACTTCAGTGCACTGCCTGTTACATAACTTTTGCACGTATTTTTCCCAACTAACGCTCAGCCTCATACTCAAGCGCTGTAAGCGCAGCGCCCCATTACGAGTCTGACATGGGATTGGGCGAATATAATTGACGACTTTTTCCAATAATACGATTCGGGTTCATGATAGGTAGCATCTTGTGCTAACAGGGTCCTAAAAAGGGACAGCGGGAGAAGTAAGAAGGCTTACCGATGGTGGGCATTGGTGCTACCGAAAATCCGATAGTCTAAACGATCTAAGGAACGAATTAGTGGCCGGGATCCGAAACAAACAGGATTATTCAACATCAATATCCCTAGCTTATAGCAATCAAACTAGGTAAGTCTATTTCCTTGGGGGTGACACTAACCTTCTCTTGCTTCTTCTCCTCCCTCCTCCTCCCTCTTCTCTCACTTTGTTGCCGCCTTTTTTCTCTTTCTTTGCTCGTTGGAGGGCCTTCACATCCTCAGGGATGTGGCTCCAACCCCCCCTAATGTTACTGCTTGAGTTAGTATCTTTATTAAAATCTTGGAACCCTTTGAAGCGTACTTGCGAGTTGATATTGTTTCTTATTCTGTGTTGCTGATATCAAGCTACACGCGAGGTTGGTGGGAAGGTTGTTTATTTTCTAAAAATCTAAACCAGCGCCTGGACGAGACTAACTTACTATATAAGAGCTTTTGGCTAACACACAGCACAACGCCACTTAACAGTTGCTAATGGGGGTTTAATCGGAGCCCACGGTAACAAGAAAGAAACAAACAAACAAAGGCAGACTACGGGGGTAACGATCGCAATGAGGTCTAGGGGGGGGAATTTAAACCCTGCCAACCGATATACGAGAGTCAATATTGGTCTATAGTCACTTGGGCTAACTGCGAGTCGAATCAATCAGCAGTTATGATCAGCTCCCTATTGCAAGAGCTACACGGAGGCCGAGGCCTTTAGAAATTCAATTCTATTCTTCTAAGCGTTAACAATGAATGTGATATAAGTATAGCCAATTATAATCCCGAGCTGATATTATTATTGTTATTATTATTATATTGGAGTTTGACCCTGCTGAATAGGATATAAAATGCGCATGGAACAAGTAACCGGCGTAGCGGCAGCTGCAGAGTAAAGTAGATCGTGATTGTTTCAAATGACGATTTCTGCGAGGTTCGATATTTGCAATTGGGCTGTCAGCTTCTGCACTGTATCTATCTTTAAATTCACAATTGGAAACTTTCCCAAATCGTTCCGTGATGAAACTAGCTACAAGTACTACAATAGCTAAGTAGTATTAATTAACATCTAATATCTACTATATACTTAGGTAGGTATATAGAGATGTTATTTAAAATGGTTCATATGGATCGGCATATGGAGATCTAATTTGCTAATCGGGAACACAGGAATAAATTGAATTCTTTTCAGTTATTTCTATTATTACTTGTCTAATTAACAAGTTTATTATAGATATGATTAAGTATATATCGGATTGGAAAATGATTAAAACGTGCTAGTGATGTATGTATGTATGTATGTATGTATGTATGTATGTATGTATGTATGTATGTATGTATGTATGTATGTATGTATGTATGTATGTATGTATGTATGTATGTATGTATGTATGTATGTATGTATGTATGTATGTATGTATGTATGTATGTATGTATGTATGTATGTATGTATGTATGTATGTATGTATGTATGTATGTATGTATGTATGTATGTATGTATGTATGTATGTATGTATGTATGTATGTATGTATGTATGTATGTATGTATGTATGTATGTATGTATGTATGTATGTATGTATGTATGTATGTATGTATGTATGTATGTATGTATGTATGTATGTATGTATGTATGTATGTATGTATGTATGTATGTATGTATGTATGTATGTATGTATGTATGTATGTATGTATGTATGTATGTATGTATGTATGTATGTATGTATGTATGTATGTATGTATGTATGTATGTATGTATGTATGTATGTATGTATGTATGTATGTATGTATGTATGTATGTATGTATGTATGTATGTATGTATGTATGTATGTATGTATGTATGTATGTATGTATGTATGTATGTATGTATGTGCACGACCGAGGAGATCGTGGAAGGACTTCATATACTAAAAGCCTTGACCGTGCATGCACATGGATAAGTGGAACCCCCCTCTTTTTCCCCTTTCGGTAGATTTCCTGCAAAGCTGGCAATCCGTCAATCATATTGCAGAAAAGGTAATTCTAGAATCATATGCATTGATATTATAACATATTGTTGCTCACTTTAAATTGCTCGAGGCTGGGTTAGAAGTAACTGCATCTGTTTGCTGCATGCGAAAAAGTTAAAGTTTTTTACACAAAGAAAATAAAATACGATCAATTAGCCATCCAAATATCCACTATAATGTTAAGTCGTTGACCAGTCCTTGCACTTGTGGCACCAATGCAGCTTTCTAATGCTACAGGCTCTCTATAAATACGAGGGTCTTTCTATCGTAGTTCGTATTCTCCCACTTTCTCTCTCCCAGCTTGCCCTTATGCGATTTTACAGCTGACATCAAGCACAAGCCTCACGATACGGAGCAGAGAGTTTTCTGGACCCATGGATTCTCCCTCGCCACGGCCCGAGTCTCGCCAAAGAAAAGGTAACCAATTTCTCGCCTGGCTGACGGTGGTTATCCTAATCGCTTTTATTCTCATTAACTTTCACCAGCTCGGATGGCAAGACTAACTTCGGAGACAAATAGAGAATGGCCCCCTCCCCTTGCAGCATGTTTCTCCAACGAAAAAGACTCCACCAAAAACTAGTGCCGCCCCAGGAAATGAAGCACCAACCAAATCAAGAAGCGAAAGACTCGAGGAACTTAGGATATATGGGGAAATTCCGTGTCCAAAAATCTTAACTATAAGAGATATGCAGGAATATGAAGGTAATATTAATATACCCATGATCTGAGAATATGCATCCTTACTGAGATGGATTTTTTGAATCGTAGAGGAACTGGTTTGGCTGGAGGAAAACTTGTATACCGCGATGGTGAAGGTTGAGAAGGTTACTGGAATTAGAAATCCTGGATGGGAGTCGGTTGCCATCGATTCTTTAATCGGTGCTAGAGGTATGTGCCTTCCCATGGTTTTTCTTTTTCCTTTTTTTTTTGGGATTCCTGTCCGCTGGTCGTATTTGACCCACGAGACCTAACTTTTGCTACTTTGTAAGCTTCCGGAACATCTGAGCTAACTTGCGTATTGGTTTAGAATTCCTCGAGGAAGGTGGGTGCGATACGACCAGCAATAGCTCTTGGGCTTTCGTCCGTTGCATCTCGGCATATCTTAATCCAGAGAAGTTCCATAGCCCTATTGACCGCAGTTGGGATATGATAGACGAGGTGGTTGGGGTCTTCAAGGAGCACTTGATTGAGGATTAGTAGTGGGATAATTTATCCACGCTACAGTATTTACCTTGCTTTTTGGGCTGGCAACCGTGCAAAGAATTGGGATCGCGTCTATATTAATAACTGACCTCTTAAACAAAAATGGAGGCATCAGTGCCGGGTGTTTCCAAAGTTGCAATTGCGGAGCTTGTGCTGTGATTAGCTATTTTGCTTGAATTCCTAAAATAGTATTGTCTATGGTAATGATATTATTACACATTACTCTTCTCGAAGAGGGGCTACCCCATTATCCTGTATGCTGTGGTAGATGCCATATATGTGTGTATACGATACCATGACCGCTGCACTGTAATTGAAGTGGCAGCTTTCTCCGCCGAACAAGCTTTCCTAAGCTTTCGCCCAGTCTTTAAGCGAACCCACCCTGTTCCTACAGCCTGCAGCCACTCACCATGCCGAATTACGTTTCCGCGACCAGCATTTCCAATTTTAGACCTAACTGCAAATGCGTAATTGCCCTCGTAGACCCCCTTTCCACTAGTTGGTAGCATTCGTAAGCCAAAGGGGTGGGTTTTCTCGCTGGGTGCGACGGGAGATCCGCCGCATGTTTCGCTAGTTCCAAGCCACCGACTTGTTCGGTCATCCCAGTCGGACTTGCTAACCCCGACCGAGCTCCTAATCCTATTCGGATATTACAGGCCCAAATTAAACTTTGAGGAAACATTTTTACCGTGTTTTTTGCGTGCAGCCTTGCAAGGGATAAACTTTGGAGGCTCTGAGTCGGGAGGTTTACAGTTAACTTTGATATGGGTTAGCTACGTTATCACATATCACAGGAAGGTAGGATCGAGAAGTATAAAAGAGGCAGAAAAGAACGGATTCAAGATTTATAGTTGCCAAATTACCCAAGCGGCATCCTAAGTTCTACTTTGTATCGTCAGTTTATTTACTTATCAAAACTTACAAATATTTTCATTCACGAATACTACTTCATCTTCGTTTGTCAAAGCGTGCGATATCCAACAGCTTCAACACATTCCCCGGTTTCCACTTTGAGGACAATCGTACAAGCCTCCCTTCCCATATAAAGACGTTGCACCATGTCTCCTCCTTCCTCTATCACTATAATTGGCGCCGGTCTCTCCAGCCTCGCTCTTTCTATCCTCCTCCGCCGTTTCCTACCCTCTTCCACCAAAATCACAATCTACGAAGTTCGCCCGGAGGACCATCCATCCTCCTCTGGCACTATAAACCTCACCCCCAATGCTCTCCGCGTGCTTGACCACCTGGGAGTCTACGAAACCGTAAAAGCTCAAGGTTTCAATTTCGACAATCTCAACATGATGAACTGTGATTTGGATTTACTGGCAAGCATCCCAATCGCTGGTATCAAATCTTACGGTTATCAGAGTCTTAGACTGGAGCGACGAGCGGTTCATTTCGCCCTGTTGAATAAAGTCAAGGGGCAAGGCGGCGTTGAGATAATTTACTCCTCGAAATGCACATCCGTGGTGGACACGCCGACGGGGGTAACGGTCGCCTTCTCCAACGGAACGGAAATCACAACGGACGTTCTGATCGCCTGCGACGGCATCCACTCTACGGTTCGAAAGTTCTTCATGAAGGACCACCCGGATGCCCAGACGCCGGAATACACCGGTCAGGTTTCCGTCGGTGGCTTCATCACCGCCTCCGAGATTGAAAAATTCAACACCAAGGATGTAGAATATCCAATCATGATGTTCGGCCCGGAGGACGATACTGGTGCAAATTTTATGATTTGGCCTTACACTTTCGACGGCACCGGATTAACCTTCTTCACCACGATTACTAAAAAGGAAGAAGAACCCGATTGGAGGCTATATTCCGAAGATAAAGGTCGATTGAAAAAGATGCTGATGGACACCTTTGCAAGAGAGGCATCGCCGTGGAACAATCTCGTCAAAAAGACGATCGAGCTGTCAGATAAAGAACCCTACAGATTCTGGGCTCATTACATCCACACCCTCCCCGAGAAACTATTCTCCCAAACCGGAAAAGTGATAATAATCGGAGACGCAGCCCACGCCATGCCACCGAGCGGCGGACAAGGTGGGGCCATGGCCTTCGAAGACGCCGAAGCGTTAGCGTACGCTCTCCATCAAGCCTGCACCGCTCCAAACCCCGGCGAAACCGAAAAATCCCAGGATCAAGCGTACCTGGACGCCCTCGACAAATGGAGCAACCACAGACTTCAAAGGCTCAGGAATATTCAGGATTTGAACAGAAAGACAGCGGAGATGAGAAAGGGGGCAACGGGGAGTTCATCGGGTGTTATGTTTTGGGTTAAAAGTTTGCTGATTCGGGGGTTGGGCGCTTTGGGGCTTTTGGGGAGGAGCAGGAGGGTTGTTAATAATTACGATGCGAGATTGGATATGGAGGCTGCTTTTGGTGTCAAACTTGTTGAAATTTAATACGATTGTGCGGATTTTACTCGGGAAGGGCTTTGGTAAAGGATTGGAATTCTGTTTGAATCTGGTATTTAAATTCGTTAGTCGCATGTTATCATAGTATGTTGCGACAGCTAGAAATATTTGGGAATATCGTTGGCAAAATATTTTCTCTTTACAAGGTTCCTATCTAGTTGCTTTTCAGATGTCTTGTACTAAAATTCCTCCTACTACAACTATCACGTGTGCAGAATGGGAGAAACCGTAGTCTCGTAATTGACTTTTGTTATTATGCATGAAACCAAGGACAATCCTAACCCTCATTTCATTCTCTAATATCGTAAAATGCAATAAATGAAATGAAAGTGAAAAACCACGTTATGAATGCTTTCCTCTCTTTTTAGTGCGGTAAAAATACAAAGTTAGCAATACATCCCCTTTCACTCTGCCTTTGCAGAAATCGCCAACAATTCGTGGACGCGTTATAATAATAAATTAATTGTATCCTGGGCCATCGTCGTCGTCATCGTCCCCACCCCAGGTTGCCCCGGGAGTCTTAGCGCTACCATAACCAGCCTGAGGAGTTGGAGCGTCGTAGTATCCACCTCTTCTAGTGTCACTACCCGAAGCACCAGGTGTGGCAGCGGCCATCGGGGTGGGAGCGTCCCATGGACCCGCATTTGCACGTGGCGTGGGAGCGGATATTGGGCCCGGGGTTGGGGCGTTGAGACCTCCTGGCGTGGGTGCGGATAAACCACTTGCTCCTGGAGTAGCAGCGCTGTATGAGCCTGAGAATTCAGGGCTGGTTGCGTTATATGCGGCAGGGGTTCTCGCCGTGGCTGATGAGCTATTCCCGTAGCTGTCATTCCATTGGTCATTGACAGACGACAACGAACGAGCAGGAGTCTTGGAGCCACTATCCCAGCTGCTGCTGCTCGGTGCAGATTCCCCCGGTCCATGGTATGGAGTTCTATTTCCGGGATTCCATGCGGGGGTTCGTCCACCAGAACCAGCAGTTTGTCCATAAGAGGTTCGGGATCCATCATTATCGCCTCGGTAGGGATTTGATGTTCGACTTCCATCGCTATAAGGGTTCGAAGTTCTGCTCCCATCGCGATAGGGATCAGATGTTCTACTTCCATCATTGTAGGCAGGAGTCTTAGAACCGCTGGCCCAGGCGGGCGTTCGGCCACCATCTCCTGAACCCGCCCACGCGGGAGTCCTGCCGCCTCCATACGCTCCGACTGGTGTTCTAGATCCTGACCAACCGCTTGCACCAGCTGGGGTTCTGCTGCCTGATAGACCGCTGCCCCCTGTATTTCCGGAAGATGAGCTGTAAGACGGTGTGGACCCGAAGGATTTTCTTGGCTGTACGAACTCGGCATAGCTCAAAATTCTTCCCGAGGAACCGCTGTGGGTAGATGTTAGTGAATGAACGCTCAGGATTAAATGAAGGAACGTACTCTTTGAACCCAAGCTTTGTCTTATCGATAGTGATTGTCTTTCCTTTGGTATGAAGTTCCAGTCGAGCGGTGGTCTCAGTAGTGTCCTTAACTATACCGAGCAACCCTTTGTATGGCCCTTGTCTCACGTGCACAGTTTGGCCTAGAGTCTTATCTCGGCCGCCCTGACGTGGGATGATAGGAGGAGGCATACTGCTACCAGCCTTCTTCATGATTTCTGGATTCATTTTGGATAGATCGGGACCGGAGCTAGCGACTCGGCCACCTTTGGCAATCATTGTCGCGAGATTAGTAGTTCTGGCTACAAATATACCTCCGGTTTCTCCTTGGAGCTCTTTGCTGTGGATGAACGCGTATCCGCGGTACAGGTGTTGAATGACACCGGAGCGGTTCTCTCCACCCGCAATCTCCTTCACGGTATCTTCGATACGGATTTCTGAACCGTTACGGTCAGTTGCGACTGCGTTATTACGTCTTGGGGGAATCTTGGCCGCGATTTGTGACGGAAGCACGGTGCGTGTTACACCATCTTGGTCGAGAACCCTTAATGATTCTCTGTCAATCTTGGTGACACATGCAACAGTCGTGGCGCTGATGGAAGTAGTTAGCATTCACGAATTTTATGTTTATGATACTGGAACATACTTTAGCTGCACGAGATCCCACAGATCGTATTTTCCGGTTGCGGCCCCCATACCACCAGTGTCCGATGCTTCTCTCAAATCTCGGGAGAACACTGTAATCTCCAGCATGGACAAATCGCTCAAAAAGGTAACTCGGTCGTCCACAATTTTGACAACCATACCAACCTCGTCGCGGTATCTGCTACCTCCCATAACCTTCACGTGGTCGCCCTCCTTGAACTTCTTGCGAAGGCCTTTGAACGGAACATCGATATCTTTGCCTTTGAGTTCCCCTTCGAGAACACTCATAGACACAATGTCGGCTCTCACTCGAGTGACCTTTCCTACCATACCAGCTTGTTCACCGGCATACACCTCGACCATATCACCGGGTTGATAAGGCGCGTATTTATCTGTGGTCGCTTTCAGAGACTGAGACAGCGCTTGCAGGTCGAGACTCTCGTTACCATCTCCGGCATTAGCGAATTTGGTAACTTCCTCTAACTTGGGATTGACATTTTCTGTTTGTAAAGCTGAGACTCGAACGTCCTTGATTAAGTAACCGTCTTCATAAACATCACCCTGGAAAGTATACAGGGTGTGACCCGCGTCGTATCGTGGAGGTGACAAATCTTTAGCATGATATTTCTTCGCCTCAACCTCGGAGAATAGCCGCTGGGGCGGTTTGACGTTACTCGTGAGTCTCTTTCGCTTTCCGTTGGCGTCCAGCATGGTAGTGAGTTCTTCTTTGGCGCTATAGTCGATACGTGGAACAGCACGAATCCTGAGAACCTGTCCGCTATTTTCGACGTTTTCAACCTGTGCCAAGTCTCCCTGATACTTGCCACGCTTGAATCGAACGAAAGCACCGGGTGCAATTTCTGCACGTTTCTGTACACGCAACAAATCGGGCATTTCTTCGACAGGAACCAAGACGAGATTCGTTCTAACGTAGACGTTGGGGACGCCGGTTAACGAGTTGACCACATCAGCCTGCCGACGCGCTTCAACGTAAATGAAACCCTGCATCGATTGCCCTCTCTCGAGTACTGATATGATGTTGAGAGGCGTTCTGGTGTTTTTCATCTCCTGCATCCTCTTCATGATGGTGAAGACGGCTTCGCGTTCCTTGCCAGGTTTGCACCTTACGCCCCAGATAGAGGGATCGTTGACGGATGGGAGCAGCAATCTCTTGGGGGTAACACCCGATCCATCGATTGGTCGAGTTCTCTGTTGCTTTCCGTATCGAACTCGGTAATCAGCTGCAATAGTTTCGGCATCTTGGGCGAGGTTCGCTTGGTTTCGACGGTCAAGTTCACGGTGATGTCGGTCGTCTATCGCGGATCTGCGTAAACTCTCCTCTTCTTCCTTGCCAGCTAAGAAGCCTTCGATTTCCATGTCCTCATCGTCCTCCTCAGCATCCTCTTCATCCTCGTCGACCTCAGCCTCGTCTTCGACGAACATGTTTCGTCTCTTATGTCTCTTCCGACGCTTCTATAGAGCAAAGGATTAGCTTACGGCTTCTCGAAGATGTATTAGTTGATCAATCGATTGCATACGCCTGGCCGTTCATCTTCATCATCTTCATCCTCATCGTCCTCGTCGTCCTCGTCATCCTCATCGTCTAAATCTTCAATTTCGTCTTCATCATCTACATCGCCAGCAGGAGCCCCATTGGATTTGCTTCGCTGCTTATCACCACTGGAGGCCTTTGGCGCGTCTTCCTCGTCACCATCTTCCTCATCGTCGCTCACATATCTTTTCTGGCGTTTTTCGCGGGGAACTACTTCATCGACAAAGTCATCGTCGTCTTCTTCGTCCGAGGGGAGGTTTGTATTCATGAAATTCGACATGGCGAGACGCGACGGCAATTAGACGTTGCTTTGGAAGGTTGTTGCGATTGAAACTTGGGGTGGGAGTCGGTGATATAGAGCAGCCGAAGCCAGGGTCGCGGTTTTCCCTTCGGAAATGTGGGATCAATTGGCGGGTCAAATGCGAGGGAATGGGTTCGTGGTATCGGAGTCCATGGATTGGAGGTTGGAGCTGTTTGCGGAGGAGGATTGAGAAAGAGGTTTGATGGTGGTAAAGAAGGAGGATGGGAGAAGGAGGTATATAAGGAGCAAGAGGATCCGGATGAAACGAGACGACGGTTTTCGCAGCAGCAGCCGGCAGCAACAGCGGTCAGCGATGATTTTCCGAAGTGGTGTTGTTGGGTGTCTCACAACTCAACTTGGTCAACACACAAAGTTACTGCCAAGAATCAAGAAGACGAAGGGACAATGACCACCACCACCACCACCACTGCTGTTAACTGGTGTAGCTACGTAACTTACAAGTGAGCAGCCAATTTTAGATGTCACTCATATACACAAACAATGAAAACATACATGCTCAGAGAAGAAATAATATATTCAAACTACAAACAAACAAGCAAGCAGTAATAACACAACCATACGGCTATTTAAATATCCATCCTGAGGGCCTTTATATCTTTTCCGCATAGCTGTTATTGTTTGGCAAGTTTTGGCTGCCTGACCTTTTTTTCCCCCTTGTCAATTGTCCACCCTGTCGCAGCACTAAAAGCAGCATTTTTTTGCTTGCGGCATTGATACGCCTTCTTACCAGCAGTGACAGGTGTTTGTCCTGGACGCCGAAGAACACCTACTATTATATAAGACTGTATCCTTCGAAGGATAGAACAGGACGAGTATTGGGAAGTATAGAGGCATTTAAGTACGTGTTTCATCCTTCACTTACAAAACTCCTCTACTAACCTATACATACTCCTTGGCAGGATCTAAGCAGAGCTTGATATACCAAAGATGCACAAACAATCATGACTTCTCGTGCTCGGTCCATCGCCACTGAAGATTCATTCCCAGCTTCATCCCGCCGAACAGAAAGCCGTGCAACTAGTATCGCCGGCTCAAGGAGATCTGTCGAATCGTTATCGACAGGCCAGTACGAGCGGGATAGGCTTCTTGAGGAAGACCAAAAGCTACTTCTCGGGTCGTTGGATGATCGAGAAAGAGAGGACTTAGCCAAACAACTGGTTCTAACATCACATCTTAATCATTATTACGACAAAACTGGGGATAGGCATCTGGAACTTGGGCAAGATCAGGATGCAGAAAACGACGAAAGTGATTCGGGAGGCCAACGGGCAGTTGGCCAAGATAATCGGGAGAACCAAGGTGGGAGGAGCTCAAGAGCCTTCAAAGCGCCTTCTTCTCGTCGCGGATGGCGAGCATGGCCTTTACCTACCTACCAGACTCCACGATTAGAGCTGAGCGACAGTCCTTCTAGCTCTCTAAGAAACACACTCGTTTCCACCATACTTCGCCAGGCAAAAGAACAAATGAGATCAAGGGAGGGCGAGAAGGTTTTCTCTGCGGATGATGAGACATCAGCCGCAGTTTGCAATCCGGCAGTAGAGAAAGTTATGGTCGGACTAGATTATCTGCTCGTAAGCCTTTATCGGAGTAGAGAAGGATATGCTGCCGATGAAAGTTTACAGGATATGGGTTCGATGTTTAGGAAGAGGAGATACCGTGGGGTTAGGGAGGACGGCGAGGACGGCGAAGATAAAATAGTCGAAAAAGGAAGTTCGGCTATAAGCGAGGGTCAGAATAACGATAATACCAATGAAGAAAAGGAGGATGGTGATGGCCACGAAGAAAATGATTATAGTATTGAGAGTCGCCAACAGCTACCTGGTAACTTAGAGACGGAAGAAAGAATCCTTAAAGCTAAAAGAAGGAAGGTGGATGCGGGGCCCTCAAGCCTACCATTCACCCGAGCCTACAGACAGGGGTCTCAGCGACTTTTGTCCGCGACGGATGTCTTCCAGCATGCACTAATCCAGTCATTCCCGCGTGGGGTCCTGCATCGGGCATCCCAACGGTTGGATCAGATATTTCAATATGCCCCTGAGGGCGTCCTTGCTCACAAAAATTATCTCACCCTATTGGAAGCCAACCAAGACTGCTTGAGCATCGGTACATTGGGCACGGAGGTCGATACATCTAGTATGGCAAGTCTCGGCCGATTGTTTCTTGAAACAGATGCGGACAGACTCGCTATTGGTGACCGCCTTGTTAATAGATCCATGTGGGAGGCTTGGGCGGCGCATAAGAAACAATCAACCGAGGGTGGTGCCTTTGGTCGGGACGGTTTTCTCGTAGAGGTTCCTGCTCAGAGTCGAACCAAGGAGAGCCGTCGACAACGGTACCAAGAAAAGAAACGTCAGGAGCTGGATGCCGAGTACGGATAAACCCTCATGACGACATCCTTAAGATCTAAATGCACGACATATTAATATCAGCGTGGGGTGGAGTCGTACGAATATAGGCTTTTATTCGTCGTATTAAATACGGGAAGCGCTATTGCTCCACGAATTATCTCTCACCGTTCCTAAACTTAGAGAGTTTAGGCTCGCCAACTCATCAGTACAGGCTCAGCGGATGACCTGAATGGCAGGATTAATTCCTATTAAAGACGCCCCGCTTCTGAAAAGTATCGTGGGGATGTGCGTCAGAAAAAAAAAAAAAAAAAAAAAAAAAAGGGTATCGAAAATGGGACGGCAGCTGGATGCATTGTCCTGCAACGACACATGGCATCTGCACTGGGAAGTACCGGCTGCCGCACCCGCCCCGGCCCACTCAAGGTGTTCCGACAACGGGGTGCTAGCCAAACTTGTGAGAGGTCCACCCCTCAAATCAGGCGATCGGAGGCAGTCGTGGTGCGTGCAGACAATATATTGGAATCCCGTTTCAGAAAAACCATATATGTGATGCGATAAGCTCCCCTTTCTTGGACTAGGCTGAAGCTTCGCTTTGGTTTTGCTTGATCAATTGATGAAGCAGCGAACATGCTAGATATAATAAAAAGTTGCCCACGACCCAGCCCTATTCCCGCCTTCCTCGTATTTCCCGCATATCTTATTTCAATCTTTTTCGAATCTTCTCGTCTTTTTTTTTGTTTTTCATTTTCGGCTATGCTCTCGGTCGGCGGCCTGGTGTTTGCATTCTTGATGCGCGCAAGCATGCATTTTAACCAGGATTGCGACCAGATAAACCAGTTGTTCCATTTTTTTTTTTTTTTTTCCTTGTCTGGTTTGCTTTGGAAAAGCGGGTCGATCTCAGGTACATTTTTCCCAATGGTCGTAACCACGGGACCTAAACTCGGAGATCTGGCTACCTACTGGATGGCGTGAGATTTGGGTGGTCCGTTCTGCACCACACAAGGATGGTTCTGCAACTCCATCTATTCTTGCCCTTGTGGCGAAGCAGGAAAGAAGTAGCTTAGGCGGCTAGGAGGCATTATGACCAACCCAAATACCTGCAGAGGCCAACATCCCCAGGTGTTCCACGCAGCATGATGGTCTACTCTTCAGGCACACGAAAGTCTTCCGTCCGAATGTAGCGGCCCCATCTTTTCTATGAACAAGGTGCGGACGGGTGCGGAGGTAAGACCCAAGTCTCAGACACTGCAAGTTGCTGTGCCTACATCGAGAGAAGACCTACGTACCTTGTGCCCTTTTTAGGGTCCGCCCCCCGCCTTTGTTTCTCTTTACAATTACCCTGTCTAATTCTGATGAGCGATAAAATCGTTAGGGAATATGCGGTACCATAGAACGACATAAAGGACGGAGGGTGGCCTCGTGCTCAAGATATGCTTTCCCACCTCGGGTTCTTCACCAGTCGGTCATTCCGAAAAAACTCTTCTCACAGCATTTAATTATAGCAGTGATTACTCTTCTTCTGGACACCAGTTGGAGCTGAATTTTTGCTAGTTTTTTTTCCTTCTATAATTTTTTTTTTCTTACCTTTCAAGTCTCTCCTTCACCCGGATTTAACCTAATTTTTTTTTTCTATCAAACAAGTTTTTGGCTTAAAAACATTTTTCAGCTCCCAAGATCTCTGCTCTGTCTCTCGCTAAGCTGGTGACAGAATCTATTATTGGCCATCCTGTTCTTTCTGGAGTAAAAAAGTAGCCGCAGAGCTTGCTCGCGTACCACTCCGCTCGCTCGCACAGACCTCCATCGCTTGCTCGATTAGGCTGAAAGATCTTGGCTGGTTTTGCCATACTTTATACCAGCTTGTCTGCTAGACCTTGGACCTCAGACACGACAGTGGTTGTTTCTCCGGCCGCCGGCCTTGCTTCTCTGCTTTTATATCGCTATCCGGATTATCCTTTTCCCTGATACCTCCCGTAACCCGATAACGCTTGTTTCCTAACCCTGGAGCGTTCCACCGTAGACTAATCAATCACCTCAACAACGAGTTTAGCCCGCAATGAATCGGCTACCGACAGATGTATTGCGAGAAGTTCTCGACCAACTCGACCCGGAGTACACTGATGTCACCTCTCGGATGAAATTTTGGACACCCCGGAAGAATGATATCGGAAGCCAAACCGTCATAACCGATCTTCGGCAGTTTCGATTGGTCTGTAAACGCTTTGCGGACTTGGGAGCTCAATATCTATTTCGCACTATAGCGCATCGGTACAATAGCAAGAGTTTTAACAGGTTGAGCAATCTAGCGGACCATCCCGTTTTCGCCAACCATGTTAAGAAATTCATCTACCTTATGCCGTACTTTTACGTGCAAGGTAAGCTAAGGACCCGCTCTGCATAGTCTGGATATTCTTTTTCATCATACCCCATGCACTTTTGGTCGGGGCGGCTAATCAAATGTGTTGTAGGTGCAAAGGACTTTTCAGAGTTCAAGCGAGACTTCGACGACTTTGATATGCAAGTCGGGTCGTATTCGGCCATATTCCAGGAACCGCTACACTGCCTCGAGGTGTTTGAGGAGCAGCAACATTTGATGAACTCTGGAGATGACCTCAGGGTCTTGAAGAAAGCTATGAAGTCGTTTCGATCTTTGCAGCAGGTTCAGATATTGTCCGTGCTGGGGGAGAAGGATAACAAGCTGCTTGATCTAGCGGAGAATTACGACGACGAATGGGATTATGTCGATTGTAAATGGATACCGGCGTGTCAACATGCCGTTGATACTATGTTGCAAGCTTTGGATTACGGCCGACCCCCGGTATATTCGTTCGTATCGCCGAGAATGAACCCTCAGAGCTTGCTCTCTCTAAGCCCGCACGTTCAGGAGCTCGGGCTATCCACGTGGAGCCAGCTGACATATCTCAAACTCAACTTCAATCACATGTCCGACAGGGACTGGTATCACACACAACTAGAGAGCAAAATTACAATGCTATCACAGTTCTTCAACAATCTCTTCCATGCCGCTCAAAACTTAACCGAACTCCACATTGGATTCTTCCCTTCTTCGCCTCTTCGACTTCAACTGGAAGAGGTATTCCACGGTGCCATATGGCCAAAACTGCGAATATTCGGAATCGAGAGCTGGAGGTTAACGTCCGAAGAAATTATCACCAAAGTGGAACAACACGCTCATACCCTTCGTGGGATCCGCTTAGCGAGCATATACCTTAAGGAAGAATCATATTGGAAGAATATTGTGGTTGCCCTAAAAGCTCTGGATCTGGAATGGCTATCTCTTGATAATATTGGCTACGAGAAGGAGTTCGACGCGAGGCAGCCGGTTATTCCGCATTTCAATTTCCCGCCTGATGATAACGATGCGGACGACGAAGAGAGCCAAATAACGAGCCATACCGGTATGTCCGGGGCGTCCAGCAGTTTCGACTTGGGATTCAACATTTCATTGGATGGAAGCAACTCTGGTAGCCGGATGGGGGATCATCATAGCAACGCTGGGGAGAGCTCGAGCACGGCATCCCACTCTAGGAGCTCGCATTCTAGGAGCTCGACCAATCGGGGCGGCAGAGGGCATGAGGCTGGAAGCCCGACGACTAGTCATTCATTGGATAGCATGGGAGAAATGGCAGGACCATCGAATCATGCTGGAACATCCGCCTCGGGTGGGGCTGATGGTAGCATGCCGAACGGGGACGTCCACTTAATTCCAGTCGGTGTTGTCGAGAGGCCCGGGTTAAACGGCGTAGGGGTGAGGATTCCAAAGGATCCGTTTGACGAATTGGAGAATTTGGATATAGACTTGGAGGATAATGGACTGTCTGTGACAACTTTGCAGATGGTACACTGGGAGAGGTGGGTTGTAGGGCGGGATGTCTACACTGGGAAGAAGTACTTTAGGGATCTATGATAAGATAGAGAGGGGATAGAAAGGCAAGCATGGGAAAGGAGAGAGAGAGGAGAGACGAGAGAGAAGTTGAAAGCGACGAGATGTCTCACAGCGCGAGGCAGACCTGAGAACGGTAACATCGACAGTTAAAAGAAAAACATACCTCCTTTTTTTCCCTTCCAATGATTAACGTATTATCAGAAAATATCCCATCTTGTAATTTGGCGGTTCTTTTTTGTATCTTTCCTACTCTTTCCTTGATTTTTTCTTCCAGCATATCCCCCCATCTTTCCTCTGGATGACCAAAAAAATATTTCAACATATATATACCCGTTTCTGCCCCCCTCTTGAAAAGCGTCTGCACTAGATGTCGGGCGTCCCGTCGTTACCAGCAGTTTAAACTGGCGATGAATGTTTTTCTCCTCTCCCCCCCTCGTTTCATATATCGGACTGTTATGGGCTTTTTTTTTCTTTTTGAACATTTGCATTTTATCCCGGTACTAGCTTGTATTCTGAACGTTATCGATATTTCATACTTAGCGATTTGTTTTATCCATCAACCCTCAAGCACTCTTAACAAATAACCCTCCCCCCGTTTCCCCGTCACCATTCAAGTTTTCCTACATTCATGTCTGTTGGACATGAAAGATTTCTGTGTAACGGCCGTGCCCTTGCTACGCAAAACATTTCCCCCCCTTTGACTCCTTCGGTATGTGTCTACTTTTTATTTATATATTTTTTATGTAGTATGATTCGAATGTATACATATTCAGCTTTACGGATCCTCTTTATGAGATATTCCCCCTAAAAAAAATACTTTTATGCCGTCCTGGACGAGACGACTAAATTCCTCCAAATCACCATCGGTTCTCTGGATTCATTCCATATGTGACACTTATGTGTGAAGGCCTTTGTACGGATGATATAAATTCCGGATAAAGCTACTCGAACGATAAATCATTACAAAATCCCAATGCTCTATGCTACAATTACTAATATTATATACCACGAAAAAACCGCATACCTCTACTACCATTCCCTTGAATCCGGACCACCCCCATTTCAAGCTTTAGCCTTCTTCCTCTCCCTATTCCACCTCGTAATCTCCCTCACAACCCCCAACACCAACGGTACGCTAACCGGTCCCAGCAAGGGCAAATAAACCGCCAGCTTGTGCTCATCCGGAAAGTAAACCTGCGCAACCATCGTCCTCTCAAAGAACGCCTTTTCCGCCTCCTCCTGCGCCACCCTCCCCATCTCCAAGGCCTTTACAAACCTTCCGGCGCGAAGCTCCTCGCAGGCGAGTGAGAGATGACGGATGCTATCCTTGACGCTGTCGGAGACGGTGGAAGGGATGGAGATGGAGGGGAGAGCGTTGACGAGACGTTGCAAAGAGCCGAGGGTCGAAGAGGCGGAGACGAGGACTTCGGCGGAGCGTTGGCGGGTTAGGGAGTCTAGTCTTATCGGGAGGGAAGCTGGGTGGGGTGGAGCGCCGAGGAGGGCTAGGAGGTGGGTTGCGAAGGTTTCGAGGGCGGGTTTGAGGGTTTCGTGGGAGAGGTGGGGGGAGGGCTGGGTGGCTGGGTCGTTGAAGTTGAGAATTGTGACGCCGCCCCATTGAGGGAGGAGGAAAGCATTGGAGTGGGAGGCGGAGGGTATTGTGAGTGGGGTTACAGAGCGGTGCGGGATGTAGAGGATAAAGTTGAGGTTGGGGTCGTTGGAGATAGAGGCGAGGGGCCACTCTGCGGAGTTGATAAAGCTGGATAGGTCTTCCTTCTTGAGGGTCCAAGCTTTCAGTTCTTCAGAGTATTGAGGTGTCACGCTAGATGAGATTGAGGCGTAGTATTGGACCTGAGTGGAGATGGTAAAATTGGATATCGGTGACAAGGCGGATAGGAGAGGTGTTAGGTATTGCGATATGGCGGATTCAATATCCCAGGATGATGGCTGTGCAGTCGCGGTGAAGAGCGAGAAGGTTAGGTGGTAGTTAGCGGAATACTTGACGACACGTGACATGCGACGGTTGATATCGGTAGTCAGGGCAGGGGGTCGGAAAGTTGTCTTTTTGTCACGATTCTCATCCGGTGTTTGGGATGATGGTGCATTTGGAGACCCCGGATTATTGCTTTGCGGGAGCAGAAGGTGTTCGATCAGCTCCTGTTCTTGCCAGAAAAGTGCCTCGAGGGTTTCCGTTACGAATTTAGCGAGCGCGGTAGACAGACTAGATTGAGAGGATGAGGAAGGCGGCGGATAGTGGATATCGACAATTCGAGATGAGCTCTGGACGGTATGATTGAACCCATTCCGGCTGTCTGGTATAAGCCGGAGCAGACAAGCAACATTCTCTTCGCTTTCGGATTTAGTTTCTTCCTCCGATTTGACCTTCTTTGGGGCCAATTGTAACCGCAAGTGGTGAGGCTTGTGGGCGGCGAAATCGTTGGCGTCGTCCAGTGCATGTTGAACAGTTTTAATCAAGCTTTCGGCGTCGGGTAACGAAGGAGCTTCAACTTCCACCAATAATGGGAATTCTGTCTTGCATAGCTATATCCATCGTAGTCAGCACAGTCGTAGTTTCTCGAACTAGATCGTGTTCATTCCGAACATCGCTGCAGGAGTGGCGTACTTTCCCCTCTGCCCAATTCTGCATTTCTTCCATTGGGAGAGGCGCCCTGTATATCGTGGTTGTGGCATGCCATAACGGCAACCCTAGAAATATCGCCACTATCCAAAATGATGCCAAAACCCATGATCGCGTCCGTATGGTATCTGGGGTCTCCGGTGGCGGCTGTTTAAATGCGGTAGATGCTGGCTGCTCGTCTGCGTTCTCGCCAGCATCCCATTCAGGGAGAGGAAGTGATCCCTGCTTACTATGATCGGGATCCTCAAGGCCCTCGGGGACTTGGGCTTTCCCCTGCATGTATTTCTTTGTCGGATCCCTCGTTGCCTCTAGCAATGCGGTTATATCGTCATCCTGCGGCTTTGCCATGTTGGCTACCTGGTCGTTCGCATTATAATTGTCGAAGTCTAATCGATAAGCAGTTAGGTCTAAAGTTGTATTCGCGAATTTGAGTTGGCCAGGAGAGGTGGTCTATTTGGGCGAGCGGTTAGTGTTCCCCCGTTCTGTTACATTTTGGCCAGTGCAACACAGATATATGCTACTCCCTATGCACAGTACATATATGCATATACAGAACCCAGAGAATAGTTCTATTCGCTCCTACGAAAGCAAATTGTAAGGCAGGCTAGATTTTTTTTAAAAAAAAATTAGTGGTCGCGAGAAATAACCTGCCTGGCGCTCCTACTTAAAGAGTAGTTACAGGACTTGAACTTCGCGAATAATCAATGACATTGATGTGTTTGCGCATTCTTGCTACAATCTTGCTACGCCTGTATGGCGCGGTGAAAGCTCAAAATTTGGTACTGGGTATATCGCCATTATTCCTTTGTATGTTATGGCCAATTACTGATCAGACCTCCTATGGCATATTTCCTGATATGTCACATTTGCTGTTGGTAGATTTTTCTCGAGAATAAACAGCTTATTTGGAAGATATATTTCTAACCGAATCAATTTGAGGGCCGGCCGGACCAACTTGATATGTATCACTTGATTGCGATTCCAATGGCGTATTTATCCACGCCTTAAATTATTAGAAGGGTTGGTGCAAGATGGAGTGTGCTAACAAGTGGTACTATACATATATACCGCAGGGGTCAAAATTTCTAGAACGGGAATATAATTTTGTATGACGGTCTTGCATATAACTCGGTCCGTAGCCTTGAGTTTGGGTAACGATGCCTGAACTTGAATGCTTGTATGCCAAGCGGGGAGCCCACGTCCCATCCCGACTAAGTAGCTTCCCGTCAACTCAATTCCATCCTTCGGTTTTACGCTCTTACACCAATTCAACGGTATTTCTCTAAGCAGTAAATTAGGCTTTTATAATATTTGAATAACCGACCTTTTAATTTTCAGAAATTTTGATTAGATATAAAAACAATGAATGCGAATGAGGGATTTTGGTGGAATACATATGTGGGAAGATCATCTTGGGGTGAAGGAAACCAAGAACCTGGCAATTGGCAGGAACAACAGACTCGCCAGGCATGGGAGAATAGTATTGGAGAGGCTTTTGAGGAAGAGAAACTTGCCGGTGAGGAAAGAAAGGTATTGGAGACTGTAAGATTACAAGTAATAGACCGCTAATATTATTTGTCAATATATAAAAAGATACGCAATTCAACCCGGTATCACCAGTAGTAACTCGACCCTCCATTGCACCTTCTGTTCCTAGTCAAATATGGGATTCAGAACCATCGGCAATCCGGGATGATTCACAATACGAAGCACGGGCATCGGTTCCCGACGAAGAGGTGTCAACGGAGAATTCAATACAACCAACGGGATACACTACTCACTCGGGGGGACCTCGCCATGCAAGTATGCTTCAAAATCCAGGCGTTCTTGTATCCATATGGGACCCAAACGAAAAGGCTTGGGTCCGAATGAATAGTTTGAATGGAAGCATCAAGCTCCTTATCAGTAAGAAGGTCGTTAGGCTGGAGAGCATCTACCGGCTTAGAGGAGAGGCAAATAAGGAACTCTTGAAAAAGAATCGAACTTGTGTTTTGCTTTCCTCGCTGGATTGGGAATTAACCAGAAACGATTCTAAACGGGCTGCATACTGGGAGAAAAGGAACCCGGAAAATGCACGAATCCGCGATTGGACAGTCGAGAGGTTCAAACCAACGTTCTACTTTGAGGTTCAAAATGAAGGGAGGCTAAGAAGGTTACAAGAAGACGCTACACCTGAAGATGCGGTCAACGATACCCTGAAGTCGCTGAAATATCTATATCTCGTACAGCAGAAGCTGAAAGAAACGTTGGCTTCAATCCCTCCGGCCTCAACTTGGATTCGACTAGAGTGTACTGGTAAAAGAAGTCACCAGGATACGATATTGACGACGCTACTAGGTCCCAAATCTAGATTTGAAATCGTTCCAAAAAGTCATCTTCCACTTCGAGGGGCCTTCCCGTTTCTTTCGGGTGGTGGCAGCCCCGATGGAGGCCCGGGAAATGTAAGATTCGCAATTTTTATAGGTAGTGGGGGAAACTAACACCGTTCTTAGGAACTCGTCCGAGATACCGTACCTGAGACAGAGTCGCCGGATAGGGATAACTTGACCGCGGACTGGGCAAATGAGTCCTTGGAACCTGCATCGACTCAGAGCACTGCTATACCCGCTTCGTCCACCCAGCAAAGCCCACAGCTTTCAAAGCTGGCCCCACAATCCACTGAAGCCATCCCGCTACCACCAACATCAAGTCTGCACTCCCCACGGCCAACCGAGCGTTCCCCGCAACCACTTCAAATATCTACGCTACCAAGATCATCGCCTCCCATACCGCTTACATTACCTAGCTGGCCAGCCTCGCCATCCCCGTCCACGAAGGAATCCTCTCGGCCGCAACTATCACCGTCTCCACGATTAGCTCGAACGTCTCCAAAACCCATTCAGTCTCCTACACAGCCGGTTCAGTTGTCTCCCCAACGAATACATGGGAGTGCTGGAGGCCAGAGTTCAGGCGATGCCCGACTGCGCTCATCACCGACGTCAAGCGGATGGGATCTCGATGACGAGGAGAAGAGCCTCCTATATCAGCTAGAGGACATAGAGAGGGAACTTGAATTGCTTCGTGAGAAACGAGCAATTACGAAGCGGCTGCAGGCGGTTAGGGCTCGGAAAAAATTGTTTACAGAACATCCTAGTCTTCTATAGATGGCATGTTGAAAGAGAACGGAGACCAAAGGGAACAAACAGTTGTTGATATAGCGGGGTTTCGGAGTTTGTACCTTTAGTGCACATAGGTTTGATTAGAGCACAAACCTTCAGGTCTGAATGTTATAACCCCAGCAAACTTTTTCAGACTTGACCGCTCCTTGTTGGGAGCTATCCCTGTAGCTATCAGATGCAAATTCCATGTCTAGTTCTGACTGGGGTTTCTTTGTCGCTGGGTTGCTGGCCAAGCAAAATTTGCATGGAAAACTTTGGAAATGCTTGTCAGTGTTTCTTCCAGAAGGCCTCGGTGTATTGGAAAACAATAGCTGCTTCTTTGCAGAAATATATTTTTCCTGTCTCAAAATGACCTTCCCGAGACAATCTCATCTTCGGGTAAATATTTTCCAGTCTGATATAGTGTCGACATCCCGAAGAGAGATCGTACCCGAGACTATTCCGACGTGCAGGTATAAAGTCAGCTGTGGATCCCAACAGGCAAAGCAAGCAACCCGATCTGTGTTGGCGGGCGACTGGGGTCTGTTGTAGTTTGATTTTCGTGCATCATATCAGCTGTTAACGTATCGGTAGGTCGGTCTGTCAGATGTCATTTTTATTTGTTTGCTGGTTTGCCTGCTTCGGACGGGGAAACCAATTTACCGAGTTTTGGGAACCCCATTTTACTTTTTTTGCGGGGAACGCTACCCGACAAGTTGACCTGGAATGGACACAGCTGGTCCGAAAGGGAACAGCCCACCTTGCCTTGCCTGCCCTGGTTATATTATATTGCCTCTTTCCCCACATTTGCTTGCTTTCCTTCCTGCTGAAGTCCAAAAGCTTTATAGACGGGGAGAGACGGCCTGGAGAATTCTAGAGAAAACGTCCGTGCATGCAAGAGACCTACCCGAACTTCAATTTATCCACCAAGCCAGTCTCCGCTCTTTTCTCCGCCACTACGTTTCAGGTTTTCTGGAAGGAGAAGAAAGAAAAAACGGAAAAGAAGGGACGCTAGGGTAAAAAGGAATAATAGTACCAGCCTGGCCATTTAGCTGCTTTTGCTTTAACAGCGGCTGCCGGGTGTATATAGCAGGTTGACCCCTCCCTGGCCAGGTACCCTACCCGGATCCCTTCTCTGACCGCATTTTTCCCGTCGATCGTACGTTGCTGGCCCATCCTGTTACCCTTCAATTATGGCAGAAGCGATATCGATATCGCTAAACCATTTCTTGACGAACCGGTGAACCCCTCCAAAAAAGCTTGATCTTGCAACAAACTCTTTCGCGGAATATTATCGCACCTATACGGTCTTCCCAATTTCGAAGTATCTTGTACTCCCAAGCTATATCTGCCCCTTCCGGAAGGGTCGAATAAAAATCATGGCGACTCGAAACTTGTTGTTCATTCGCAATCTCTCTACTTCTCTCCCAGAACTTCAAACTGCGATAACTCAAGCGATACTCTTCTCGTCCTCTTCAATCACTACAATCAAGCACCTCGACATTGCAGTCACTCTTCCATTTACTGCGACTACTGTATCTCGTCGCAAGACCTTCTCGCAAGTTTCAACCATTATCAACAAGATTTATTCTTTAACGGAGGGGATTAACGACGAGATCGATGTCAACGTCATTCTTCTTCATGAAGATTATTCCGCCTGCGGAGGCGTGATTAGACACTGGAGTGATTTGAGAAGATCGAGCGAGGTTGGAAGATGGGCATTTATCCTTTCGATTGAGGATGCAGATGACCTATTTGGACCGAATTGTAAGAATGCGATTACCTTGCAGGTGCAGGAATCGCATGAGAATGGGATACATGGACCGTGGTGGGAGGTAGGTGAGGATGTGGGAGACGGTGCCGAGCACAGTGTTTCTTGCGGTAAGACTGCCTTCTATTATTCATAGCTGTATACTATAATCTGTAAGAGGATTGCTAAGGAATACTAATAAAACCATGGGACCGAGCAGTTGGTGGAACATTCGACTACCTCCACGCTGGTCACAAGCTGCTCCTAACAATGACTGCATATATGCTCCCATCAACCTGTCCTAACCCGCGTATAATTGTTGGCCTCACCGGTGCCGAACTCCTCAAAAACAAGAAGCACAAGGAATACGTCACTTCGTGGGAAACCCGTTGCGACGCTACGGTTTCCTTTCTCCGGACTATAGTTGGCGATTATGCCGCCTCCTCGTATGACGAAGACACAGACATGGAGACGGGGAGCGATCTACCCACATCCTCCAGGATCAGGAGGTTTGAGCTCTCTTCTCCTGTGGGAAAGGCGATTGCGTTGGAGGTGCATGAGATTCAAGATGCGTTTGGGCCGACGATCACGATGGAGGAGGTTAGCTGTCTCGTGGTAAGCGAGGAAACTAAGAGCGGTGGTGGGATGATCAATGATAAGAGGAAGGAGAAGGGTTGGAAGGATTTGGAGGTGTTCACGGTGGGTTTGGTTGGTGGGGATGGAAGCGTGGAGGGCAAGCTGAGTAGCACGGAATTGAGGAGGAAAAGGGCGGAGAGAGGCGATATTTTGAAGAGCTTTGTCGCGTAATTGTGATTTCCAAGGAACCACTGGTGGCGATACACAGGGGATGTGGTGTGTGAGGGCACATAGGCGATTGTAATTTGGTGGCATGACGGGCAGGAGGGGGAAAAGTCCATTTTGTAAATGGTGTTTGTTGGCTTTTTAAAAGATGGCATGCAGTATAGTCTCTCAACCTCAATCTAATCTTAGCGAATTCCAAGTAGTAAATTCTGTTTCTCTAGAATCGTGGTTCAGGAGTATTTTACGTTTCGTGAGGAGAATGTGCAGCTTCGAACAGTAGCTACCATTGGGCCTGGGACTGCCCGGTCGCACCTAACAAGCGAACCAACCAGCAGTGGTGCCATGGTCGCCAACTAGCCCTCGTGGTCGCTGATAGAAAATAATTGTAAACTTTGAAAAGTTAACTCTTTGGCTGAGCCCCGGCGCTGCGTCCTCCGGGAACAATTGATGGATTCACCTTTCGGATCGCGAGGACATTGTTTTCGAACCTTTTGCTTCTACTATTCATTCCCTTTGCGCGTGCGATAGGTATGTGTTCCCGAAATCATTCAACTCAACGTTGTTGGTGGCTAGCGCGACGGCTTGAACTCGCGCCCTTCTGGCGTGCGCCCGCTCATTCAAAGGCCAACACATATACCCTGCGGAAAATACCACATAGTAGCTGCGCGCCTTGAAAAAAAGAAAGCTAACAGTGACCACCAAGCGTCTCAAAATGGCGCTGTAGCCAGTATCTTTGTGGCAAAAGATATATACTCTTTGTGAGCTAACAAGTATATCCATTCATCATCAAGCCAGATTTTTCTTTTATAACAGTTGTAAGTTTCTTTTCCGGTCTTTGTTATATTTGGATCGGGCCGGTCATTTGTCGTATGTTGCATGTTGGCATCCCGCTCGAAAGCGCCTTTGTTCCCAACTAGTTCTGGGTGTTAGACTGCAAAAAGTCCATTAATAAAGTTGAGGGGAAAAGTCGTACAAGCTTGAAACAAAGGCTTCATTGCATTGTGGATTAAACTTAGCAGCTGGGTGCGTATCCTTTCGAGTTTTGTTACACAACATTATGCGGTAACAATTTGTCGGCAGCACAATGCAACGCTAACGCGCAAAGTCATGGCCAATTTAGAAATAAAAATGCATCCTCATAGTTCCTCTTTAGTCCTTCATATCCTTTGGATACCCCTCCTCCTCCTTTTCGATTTTTCCGCCTCCCTAGTTCACTCCCCAAAATCCGTAACTATGTGCGACGCCGCCTCCGCCATCAACCCACCGTCCTTCGTGGACAGCGAAAAGGCCATCCTCCTGCAAAACGGGGATAACAAGGAAAATCTCAATCCGGATGAACTCGAGGCCGAGCGAGCCACGGATGGGGGATGTCCCACTTTTGTGGAACTCACCATTCCCGCGGACGTCAATACCGATGTTACGATTCCGTTCGTGACGGGCAGCGGGTTTCCTGATAGTTCGGCGCCGAGGGTGTTGATGACTATTAACGGGGAGTATTGCGGTGATAGTGGGATATTGATGGATACTGGGTCTGTAAGTGCGAACTGAGTGGTTATATATTTGTTTGAAAATCAGATGAGAAAAGGTGGATAGGTGTGGAATTTTGTTGTGCATGTGCTGAATTTCGTTTCTTTTAGACAGCGATTACAATCGGAAAGGGGACGTGGGTTAATGATCTGGCAGGAAATTGGAGCGAAGCGGTCAAGTACCCCGCCGGTTGGAAGTATTTATCGTCTTCCAAGCTTCTATATAACGGTACTTCCTCATGATGTTACTGTACTGTTAAGGCAAGGCTAATCATAGGACGAACAAGGCTACTGGGTTCCCACGGACATAACATTCCATAGCAAGAACTCTTCGGGTGGGCTTACGGACCTTATAACTTCGAGAGTCCCCGTTCTCGTATTTGACACTAAATCGGTTTGTCCCGGTCATCTCAACTCGGATGGACCTAGTTGTAATTCTACAGCAAGTAGTGAGAGCGGTAATCTCGTCGGTCTTTATATGGGTATAGGATTCGGGAGGGAGCAGGATGGCATGGTTCAGTGTACGCCGGATAAGAATCCGTTCTTAAATATTATAACGGTGAATGGAATAAACATTGCAAAGAGAGAGAAGGAGGAGAAGGAGGAGAGGAATGTCAGGTTTATCAACGGTTCGAATTCCTACTTCCACTTCCGAGTTCCCAGTTGCGATTTCTAAGCCGCTGGAGCTAAAATTTGAACTAACTTTGAATGCAATTGGATAGGCTATATCGTCACCTCGACAAATGTCACGATCGGCCTAACCTCAACCAACGTCCAAGGCTTCAAATTCACCAAACTTTCCTACCAGCCGAGTCCTTACAACGCCTACGATTGGGCAGCTCCCAACGTTTCCATATCCATCAACAACGGTACCTACCTCCCCGGTACGATCCTAACCGACACCGGCGTAACCCAAATGTATCTCTCCTCCCCGGACGTCCCGGCCAACACCACCGCAAACTCTTACACCATCGATATCGCCGTGCCCGATTCGAGCGCCGCGGTGTTGGGGTATAGAGTCACAGCGTTTACGAATGGTACGAGTCCGGAGAGTTCGGTGGAAGGGACGGCACCGATGTTTGTCGGTGCGACTAATACGAAAGGGACGGTGAGTGGTCCGGGAAGTGGGGTTTATGAGAGGGTGTTTGTGAATACAGGGAGTAGGTTTTGGAATGGGTTTGCAACAGCTTTTGATGCAGAAGGGGGTTATTGGGGGGTTAAGAAGGTGGAGTAGGGGAGTTGTTTGTCCTTGTAACTATCTACATGAGATTGAGATTGAGATTGAGTATAGTATATATACTAGCGATATATACTAGCGTAGATATGCATTCGATGTAGCTTGTAGCTTGTAGGTGATAGTTTAGGGAGGGTTTAATTAATAAGTTACTTTGGTCTGCAAAGAATGATATCTTTGTCTAGGTTTCTTTCTTCTGGTACCCTTCTCACCTCATTATAGCTTCCCGCGCCGTGTTGTACCTCCTAGTGGATCGAAAGAACGAATGTCCTTATGTTATCGTGCGACTCGAAAATGATGTAGCAGTCTGGCGCGCGTAGACAATAGAATTGTGTTGAATGTGTGATAATCTGCAGGCCATCGACCAACGAGATTGCTTTGGTCGTAAGCGTGTGACATGGATATGGCCAGATTGATCAAAAAGGAAAAAAAGTTTGAGCGACAGCTGATGGGAACCTTCTTTCGGTGTGACCTAAAGAAAAAATTTGTGAACAGATTTGTAGACTGCGCTGCCCGTTCGAAAATTGCAAAAGCCAATTCAATAGGAAAGAAATTCCCTTTGCTAAGCCCATAATTCCAAACATTTAAAAGGTCATTGAGGGTCCTTTCAGTTCCAAAGCCAAAAATCAAACCTGGTCATTGCATTTTAACCCTTGAAAGGCGCCACCCGGCAAGGAACAGCCGTATCCCGGTATTCTCCAGCTTTTTAACCCTTTCGCTTTTACTTTTTTGCCTTTGCGACAAGAAATTAAAGTAGGATTCTGACTCATATTAGACGAAGGTTTTCGAGAAGAGATTTAAAGCTGTTCTGACCTTTTTGTGTCGCTAAGTTTAGAAACGCTGTTCGCATTGTATTCGCTACGACACAGCAGGTTCTTCGTTTAGTGAGTGGCTCTCCAGTCGTTGGATCTTTGATACTTGCGGGTCGAACTAACAATTGGTTCCAAAGTCGTTCAAGAATGGCATCTCCACCAGTGCACCTCCCGCTCAGCGAGGCCGCCCGTGGGGCGGCTCGACTTCGGACTTCATCCTTGACAGAAGCTCTCAAAGCAGCTGAAGCGGCGAAGCCTGTTCAAGAATGGACACCTTCCTCTTGGCAATCGAAACCAATCAAGCAAGATGTCGCATATCCAGACCGTGAGGCTTTTGAAAAGGTTTTGGCAAAGCTCGAGTCGCTGCCAATGATTGTCCATCCGACTGAGATTGGCAAGCTAAAGGCCAGCTTGAAAGCCGTCTGCGAAGGAAAGGCATTCTTATTGCAAGGGGGTGATTGTGCAGAGCTGTTCGACTATTGCACAGAAGCTCAGATTGATGCCAAGATTGCATTGCTGCTTCAGATGTCCCTGGTTCTGATTCATGGTCTCCGTTTACCCGTCGTCCGTATCGGCCGTATCGCTGGCCAATTTGCCAAACCTCGCTCGTCGCCTACAGAAATCGTTGATGGGAAAGAAATCCCCTCTTTCCGTGGTGACAATATCAATGGGTTCGACCCAAGTGAACGCACACCCGACCCATCTCGCCTCGTACAAGCGTATTTCCACTCGTCGACTACCCTGAATTACATTCGCACCCAATTGTCAGCCGGTTATGCCGACCTTCACCATCCTTTCAACTGGTCGTTATCTCATGTCCAGGACTCCGAAGTGAAAGCTAAGTATCTGAGAACGGTAGAAGCCTTAACGGACAGCCTGAGTTTTATGAGAACCATCGGAGCGGACACCTCCAGTTCCCTCCGCGGCGTCGACTTTTATACCTCCCACGAAGGTCTTATACTGGAGTACGAGCAATCATTCACTCGTCACTGGAAACCGTTGCATAAGGAGGGGAAGGAAGGATGGTACAATACTTCGGCGCATTTTATCTGGATTGGCGATAGGACTAGACAGCTGGATGGGGCGCATGTCGAGTACTTTAGAGGATTGGAGAATCCGATTGGCATTAAAGTCGGTCCAACCTTTAAGGATGAGGAGTTTGGAAGGCTGTTGGATATAGTGAATCCGAGTCGGGAGCCAGGAAAGGTGACGCTGATCACACGATATGGGTGTGAAAAGATTGAAAAGATTTTGCCTGGGCACATTGATGCTGTCACTAAGACCGGGCACCCAGTTATCTGGTAGGTTGGATTCTTCAGGATTCTTTGTCGAATTGAGATGGAATGAATCGGAAACACGCCTCTGCTCGAGTTATTAAAGAGGGCTGTCTGATTTACGAGATCGTATTAGAGACGAAAAATTTGCTGATGTTCTGCTTAGGCAATGTGATCCGATGCACGGCAACACGAGGTCGTCACCGGAGTCTGGTGTGAAGACTCGGCAATACTCCTCCATCATGTCTGAAATTCTATCCGCGTTAAAAATTCACAAGGAGAAGGGTACTTGGTTGGGTGGCATACACCTAGAGCTCACCGGAGTATGATCCCTACACAATTATATCAGTTATCACTACAAGGGCGGTATGCTAAATGAATATATTCATAGGACCCTGTCACGGAATGCGTCGGCGGATCTGAAGGTTTAACAGATAAAGATCTATCGTTGAACTACCAGACATACTGTGATCCTCGACTCAACGGAAAGCAGGCCCTGGATGTTGCATTTACTATTTCTGACTACTACAGACAGGCGGGGAAGGGGGCAAGCCATTAGACAACTTTTTGACGGAAAATGGGAGAATGGGGAACTCATAGATGATTTGACTGATTGGGAAGAGGTGTTTTTCTGTACATAGTATATTAATATTTTTCCCTGGTGGGGACTACGGCAGGCGAGGGGTGATGGACCTGCTCTGAGGGCAAAAGTTTATTCTTTTTTATGGCAGTGATGAGGAATATTTCTTTCTTTGCGGCTTGTATCATCCAATTGCATGGAATATGGGGTCGCATACTTATATAGAAACGCCATATCTTATTTATTTGGATTGAAGTATTTTTCCTTCAGGAATATAGATATAATCCCTCTCAGGGGGGCCGGAGCAGCCTAGCGTAGTTTACTGCACACTCTAAATGCTTGCCACTACCTAAATATTATTACTTCGTAATAGCTATGAGTTAATATGGCCTTCACTATCCTGGATTTATGTTACCTCGCACCACTGAGGCTCATGTAAACAAAGGTCCCCGAAGTAGGATTCTTATAATCTATAATGCTGTGTAGTATACCTCTAGTACCGTGCAATTGATTAGGAAAGAGTCTCTCAATGCTCTTGAACAGTAACAAGAGCGCCACTATTACCCCCACCGCTTCTCCTCTTCACACCTGGACTGTAAAAGCCTCCTTCGGCATACCTCTCATCCCTTCGTCTACTCCAGCTTCCACTCCTTCTATCTATCCCATCTTCAGATTTCACGGCCTGATCCATCCCGTTTATAAATTCACAGCTCCCCTGTGGTTCTTCCCCAACATCACTTCTTTGGACCCCCGCAAAATGTACTTGAATATCCTTCTTCAGCTTCCTACCTCTATCCTCGGACATTGGCCGTCCCCTCCCTCCAGCTCCCCCATCAACACCTCCCCGCCGACTGCTAGCAGGAGGGGTGTTGGCATTCTCCTTCATCCACCTCTTTGCCCGTACTTTTCTCATCACCTTTTGCAGCGCGTATACCACTCCCGCGAAAAATAAAAAGGAAAGAAATATAGAAACCCAGGTTATTATCGCCGGATGGGAAAATATAGCTGTGGTGAGAACGGTAACGTTCGCCGGAGTGGTTGAGAAGTACGGACTATCAGGGTCGATCAAACCCGGTACTATAGGGTGATTGTAAGATGGGTGGGGCTGCTGGTTTGCTGGGGATGGAGCCGGAGGGGATGGAGAGGGAAGGAAGCTTTGATTGAAGAGTTTGGAGGGAGAAGGGTAGAGGAAGACGGCTAGATCGTAGGTTTTGGTGGTTGTCTTTGTGGCGGTGGTGAGGGTTGTTAGTGTTAGCGTTATAGAGGTGGAGAAGACATCGACATCGAGAGAGGGTGGCGATTGATCAAGAGCGAGGGCAGCGTTGGAATTTAAGATACTAGGTGGTGATGAAGCGGAAAGAGATATAGCTGTGGACGATGATACGTTTGGCTGCAGATATATTAGAGGCATGATGGTTTAATTAAATTCGTACACGGCAGGCGTTTAATTGATATCTTGAGATACTCTAAAATTGCTTTCCGGAGGCTGACCGAGGGCATAACAAGTGCTGGCGTTTTAATTGAAGTTCGCGGGGATGTCTGAGATATTAACTAGACAGTCGAGAAATGTAAGTCCTTCTAAGCTTGAATGTTGGTACACGGAGACATCTACATGTGAATATATTATGCTACAGGCCACGGGAGGCTGCCAATTATAATGTGCTATAAATATACTATTTTATGAGTATTTTTATAACATCGTCGACGCGATGATCTGAATCTCCTTTCTATCAATTGGAATACAACAAGGAATCTGCGTTGTATTGCCGCAAAATTGATTCTTCGAATTATAATTATATATTATCCGCTCGGAATGGGTTATAAAGTTAACTGGAACCAGTCCGTGGTCTGTCGCTGTCTTCGAAATCCTAAAGATTGATTATATATAAGGTGAAGGCTAGGTTCGTTCTCGAGGCAAACCGTCAGCTCTTTCGTACACGCCGGGTGCGGTGAAACTGAGAAGCTGGTAGAATGTATTATACTAATAATCAACAAGAACAGGGTAAAGAGTCTAACCCTATGACGCATGGGCTTCCTCTGACGCTATCGTATACTCTTCACGCTCCACATTTCCGGGAAGCGGATGTCCGATTGCAAGTCCAATCTCCTCTCCTCCTCCACTCTCTAGCTCAAGCGCTATACCTCCCGTCTTTGAAATATCTGTCTCAACATCCCCCAAATGTAGTTCCGCCTTTTCTGGGGCTAGGAGAACCGGTGGCGGGCTCGCAATAACACTGCCCACTTCCCCGATATTTCCGAATCGGCAAGATTCATCAACCGATTCCTGTTTGCTCGAAGAAAACTCCGCAGCAAGCGTATTTTCGGATTGATTCCATGCTCCGGATGGATCTTTAACATCATCGTCTGGGTACTGCTGCAAGTTATCCTGTCGTGATAATTCTACTGTTCCGATATCCTGACCTATGGCAGCATCCTTCACTCCAACAGTAACACCGTCTTCCACATCCGTTTCTCTCAAACTCTTCTTCCTGGCGGCCTTCCTAGCCCTAGTCTTTACGATCAAGCCGAAAATAAAGAGTAAGACTAGAGCACCAGCTATGGCGCCGATTATTATGATTGCCGTTTTGGACAGTCTTCCCGGGTGTTCGCGGAGCCCTAGACTGCTATTTCCGTTGGGGAACCAGCCTGGTTTGCGGTGGGACTTTTTCTTGTCTTTGAAGATGCGGTCCATGGTTTTGAGGACCTTGTCGGCCGCTTTGGAAGTCTTGGAGGAGCTGGATTTGGACGAGGATCCGGAGCCTTTGAACATACTACTGAGGAACCCCATGGTGTTAAAAGGCTATGTCGGCAGTGTTGGTAGGATCTAGGTATAGGTTTTTTGAAATGGCAGGTACGTCTATTTGGGTTCGTAGTTCCAGCTGACCGATTACTAGGTATACGCCGCTAGGAGTAGGTAAATTATTGTGATTCAGAAAGGTAGCAAAAGGGCCGTATAGCTTTATGAAATAGAGTCCAACTAGAAGAGTAAATTTGCGAAGGTTAGTCGATCTATCTTATAACTCCCGTCAAATGTTTTCCACCAACCTGAGCAAGCGTACCTAGGACGGAATGGCGGCAGCAAAATGAGGCAGTTTGGTTTTGCTACAGTACTTATATTGTATGGCCCTCAAATAAGTTCGATTAATTACTTGGTGTATCTAGTATCGCCAGCTCTACTAAGATGCTAGCGATTGGTCAAATTTATATCCGCCATTGATACAACTAGACGGCGGGGCGTATCTTTAGAGTTCATGTCCGTTTCTAAATCTCGTCCACTGTATGGCCATTGGCCTAGAAGCCTTAGAACCATATGATCATCGATCATGTGATTAAGCTTCCAGGCCTCGAAGTTGGAGATATTCCCGCAATCAACCTCGAAACAGAGTAGCAAGATATCACCCCCTTGTAGGTCTCAGAGCTTTGAGAGGAAAGCTTTATGAGGCTATGTCGGTAAAGTGTTCGAGATGAATCATGATGTATACTAGTTCAGTAGCCAAGCCCCATGGCCATTTCACTACAAAAGGATGTTGGGAGCATACTCAGGGAGTCACGGGACCACTCATAGTTCCTTTTTTTTCTCTGGGTTTTTCCCTTTATTTAATTGGAAAAATCATGTGACGATGCAATTCGGACCTTAAAGTACAAATTTAGTGAAAGTCGTGAGAAAGTGATGTCACAATATAGGACTCAAGATGCGATGTCTTAGATCTAGATAGACTCGGTGAGCCTAACCAGTTTAGATTTTATTTTATTTGGACTTGGCTTTCTCGCTAAATACAATCACATCTTAGACTTCCACGGTATGGAAGTCTCCCATCGTAATTGCGATTTAACGTTTCGTCTATATTGAAGAGACGTCAAATGTCACCGCCTCCTCTAAACTTCGATGGCCTAATCCACCAACAAGTCAATTCCGTAACCTGGTTCACATGATACTATAACCGAATTTTGGGTCTGCATGCTCCTGCTCCCCATCAAGCTAACGCAATATGCACATCCACAGATTACGGGACTATGCTCTGGTCTGTCATCCTCATCATTGATTTCCTCGCCTTCTTCGATCACATCCATTCCTATCAACAGCTGTAAAGTCTGTTTTCTTTCTTGCCATATTTGCTTTGATCGTGGTATCGGCATTTCTACCCTTCGCTTTGTGTTACTTTTGATTTTAAGATTTTTTCTGTTGACTGCATCTTCCTCTTCTTCCTCTTCTTCTTCCTCCTCCACCATCACTACCACTTCCCCCTCTGGCCCAAATTGGTTTGCCTCTTCTTCATCGATCGCTTTCATCTCCCGTCTCGACTTTTTCTTGCGGTGGTATTTGTTAGAGATTGATTGTATCGCTGCCGCAAGGGCTGGCGCGGTGGTTATTGTTGTGAGGACTAAAAGTCCGAAAAGGGGCAGGACGAGACGGGACATTTTTTTTTATTTCCCTCCCTTTTTTTGTTTTGATATATAGGGCCTAATATATTTAAAGATTTGTAGTGAATACGAGAGAAGGTTGGTGATTCCCATGGAAATGGTTTTAGGAGTTGGTAGGGACGACTCGAAGGAAGCTAAGTAGTTAGTGCCTGAAATATCGTTGAATGCCTTAAGTAGGGTTTGAAGTAGCTCTTGAAATTCCTAATAAAATAATTACAGGCGGATTTAAGTAACATAAGACGATTGAGACTATTAAGTTGATCGATATCACATCGAGAAGAAGGCATCTCAATTGATGTACATTATGCTACCTTCCGCCACTCCCCTAACCCTCTAAATCTGGCCCTCGCGAGTTGATCTGCTTTTGATTGGAGTCGGGGGAGACGTGATTTCCTTCGCCACAAATTTTGTCGTGAGTCAATTTTTTGTTCTTGAGCTTCGCACGGCCGATGATTTTGGGGACCACGGCAATTAAGATGACCAGCGTCACGAGGGCCCCGAGGCAGATGCCGATCCCGATGCTCGAGTCCTTTACAGCTCGGATTATCTTTCGAGCGGCGGCGTGGTTTACCAATTGAGTACGCATGGTGGAGCAGTCTCTATCTGGTTTTCAGGAAGTGAAGGTGAATTATTGTATACTAGGGTGTACGCAAATCTAGAGCTTGATCTGATATTATTGAGGCTCTAGGCATGCATGATATTGTATGTTTGATTCCCCGTCCTTGCCTTACAATTTGTAAAAGTCATAGTACCACTGTGCTATCAGCGTGATGTGTCCATATGCATATCCGGGGTACCATTTATGACAAACTGTACATCTTTGGGGCTTAGAAGCCAGATTCAACACAGGCGTAGTATTTATGCCGTTTGAGTCGATCAGCGATAATTTTGAAGCATGCTATAGATCTATAGCGGCTTGGAAGCCAGCTACGTAGCTACCAGTTACCTGCATCATTGATATAAAACACCTAACACACAAGCTAGCTTCTGACTTTAAAAAGTCCCACAGAATTTTAACACCTTAGATCTCAAAAACTTAATCAAAACGCTTAAATAGCATGCTTAGAAGAGTATACTTGGGTATGCTATTTAATCCTCATCAGGCCGACCCTGCGAGTTCCCGCCGTTCCTGAATGCCTCTGCCCATGTCGGGTCGTACTTTGGTGGCCTTTCCCGACTCGTATACGATGGTGGTGCTGCCCCCAAATCTCCGTCACGAAGTTCGATTTCCTCGTAAGTTCCGTCCGGACCATGGCCATCCGCCCGTTCCCACACCGTCCCCACCCTCCCAAGTATAGCTTGTCTCACCCGTTGCTGCATTGCAATGTCTTCGTCCGTTCTGAGAGGCGATATATACCCAAACGGGGCGTTGAGTCCGCCTGATTGGGTATCACCATTTCGTTGACCGTTCCTGTCAGCATCTTGCTGCTGGCCTCTTCGATTCTCCCACCCGACGCGAAACTTTTTAACCATGCGACCCCGCCATTTCCAGGTGAGGTAGATGATGAGAATGCCGGTGCAGGCACCGATAAAGTAGGCGAGGGTCCGGCCCATGTCCATTACACGCCCAGGTTTTTCTTCGGAATTGGGATCGTAGCGTTTGAGGAGAGAAGTAAAAGGTAAAGTTATTAGATTAGAAGTTTCTTCTAGCCGTGGAGTTATGGCTGCGGCCGCTCCGTGAGACTGGATGAGAGGCGGCATGTTTATGAGCCTATGAGGCGTGCACAATGGTATATGCTATCAGGATGTTATACGATCTAGGTGAATGTTTCAACTCAATATGGAATACTATCGGGAGATAGAATTTAATTTGTCTGCATTGTAGATAGACGAGATATCATCCAACGGCTGGATTATCGAACATGTCGGCCGCATTGAGTTGAATTTTAGCAGCTCATGCGCTGATTTTCCAGTGAGGAGTAGATTTAATCTGCGAATGTTGAACCTTAAGCCGTATACCCAATGGATCCACCATGTATATGGCACCACCTTCTACTCCAACATGCAACTGCGAGGTTACAATCATCAATTATCCATAGAGCAGCTAAAGCTTCACTAGTTGGATATCTGAACTCGAACGGCAACAACACAGTTTCGAGGAATGGTGTCGTGTGAAGTTTTGGGGGGGTCTTGGCTGCAGAGCGCAGAGGACACATGCGAGCAGCAAGGGCCGGCAATGACCTATCGGCTAGCTGGTGGAGAACCAACCCAAGCTGGGCCGCTCGGACTAAATCTGCCGCAGGAAGCTCGATTGCGAATGGCCCGGGACACAGCTCGTTTGGGTATGCAGGGCCCCTGTCTATGGCTTTAAGCGTTTAATATCTAGCCCGGGTAATTAGCATGCTGAATCCGAAATCTAACACGTTTTCTTTCCCCCTTCTCTACATCCGTCCGCCGCACTGTCTGCTGCCCGTTTTCTTTTTTTTTTCTTCTCTTCTCTTTGTAATATATACCCCCGCAGGACTACACTAGAAAAGATCGGCTTTTCCGACTAACGGGCGGGATTTCTAAATTCCTTTATTGTTACTTCTCCATGAATTGTGTACTCTTTGGTTGGTAGCTCTTGCATGATCTTTACACTTCTTTTTTCTCTTTCAGCTTGTTGATAAGCTGACTCCATGCCACTTTTTGTTGGGTTGCATGTTCGAGTTGGATGAAACGGGCAAAAGCTAAGCAGAAGATTCACCTTCGAACAAAGGAGAGTGTGCAGCGCTCGCTCCACCTTCACGTCGACTCCTACCCACTATATCCGCACGTCACACCTGTCAATTCCACCTTCCGACTACCTGTCCACCCCCTCGATTCCCTTCCTCCGCCTCTAAACCTCTACAATCGGTTCACCGCCGTAAACGCCCATCGTCAGTAAGCAACCTCAATTACATCAAAAAAAAAAAAAGAAGTTGAAATACTCCCGACGAGATGGTTCGAATTATAAACGCTGATTCCGCAGTGTTCCTCTCATATTCCCTCCTCGCCCTCTGCAGTTTCGTAACCTCCGTATCATCATGGTCCAAGCTCTCCGATGATGCTCTTAAGAAGATCCCGTCGCCGGGCGACACCCTACACCCGGACTCGGGCAAGCTACTAAAACCGCTAATGATCCCGCGGGTCGTAAACACGGAAGGCTCCCGGAAGGCGTTGCAGCATTTTACAGATTTTTTCGGGGGGTTGGGGTGGACGTTGAACTATGACAACTTTTCGCAGCCGACGGTATTGTCGAAGGAACCCGTTCCGTTCGCCAACTTTTGGGCAACATTGGATCCGCCATGGAAGCGGGGGGAGAACCAGCAGGGCGAGATTGGGAGGTTGGTGTTGGTGGCGCATTACGATAGCAAGATTGAGCCGACGGGGTTTATCGGGGCGACGGATAGTGCTGCTCCGTGCGCTATGATTATGCATGTGGCGAAGGCTATCGATAAGGCGATGAAGAGAAAGTGGGCAAAGATGGAGGAGGAAGCGGATGAGTTTGATAAGGCGGACGAGCAAGGTTTAATGGTGTTACTGCTGGATGGTGAAGAGGCTTTTAGGTTTTGGACGCATGAAGACTCAATTTACGGTGCAAGGTATGATATGCGGTGCACAATTGATAAAAGATGATGGGCCAGTTGCTAACGGAAGTCTCAACTCTCCAGACATCTCGCAGAAACGTGGGAATCGACGCCTCATTTGGCCCACAGCACTTACAAGAACCACCTGTCATCGATCAATTTATTCGTCTTACTGGACCTGCTGGGAGCTCCCAAGCCAAAAGTTCCATCATACTTCAAGACGACCCACTGGGCGTATCAACACATGGCTGACCTCGAAATTCGCCTTCGCGGACTCGATCTGTTAGAATCAGGCAAAGACCACACCGCTTTCCTTCCGGACAGGGATAAGGAACACTTCCCCGAAGGCCTTATGGTGGAAGATGACCATATCCCGTTCTTAAAGAAGGGAGTCGACATCCTGCATCTCATCGCGTACCCATTCCCGGGCGTGTGGCATACCATGGATGACGACGGTGCACATTTAGATAAACAGGTGGTTAACGATTGGGCGGTTATTGTGAGCGCGTTCGTCGCGGAATGGTATGGACTGGAGCCATATCTAGAAGATGGCGGAGACGGGATGAATACGATTCACAAGATGAGAAGAGGGAATAAAACCGAGTTATGACAGTCTGAAGGGAGGAAGGGGATTGGAGGTGTAGGGA
>LDUD01000045.1:257027-267450 GCA_012184295.1 Dactylella cylindrospora
AGCGGAGGGATATCACCTGTTATCCTTTTCTTTCTTTTTTTTTAATTCTAAAAATTTATACTTTTGGCTCGCTATATTAGACGCATAGGATCCTCTCTTAGCGACCGAGGGTCCTTTCGCCTTGTTCATTGAATTTTATCTTATATTTTAAAAAAGTTATTCCTTTCCCTTATTAACGTTAACTTGTGCCCAATACTACGATATCGCGGAGTCCGGTTAGATTGGGCGGCGCCTTCCAGCCTCTTTTTATAAAAGCGTTGGCAACAGCTTTGAAGCTTTCTGCCCGTCAAAGTCGAGCCCACGAAGACACAAATTGGATTATTTAGGCTTCACATTATCGCCTTCGAATTTTCTCTCTCAATTGGAATTGTCCTTCCAATTCCCTAACTATCAGGAATTTAAATCATCGGTCTTTCACACGGAACGGTCCTTTAGTCTTCGGCAAAAATCTTGGGTGTCTCACCTTTTATTTCCTCTGAGCGCAACTTAAAGCGCAGGGCCTTTCCGGCCACTTCCCTTCCCCAATTTTACTCTCCCTCCTCCAACATCACCAAAATTCAATACTAAAGTACAAGATGGTAATCCCACACCATCTAACCCTCGGCGAGCTTGTTACAATTCTGGCCGGGATTTCTCTGCTCCCCGCTGTTGTTTCTAGTGTTCTCCTCTTTCCAAAATTCCATGGCGTCCTCGATAAACGGAAACGAGAGGGTGCGATTCGCCTCAAGGAGCTGTATAGCGATTGCGATGGAACCGCAACGGAAGAATCGGAGAAAGAGTATAGCGTGCGGATACAAAAGTCGATTTCGATAATTGCGGCTGCTGCCGGCATGGGATGTTCGTATGCATCTTCATTGAGAAGCATGATGAATGAAGATTATAGCTTCATTATCGGGTGGTGGCTTTATACTGGTGCTTGGGTAGGTTATGTTTTGCGGTTGGTGGTTTTATCGTATTTGCTTTGGCGGCGGGTTGCTGGAGCTAACTAAATCTGTTTGTGCTTTGGTAGACTTTAATCTTTATTCACACCTTATACTTCCAATTCGAACGAGGGTATATCGAAACCTTCAACTGCGCTATCAATTTATTGATCTCTGGATTCATCTTGTTTATTGCTCGTGGAACCGAATTTATTCTTTCTTACACCGACCTGGAAGTCTCGTTCAACGGAACCGACTGGGGACTATGGTCTGGACAGGTGCTGGCCGCTGCCACTTTGATATGCGCGGTTTCCGCAGTTCCACGAAGACCAACCTTGGAGAAGGACGGTAGAAAGGTGGATGATATGAACTCCTCCTCCTTGTATACTTTTACCCTTTTCGGATGGATGGGTGACATCCTTTCCAAGGGCTGGCGAACTGGCCACCTTGAGGAGAGCGACCTGAATCTCCTTTCCGATGAATACCGATCCAAAACGCTCTATCAGCATTTCCGCACCTTGAAACAAAGAACCAAGCTCTGGTGGATGATTCTAGATGCCCATAGGACTCATTTTATTATGCAATATGTCTGCCAAACCATCATTTCTGGGACCCAATTTCTTCCTCAGTTCTTCATGCTTCAAATCCTTAGAGCCTTAGAGAAGGGAGAGAAGAGACCAGATGGTAGAAGCTCCGCCTGGGTTTGGGTTATCGGATTGTTCGTTGCTATGGTTGTTAATTCCACCGTTACGAACACCTTGTACTGGCTCAGCTTTGGAAGGATGAATCTCTACATCCGAAACGAACTCGCCACATTGATCTTCAACAAGACGATGAGGAAAAAGGATGTCAAGGGTGGTCAAAAGTCCGATGAAAAGAAGGACGACGAGGCCAATGACTCTGATGGGTCCGAGGGTTCAACCTCTAAGGACAATGACAAGAAGGAAGAAAGCGAAGAAGACTCACTCAAGGGTCTTCGACAGGGTGTCGTTAACCTCATAGCTGTTGATACCTGGCGTGTCTCTAACTTCGGCTGCTGGAGTATTATATTCTATGAGTGCGCCCTCAGTCTTGGAATCGGATTGGTTTTCCTCTTTAAGATCTTAGGATGGCAGAGTTTATGTGCTGGTCTGCTCTTGTACGTTTTCTTGACGCCGTTGAATCAATTCCTCGCCAAGATGTACCTTGAAGCTTCGGACAAGGTGATGAAGGTCAGAGATAAAAAGCTGGCTGTTGTCAGCGAAGCTCTTCAGGGTATCAGACAGATCAAGTTTGCGGCCTTGGAAGATCAGTGGCAAAAGAGAATCGAAACGGTTAGACAGGATGAAATGAAGCAAATTTGGAGAACCGTGATTGCCAACTCCTGGCTCATGGGCTGCTGGATCTTTGGTCCCGTTTTCCTTGCCGCAATCTGCCTGGGTGTCTATGCCGTTATATACGGATCCCTTAGTCCTGCTGTCGCATTCACAGCTCTCTCTGTCTTCCAGGAACTGGAGTTCGTCATGAGCATCGTTCCAGAGCTGATCGGAGATATGTTGGACGCGAAAGTTTCCGCTGAACGTATTCAGAAACATTTGGACTCTCCTGAGAAGGAGGATTACATTAAGCCTTCGAATAAGATTGCTTTCAAGGACGCGGCAATCGCCTGGGCTTCCGATGCCGACGAGAAAGAAGAGGATCGCTTTGTTATTCGAAATATCAATGCTGAATTTCCTATGGGAGAACTATCTTTAATTACTGGTGCTACTGGTAGTGGAAAGAGTTTGCTACTCGCTGCACTGCTGGGAGAGGCCGACTTACTCACTGGTTCTCTCGAAATGCCACGACCACTGCCTAAAGCACTCCGGTACGACTCGAAGGCAAATGCCGATAGCTGGATTCTTTCCTCCTCGACTGCTTTCGTTTCTCAAATCCCATGGATTGAGAACGCCACTATTAAAGATAATATTGTTTTCGGCCTACCTTTAGACGAAACTCGATACAACGAAGTCATCAGGGTCTGCTCGCTAAAGAAGGACATGGAAATGCTCGAGGATGGTGATTCGACTGCCATCGGTGAACAGGGTATCAACCTTAGTGGTGGCCAGAAGTGGCGTATCTCTCTGGCTCGGGCTGTTTACTCTCGAGCCGGAATCTTGGTTCTCGATGATATCTTCTCCGCGGTTGATGCTCATGTTGGTAAAGAAATCTTCAATAACTGCCTTACTGGTGACATCATGAAGGGTCGTACACGAATCTTGGTCACTCATCACGTGCAACTTTGTATACCAAAAACGGAATATATTATCGAACTCAAAGAAGGCATAGTTGAGCGTGCCGGATCAGTTACTGAACTCAAGAGATCTGGTAGTTTGACAAGGCTTATTGAGCAGGAAGACGCTAAAAAGGACGAAGAGATGAAGGAAGATAGCGCCATCGAGTCCACTAGTAATGGAAATGCCAACGGAAACGGTACTACCGCTCCTGTAGATCCGAAAAAGCCCAGAGAGTTCGTCAAGAAGGAAGGCAGAGAAAAGGGTGCGATCAAATTCTCCGTTTACAAGAAATACATCAACTCTAGTGGTGGTATTCCGTTCTGGGCTCTCTGCATTGGTTTCTTCGTAACGTCCCAAGGCTTTAACCTCGGACGACAATGGTGGATGAAGCTCTGGACCGGGTCTGCTCATACACAGGAATCGGTGCATCTCTACACCACCTCCTTCACCCACCACGCGACTAACCAGCTTGTTACTGTCCTCCAAGAGGAGAAGAGTCTCACATACTGGCTTGGCTTTTATATGCTCATTTGCTTCTTGACCGGTGCTTTTGCAACATTCAAGTACTTCATCGTGGCTCTAGGTTCTTACCGTGCAAGTGTTAACCTCTTCAACAACATGACACACACAGTCCTTCGCGCCCCAACCCGCTGGTTCGACACCACACCAGTTGGTCGCATTCTCAACCGTTTCAGTGCCGACTTCACCAAGATTGACTCAAACCTTGCAAACCATATTGCTTTCTTTGGATACTCAGCCCTCTCGCTCGTTGGTATTGTGGTTGCCGCTGCTTTCATTACTCCGATCATGTTGCTCTGTGCGCTTGTACTCTTTGCGTTGGCGCTGGCTTTGGCCCTGTATTATCTTAGCGCCGCCCGAGAGATCAAGAGGATTGAAAGCGTTAACAAGAGTCCAATTTTCGAGCTCTTTGGAAGTGTCCTTCTCGGTGTTGGTACCATTCGGGCTTATGGAGAGAGCGAGGCTTATATCGAAAAGATGGACAAGAGGGTATGTAAAGAATTTTTCTCCTATCGACAAGGTATTCATGCTAACAGAACGTATTATAGATTGATACATACGCCGAAGCAACATTCTATACTCAGCTGGCTAATCGTTGGATGGGTATCCGGATGACTTACCTTGGTGCTGTATTCAGCACACTGGTTGGCGGTTTGGTCGTCTCGATGAAGGGAATGGACGCCGCCCTTGCTGGTTTCGCCATGAGTTTCGCCATGGAGTACACTTTTGCGATGATTTGGACTTTAAGACGCTATGCCGACTTGGAGCTCGATTTCAACGCTGCCGAAAGAGTTCTCGAGTATACTCTTATCGAGACGGAAGATCAAAGCGGTGCTACTCCACCAGCTGCTTGGCCTCAGGAGGGCAAGGTTGTCGTCCAGGACCTTGTTGTCGCCTACGCTGATGACCTAGATCCCGTTCTAAAGGGCGTCAGCTTCGATGTTAGACCCAGGGAACGTGTCGGTGTTGTTGGAAGAACTGGTGCTGGAAAGAGTTCCTTAACTCTAGCTTTGTTTAGATTTTTGAAAGCTAGAGAGGGCTCTATTGTCATCGACGGTATTGATATTTCTAAGATCACTCTCAAGGACCTTCGAAGCCGCCTCGCCATTATTCCTCAAGACCCGGTCCTCTTCTCTGGCACAATTCGCTCTAACCTAGACCCCTTCGATGAACACACTGATGAGGAATGCCGAAATGCTCTCGCAAGTGTCAACTTGATCAATACCTCCGCCGCACCAACAGCACCTACATCGGGTACCTCAACTCCGAACCCATCTGGCGCGACCACACCTAGTGCCTCTGGTAACACCAACGTCTTTGCGTCCTTGGACTCCAAGGTCTCGGAAGGAGGTCTTAACCTTTCCCAGGGTCAACGCCAACTTCTCTGCCTTGCCCGAGTCATACTCACTGGAGCTTCAATTCTCGTCATGGACGAAGCCACTAGCAGCATTGACCACGAAACCGATGCCAAGATTCAAGAAGCCATTAGAGAGACAAATTACACTGTCATCACGATTGCTCATCGGTTGAATACAATTATGGATTACGATAGAGTGCTTGTTTTGGAGGCTGGCAAGGTGGTGGAGTATGGTGCTCCGAAGGAGCTGTTGGATGTCAACGATGGGAAGTTTAAGGGGATGTGCGAGCAGACGGGGCAGATGGAGGATTTTAAGAAAGTTGCGGCGGAGGCTTGGGAGAGGAGTAGGACGAGGTTGCAGTAGACACCATGATGCATAAAGGTTATGGTAACTGATGGGTTTGGTAATGGTGCATGAGATGCTCACGTTGTAAAAAAAAAAATTATTGTTTGTTTGATTAGCATTTTCGCATTTGATTGGATATGTGTGGTCGATTCATAGGCTTGAGAGCCTTGCTCGTGGCGAGCTATGTGTTATTAGAAAAGATAAAAGGATATCGGGGATTTTGTATGATATAGGTATCATCAAGTTCCCTATTTTGTATTACCAATCTAAAATTCGATTGAAACTATCCGGTCATGCATCATAGAATGGAACAGTGGATTTCAGGATTCACTTCGTGATATTTATATTCGTGTCGTAGTTACCAACATCCTATAGGGAAAAGTACAAGAATGGAACTTTGTATCGCTATTCTAACGAGGAAAAAAAGGAAACAAAAGATGGAAAAGAGAGAAAAAAGATTAAAAGCTGTTAAGATCACCACAGATGCAATGTCCGCACTAAAGCTACAAGGTAAGACACTAAGAGAAGAGATTCGATTTGCGTAGTAAAAAAAGGAATCCGCCGCCCTTATATCGACCCCCCCCCGGCTAATTCATATTCTGTTCCTCCTGCTCTATTTCTTCCGCTTGCTCCGATCATCGTCGCCGTAAGCGGAAGATTCAGCAGCAACACCAAAACACTCCATATCCTCAGACAGCAATATCCGCAAAGCGCTCCATTTACTCGAAAATTTCCTTCTCTTCTCCTTCAACCGGTTGATGCGACCGGTGCTCCCACCGTCTGAAGCGGCCTTTTTCAAATCACCGCCTCCGTGCTACGCAGTAGTGGTGCTTCCGGAGCTGTTGCCAGGGGCGGCGGTGGTGGTGGCGGCAGCCGCGGCGCTTGAACTGCTGCTGCTGCCGCCCGCGGTGCCAAAGAAACCGCCTACGCCGCCGCGGTTCTTCTTTTCTTCCTTTTTGCGATCTTTCTTTTCTTGCTTGTCGCGAGCCGCTTCGGCGACTAGGGTTTCAAAGACACCTTCGCCGGCTTCGTCGTCGGGGTCGCGTTGGGCCTAAGAAAATCAATCAAGTTAGGGAGGCACGGTTTCTCTATGAAATAGAGAGGGGAAGTGGAAGAGTTACCTCCAAAAAGATCTTTCCAATCATCATCAAGGCATGAGCTCTCTGGATCCTCTTCTCTTGCGATACGCTCTTATCGTAAAGCACTCTATCGCAGACGTCTCTCAGCACACCTTGGATTTCGAACCTGCTACCCCTCCATGCAGCCATCAAAATCTTCCCCGTTACTTTCCGCTCGTAATCCGCCTTCTTCTCATCCGTCCAGTCTTCGCCGCCGGCTTCTTCCATCTTTGCCATGTTTTCCATCTCCACCTGAGCGTCGATGGCGGAGGAGATTGTGTTCCAGGTTTCTTTGACGACGGTGGTGCGGTCTTTCATGCGGGAGAAGAAGCCTTGGATGCCGAGGAACTTTTGCGATTTGAGGTAGGAGTTTGCCTTCATGGTGTATGTTTGACCGATAGCTGTTGCGGCAATGTCAGCAATTTTCTAGCGATAAATAGAGGGGCCAGGGGGACTGGGGTACGTACAATGCAGGATTTCAATACCAAAGCTTTCCATTTTCAAGTTTTCTACTTCGTACCGGATCTTCTTTTCAAAGCTATCTGTCAAATCCTGGTCTCTTTCTGTTTCCGTCCAAACGCTCATCTTGTCGACAAGGTTTTTGGTCAAGGTGACCACACGCTTCTCTCGGATCTCCCTTCTCTCCTTCTCGAAAGCTAATAGTTCGTCCCGCTGTTTTTGCCGTTGTTCCTTTGTCAGAGTATCCTTGTCCTTCTTGGCCTTCTCTTCTGCGAGGATTTGTTGTCTATGATCTTCATCCGTCTTGTCCATAATGGCGGGGCGGTATGGTATTCTAGTCGTAGAAGATTCTGGCGAGGGACTGGCAGGTTTCTCGGTCTGCGGGGGAGTATCCTCTGGCCCCGAATAAGTGTAGGCGGGTCCTGAATAGGCTTGCGCAGGTTGTGGATATGTCGACTGTCCAGCCGAATGCCCAGCAGCCTGAGCTGCGGCAGCTTCTGCAGCCTTCTGGACAGCCTCTGGGTCGTTCTCGTTCAAATCAACATCTTTCATGGCGATTTCCATAGTTTTAGTCAAGTCTTTCATCAACGATATCTCTCCAATCCTACAGTATGGCAGCTGGTGTTAGCTGGGTATTCGTTCTCCCTGAGACCTATATGCAGACGGGAGCGAGTCATACCAGTACTCGAACGCATCACCTCCAAATATCATCGAGAAGAACTCATTCGGGTCCTCTGTAACGCAATATCAGTAAGAGTATTTAGGTATTCGTGTATCGCGCCAAAACCTACCAAACCCGGCGTCGGGCATCGCTTTATCCCGTCCATACTTGTCGTATGCCGCTCGCAGATCGCTATTGCTTAGAACTAGCAGGCGTCAACGTCTCGTCAGCTTGAAATTCTCCCAAATTTATCTCTATAGGCGGATATATAGAGTAGTATGCGTGAATAGCCATACCCTGATATGCCTCACTGATCTGTTGGAATTTCGTGTGAGCCGTCTCATCGCCCGGGTTTTTGTCTGGGTGGTGAGTAATCGCGAGTCTTCTATAGGCTTTTTTAATCTCGAGCTCGGTAGCGGTCGGCGTAACGCCTAGCCGGTCGTAATATTCCGTGTCAGCGACCATCGGGGGCACTGTGATACGGATACCGTTTGTAGACGTTCGATTCTATAGACGTTTCTCTCTTGAGGTGTTTGGCTTGAGGTTTGGCGCCTAGTTGGCGGGGTATTCGCGGTTGTTATAGATGTGGGCGAGGCTGAGTGGAATGGACGGATGAGGACGGTGGGGTTTTTATTGTTGGTAAATCAACGTGGTTTCGAGGTGTTGCTAGATGGCGGGAGACGCTTGAGAGGTGGGTGATGATGGTGAAGATTTAGATGGATGGGTTGAGGGATGTTCTTTGACTAATACTGAAGTTTGAGATGACGTAGCAAGAAGATTCTTCCGATGTCCGTTTCGATTTTGGGAGTTTACCTTTTCTAGGCTGAGGCTTATGGTGGTGAAGCTAAGGGAAAAGGTGTTTGCGCAAGCATTCAGGCTTGTAAACAACAAAGCGAGTAGCTGGGCAAGGATCAATTTAATTGCCGAGCAGCATCATAGCTAGGAGTTGAAAGGCTAACACGTGAAGCTCAAAAATAAAAGCGAAGGGAAAGGGAATTAAGACGAGAAGAGCAGTGGCTGGTGAGAAGCATTATGTTACTGCTATTTGATACAGTCTATTGCGGTAAGCAATTCCATTAATATCGCCAAGTACGTTAACACTGTTCTTTCTAATACAGCTGGGGTAAGTCTACACTCCATAGTAGTTCTATTACAATAAATAATAGGTAGTAGGCAATGCCAAATTCGATCCGTTACGTAAAATCCAGCCCTCGAAATGCTTTAGTCTATTTTGTTCCACCCGCTGCCATTCTGATAAAGCACTCCTCATACGCCTGGTGGACTTCTGGGATCTCAACACCGTACTCCTTCATCTTGTTGACAAGCTTGGCGGTGTCAAGCTCGCAGTTACTCCTGCCGGCCTTCAAGATCTTGCTCTGCTCCTCAACGGTGAAGTTCTTCCAGGTAAAGTCTGGGCGAACGTGCTTCTTGAAAAGGGCCAAGACCTCGTTGTGGGATATGGCGCCGGGGTTGGTGAAGTTGTAAACACCAGTTTCGTTGTTCTCGGCGAGAATAACCGAAACAGGGAGCATCGGGGTGAGAAGGGTGTTGCTCTACAGGTCCACGATTAGTTTAGAGGCTAGCTTTGGATGTAGTCAGAAGATAGGTGGAACATACGTTTGGAATATCGACGACCTTCTCGTATTTGGAGATCTTGGTGACAAAGGAACGTGGGTGAAGGTCATCAGAGACTGGCATGCGAAGGCGGAGGATCAGGGCGTTGCTATACTGCTTCATAATCTACATCCCAAACAAAAAGGTCAGTATATCTGTTTGTATGCTGTTTGTAGCAACTTTTGGAAGGAATGTCCTTACCTCCTCAACTTTGGATTTAGTGGCGGAGTAGTAACTTCCAGAGAAGTTGGCTGGGTCCTCCTCAGTAAATGTCTTGCCACCGATCGGGTGAGCATCATCGTAGTGGTAGATGCACCCGGTAGCAAAAACGGTGACATGGATGCCCTTCAACCAGCAGCAGTCGGCTAAATTTAGGGTACCAATGACATTGCTTCGGATGGTAGCCTCCTTGTTGTCCTCGCACCACTGCATAGCCCACGGAAAGCCGAACATTAGCCAACAACCAATGTCAATTACAACAGGTAAAAAAGGAGAGAATGTATGCACTAACGTCAACATTGGGTCTTCCAGTAACACCGGCGCAGTTAAGAACGTGGGTTGGCTTGATCTCGTCAAGAGTTTTCAGGACAGCCTCGCGGTTCTCCATGCGAACGGTGGTGCTGTAGACCTCCTTGCCTTGAGACTCGAGCAGAGTCTTCAGGTGACTAAAATCAGAGGGTTAGAACCGATCCTGAGAGGCAGCATCGCCATTAAAATTTACGGCGAGTATCTCAATTCTCACCCAGCAACCTAGTCGTGACAATCGCTTGGTTAGATGTTGCTGTTCTCGACAATTGGTATTATTCGGCCAAACATACCCATCCTTCTCCACCCCAGATCAAGAACTTGTTAGCAGCCATTGTAGATTTTTAATTGGTAAGAAAAGCTTCTGAATTCCGTGAAACGTTCGTTATTGTTAGAATCTTTGAGGATGACGATCAGTAAGAATTCGGGTCCAAAGCAAAGGTCGTGTCGACTATTAAATCTTAGAAGGAAGAGAAGGTTGAGGACAGCTAAAGTTTAAGGTCAGGGGAGGAAGAGGGGGGAAAGAATATTTTGGCTTACGCGAGCTACCCTCAAAGGCTGATAGAGTTCGCCAACCGTGTTACAAACCTCAGACATGGGACATGTAAACCGTAATCGAAACTCTGCAAGCCAAAAAAAAAAAAAAAAA
>LDUD01000045.1:276680-369101 GCA_012184295.1 Dactylella cylindrospora
CAGGTAAAGCCATGACCTAGAGCCATTTGGTCTAGGTTATTATCTATTTCAATCTCGGCGGCCTTGCGGAGGCAATCTGCAATTAAAAATCGCAGATTCCCCGATGGTGAGTTTTGAAGCCTGCCTAGCCCTTGAGGCGATAGATGATATTCGGCTAGGAATATCAGTAGAAGTCTGGCGAGCTCGGGATCCCCTACATCTTCCATCGGTAAAATCGCTTCAGCAATTCTTGTTAAATGGTGGATGTGATTTTTCTTTTGCCGCCAATTCATTCGTAGGACAAGCGCACGCTCGTAGGAGCAACTCGCTGCCACAGTAGCTGTCGAAAGGCGAGGAATCTAGTTCAAATTGTTAGCATCTATTACTCCTCAGATGATAACATTAAATATTTTGTAGTCTGTAACAAATATTCTAACCTTTCTAGTATATGGATATACATGTGATGAAATCCTATCCCAGCCTGCACCAGCATCCAATCCAGTGACCTTCTTGCTAACTGGATCATCAGATGCTGTTTGCTCTTGCAAGCCGGGTGGACTCTTTAAGTCAGGAAGAACTGGCATCTCCCGGGAGATAGGATCATGTTGGCAGAGGTGCTCTATGTCAGAGATTGGGTCTGGCCATTCTTGAGCTGCCAGTAGAGACTGTGGGGGAAGGTTAGGCTGTATGCTCTTCCTAAGGTACGCTTCTAACCGTTTTTGATCTGCTTTCAATGGCAGCACTAGATCCTCACAGGCTGTTTTGAGGTCCATGCCCTTCTCAATCTCAGTTTTGAACAAGGAGGCAAAAGGATTGTTACCGTCACAAAGGACCTGCCAGATAAGGATCCCCAATGAATAGAAGTCGGCCATTCTCATATCCTTAAATAATATTTCTTCAGGTGGGACTGGATTTGTGGCAAATATTTGAACTCCATGCATCAGGTCGCCAATTTCAGGGGCCTCATAGAAGTGTGTACCGTCGTGGCGACCGCGTTCGTATCCTCTGAGATCAAGATCTGCGGAAAACGAATTGCCAAAGTCTGCTAACTTGGCATCATGAGTCCTTCCAGGCTCTTTGGATTGGAATATGAGAACATTCTTGGGCCTTTTGAAGGATGCAATAATAAGAGCGTGCAAACGCCAACCTACGATGTTTGGATACTTACTTTAGGTCCCCATGTGCAATTCCAACCTCGTGAAGGGCATACAGCCCTTGAATTGCATCGTAGCATATAGCCCGCTTTTCCCCAAATGACAAAGGTGCTCCTTGATCCATGCGAGACCTTTGATAATACCCAAGGTCCGCTTCTCCTGACTCCATGACAACGTAAAGGTAATAGGAGCTACCTTGCAAAATTGCAGGACAAACAAGCTGTTGTATTTGAGTAATATACTTGCTGCGCTTGAGCTCCGGAATGAATAAAGCTAGAAGCTCCATCCTCAATGCCCTCCACCTTTGCATAGAACCAGCTACTTCGTTGAGGTCATCGCCATCGGTAACGCCTTCGATACCGATGCTCTTCACAGCGACTACGTTAGACCCAACCGTTGCATTGAAGACCGTAATCCTGATCCCCGCGTTTCTATGATAGACGCTTGTAATAATTTCGCAGCTATTGGGCTTTAGCGTTATCCACTCTGGGGTTATGAAGTGGCCCATGTTCATATCACTGAGCATCGCGTAAAGCAGCATCCCGAACATCGAATACCTGATGCTCTCTATTGGATGCGGACGCAAACTACCGCCCAAAGAGACGGCATGCGAGATGGAAGTTTCACCACCAGAGTTTCCAGACTCACATCTGCTCACGGAATCGAAGTCCGCTGAAACCCCGCTTGAAAATGGGAACCGGGCTGAATCAACGGAGAAGGCTGAGCGAAACATCGATCATATAGTGTTGGCTCTTAGTTAGAAGCCCTCTCTCTCTCAAAAAAGGACAGATGAAAACGTAAATGAGTCTTAAGTGTTTATGCCGACTGCACTTAAGTGTTGAAGTCTAAATCGATCTATTTCAGCGTCCGGTAAGGAAACATGAAAGAACAAAAAGGCTTACTAGTAATTCAAATATTTCCGACTTTATCGATATATCGCCTATTACGTAAATACTTAAACACTTGATTATCGTGGAATTCAAAATTAATTGTTGTAGCCTTCCCAATTCCCTTGATTTGGGCGGCCGGATCGAGGTGTTGCATGTTGGGCCAAACAGAGATAATAATATATTAATATGCAGCTTCTGGATGCCAGGAGGAGCGCCAGAACATGCCATATGCATATGGTCCAGGAATGGCCCTTGATAATTGGATAGCAGCATCCAAACAACTCGAATCCCACTTCCCCAAAACCAAAAAACATACCCAGCCTCGCGACGAATTCCCAAATTCACGGCTAGGCAAAAAACTGCATAACTTGTGGGTATTGATCGCCGACTCGAGGGTATATGCGCGTATGTATATGTAAGCACGCACATGTATATGACGCTTACATAAACTCTGACGCCTAACAAGAGTCTCACGAGACGATATTATGATAGACATACTTACATTCTATACAGATACAATATTGTACTCATAAAGTATCAATCGTGGAAGAGCTACTCTTTACTCACTCCCCATCTTGGAAATTGTCGAAAATGGGAGAACTCCTCACGGGTGTTGCAAGTGGGGCAATTCTAGAACTCAGCAAGGCTGCCTTCCGCGGGGCTACTTCATTTCTTTCAGCCGTGGATGCAAATACGTATTCTCCCCAAACAGCTCGCTTGGCGGCCTTTATATACTATAAGCTTATAGTTTTTATCAAGAAATCCGGCATTAAGGACGGTGAGCTGAAAAACGGTTACGAAATCTGCCCGGGGCAAGTCAAATGGATTCTGGAAGAAATCAACAAAACTTGTGCGGATATCGGGCAGCTCAGGAAGTGCTACGATGTGGAGTCGGTATCCGTGGAAGAGGCATTTACCGGACTTGGCCAAAATCCCCAGATGCAGACTCCCACCATAAGGACTTCCCAAAATGACCGGAGCTGGAAGAAATTTTGGCAGGGTGGTGGGAAAGTATTTCGCAGAGCTAGATATGAAGTAACTGGAGATCGCGAAAACTTGAAGGAAATTTTGTTCAAGCTAGACATGCTAGTAACGCAGCTAGGCAACATCAGCCCTGCACTTTCGGAGCTAGCGTTAGAAGAAGGGTGGAGAAACGAGATTCTTGATAACAAAGATATTGAAGGCCTCCAAACTCTTACGGCGGAAGTGGAGGAGCGATTCCAGCCAATTATCAAGCAACTACGAATCAAGAAAATGAATGAGGACCAAGACGTTGGTTCTAGTCCGAGGAATATAGATGGTGTCACGATATCAGACAATTACATGAGGATATCGACGCGGGATACGCGCAGCATCCTAGAAAAGGCTCCCAAGGGAGGCAAGCACTGGATCGCGTCTATCAAGGATGTTCCGGCGACTTTCTTTGATGCAAAGAGCCCCGGGCTCCAGACATTCAAGCCGCCAGATGCTCTCAATGCAGAAGCGATAGTGATAGTCGAACGGAAAATTGTCCAAAAGACTAGTCCAAGTTCCGGTACGGTTTCAGCGTCAGAGATGTCCTGGAAAAGATTGGCCCTTCTTTGCTACTCCCATAATGTGGATTCTATGCCAAGTAAAGCTGGACCAACAATGTTACAAACTATCGGCCGTGCGAAGGATAGCGATAGAGATGAGGATACTATGCTTCTTCTATACAAGATACCAGAAATGGACAAACGGGAGCAGGCGGTGGAATTCATTACTTTGCACAAGTTGCTGAGAATGCTTAATGCGGAAGGCAAACCTCTATCTAGATCTCTGGACTCGAGGCTACTGCTAGCAAAATCGGTCATCGGTTGGGTCTACAGGTACCACCAAATGGGTTGGATGCACAAACACGTTTGCGCGAGTAATATCTTGCTACTGCGTTATGAGGGTGAAGATCTCATGCAGGGCAAGCTTCGGCCGTATATCGTTGGCTTTGATTATGCGCGTCAGATTAACGCCAAGGCAGCGGCTGACATGAGCGAAAAATACATTCCCCAAGCGGATGACGAGGAAATATTATACAGACACCCAGATTACAAAGAAGATGCGAGTTTTCACCCAAAGTTTGACCTCTTCTCCGTTGGCATAATCCTCTGGGAGATCGGTCTATGGAGACCGGGCAGCCGTAGAACCATAGAGCCAAGAGGGCCTCTTACCAATTGGAGAAGATGGATCGAAAAAGAAACGCAAAAACTGGAATTTGCTGTTGGTATTGGATATTCAAGGGTGGTTGAAGCATGCCTGAGCGGTGAATACGAAAGTCCTCAGACTGGGGAGATTTTGAGCGTTTCTTCGGACTACACGGCATTAGAACTACAATTGGTCATGGAAATGGAGAGAGTCTGCTCATCTGTAAGGAAAGGTTCGTAGAGTGGCATCAGGATCTTAGAGACTTAGATATTAAAATTGAAAATTCAAGCTCGTCACTATACATAATAGATAAGAGTGGTTTTATGCCCTTCTAGCTTGAATATGGGTAATTTTAAAGAGGTAAGGCGAATATTCAGTCAGTGCATTCTGTTCGCCAGACCGATAACTAATAACACAAGGCCTAAATCGACTTGAGTATACTATTAGATATAAATAGAGCAATACTCCGGCATAATGCCAAGCCGTGAAGCTGAAGACCCCGTCTGCGTTGGAAGTCCCTTGAGAAGACGACATTTCTAATTTGGTATGCACATCCCCAAAGCCAGCTATAGTTTATAGCGTTCCAAAGATATGCCTCAGGTCAATAGGCCATGCAATTCATGACCAAAGCAGACTAGTTTTGTATACCTAGTTTTTCTACGAACCTAGATCTAGAATATATATTAGGGTAGATACTGCCTTGCACAGGACATCTGTGTTATTACATGCATGGCCATCCTCGTCAACGCAGCGCTATTATATATATTAAATCTGCAGAGGAAAATATCGCCGGATAGCAATACATCGCGGTAGATGTTTTTCAAATTTTACCTCCATATATATATATATATATACCTAGGTACCTGCAACAAAAAAGTGTTTTAAAACCCCTGTCGTATAGGGCTGTAAAGGAAGCCTAGCACCTATCGATTAGCTGTGCATGCAGCTAACATCATGTATCGACCCAGCCTACGCCAACATTTCCAACCCGGCTTAGATTTCGCAAACTAAAGAGATCCACCTAGCAGATGTAGGCAAATTAATGTTCGTAGCATGTTACACGACCAAATTAAATTCAGTATCTTGGAAATGCTGAGACTCGCGGCGCAGTTGAGTTTAGCTTAGTACCAACATTTGTTATAGGCGCATTAGCTTAGTACCAATATTTGTTAAGAGTTTATACGTATAACAAAACAAGACATCTAGACTAGAAGGTATTAGCTCTACTTTTCATGAGCCTAAAGATCTATTTTCTGTCGCCTGGGTCTGAGGTAATTTTATAGCGGCATAGTGACATGTTGGTAGAAGTCTGATTATATTGTAATATAACAAGTTCGTCGTCTGTCTGTGACTATATTAGCTAAATGTGACTTCTAGATTCAGCAAGATAAGCAAGTCTATCGATTAGTTCGCAAATCCTGATCTCACTTGAAAATTTGATTATCTATGCACAACCAACCCTAGAGGGGACAAAGATACATGTTCATATATCTCGTGCGCCGCGAATAGCCTCAGCAATCTACTATGTCGCCGGGTACAAAACATGTCTTGTTTTTACTTTATGCTATTCTTCCTCTCTTTTTCACTCAGGCACATCTGGCAACTAACCCGGTTTCCCCAAATATTCGGTTGAGTCAATCAAACAGCAATAGAGATTACTCGGGCGATAGATCTCTAGAGCCCCAGGCACCAAGGGTTGGGAATTTACCTAGTAGCTTGAGATCCGGGTGTCAAAGTTTCCATTGTTCTCCCGGTCTCTCATCAGGCGGTAAACTCTCAGCTGTCAAACGATTCGATCAACTTATAACTGCCAGTAAAAGAGCCGACAAGGAAGAGAGCCATGCACAGACAAAGCGGAGTGGCGGCACCAAAAGGCCGCGAGAAGATGATGACGAAGAGGATCCAGAACACGGCTTGGATATGAGTACTGGTGCAGAAATTTTAGGGGATCCCCACTCTAGGATACTAGTGAAGACTGCTCAGGTTATGGGCAGGAACAGTCAGCTTCTTGAAGATGCTTCGATGGACAAATTTTATGATTTGGAGGATTCCGAAGCACCCAGTTTGCAACGTTTGCGGTTGAACACGCAAGAGCGGGGCAGAGTAGGTGAAAAGATTACAACTGTAGGTGGAAGATTCGTCAATTTCATCACTGATGTTAAACATTACAACCTATTCAACGGCAAATTCTACCGTTCTGTGGATATTAAATCGAACCTGGATAGCAGCCGCCCCCTCAACGGGTTTGTCTCACTCAACGATGGATATGAACACATCGTGGTGATATGGGATAAAGAGATCGCAACAGAGCCAGATAGGTTTGCCAATGGGATACTTGAAATTTGGGATGTTGCTACAACTGCCCTGAACTCCAAGGGATCTAAGTTGAGATACATCACAGTCGCAGGTGTGACGGCTGCCGATTCATGGAAAACGGTTTCCGCCGTTCTCGAAGAATGGGCCCAGTCAAAGAAAAAGAAGCTCTCTGAAACTTTCTCGTTTCGCAGAGAGGCTTTCATATGGGGAGACACAAATGACCAAATCCTATGGTATGGGCTTAGGGGAATTCCTGAGATAGACGCCATAAGCAGAGCTTTAACTAATAATGCTGCACTTTTTCGTAAAACGAGAATTTCAACGATCCATCTTAATATCAAAGGGCATGGATCTTTTGGCCATATTTTCCTTGAGCTTGAACCTTGGCCATACGTTTACTCGTCACAGACTGTATCCGGTGAGCCTTCGGCAGAGTACGAGGCAATATTGCATCCGGGCCCGGGAATGCTCCCCTTAAAAAGTCGTTACTCCATATCTGAGATGCGGATTACCCACCACCCGCTTCTACCTCATATAGCAGATACACTTTACACCCCACCGGATGGCAATGCAAAAACTTTTAAAGTCGTAGACGTATCATATGGTAATATTGCATATGGATTTGCAACATCCTTAGTTGAACAACACCTCGTCTTCAAAGATCCTGAACGCACCCCGGCAAAGCCATACTCGCCTGCTGATATAGGAAAGTCCCATTCGCCAAAAAGCTTGGGGGCTCTTATATATTCAGTATGGTCCGATCAGGAGGGTGCTGCTGGAGATGCTCTGAGAGATATCACAATCAAGCCGATTGAATCCGACAGCAGCAAGAAAACTCTTGAAGATATTATAGCCCTTAGACCAAACAGGGAAACTCCGGACGTTGCCATGTTTCTAAGATCCGATGAGGATTTTGACGAAATGTACCGGAAATTTGCAGGTCTCCGAGAGGGTATGATCCTGGAGAGCCTTTTGCTGGATTTTGCCGGTCATCTGAAGATGCCACGGATTTCGTCACTCCAGATTGGCCGGTACAACCTCGCTTCTCAATCAGGGGAACATTTTATAATGGTAAGATTGGAGCGGCCGACGGGCAAAAATCTGCCTATTTCAAGAATTAACCCCCCAGCGGCGAGGAATTTGGTCCGACTATGGGAAGGCATAAATAGTGATATTAGCCTCCGGTTTAAGGGGATTAGCGGACAACCATCCCAATTAGATAACCTATTAAAAAGGCTTATCATCGAGTCTGCCGAATCCGGTAATGGCGAGCCTTCCCAATACATCTCGGCGAAAGCGCAAATGCGTTCCCTATTAAAAGATCGAGTATTCTTTCTCTTGGAAACTCACCAAGAACTATTTTCCTTTAAATGGAGAGTTCGTAGCTTTAAATTAAAGGGAAAAGATTCCAGTATCGGTGCCACCAGTACACTGCCCGAACTGCCCGACGAGTATCATGGCCTACTGATCAGGCCGAAGGCTATGGATGGCGTATCAGATGCTGGCAAATCTTCAGGCTTCAGCATCGGCGTATATTCTCGCATGCAAATCATTATATTGGAAGAGTGGCCAACCATGGATACGACGCAATCTCTAGACTTCTCGGCAGCTGACGCTATGATGGCGGCTTGGCATTGGATTCACAAAGACGTTGTGTGGAGCAAACCGCAACTAGCAGATCATGTGAATATCCCTCGATATTTCTTTTTCCCAAGTGTTCGACACGGCACATTAGAGATCATCAAGCAAGTTTATGAACTGCGAAAGCTCCAAATTGGTGAGGTCCTGGTTATACAGGAGTCAAACCAAGAAAGATTCCTTGACGAGGCTTGGTATTACGACCGAGCTATTTGGAGTCTCCTTCTCACTTCGGAAGAGATTGCAGCATTAATAAAATCGTGGGATAAATATCGCCTGTGCGGCCCTCCGGTGCGAATTAGTTTATCAATTGCTATAATATGGGATACCCCAAATGACCGGGGCCCGCAGATGTTTGTAAGAGCGGTACCAAAGCTTTGGAAAACCTATAGTATAGACGAATTGACGCACTCAAATCCCATCATATCAAAACATATTCACCGGGGTTTGGCGCTTGATGAGTACCAACGGGTTTCTGCCGTCCTTCCAAAAATTCCAGTGCCACCAGCTCTACAAGAAGATGAGATATTGCTGAAGGTTGGAAAGAAGGCAGTCAATTGCCCCGGAGAGGTCTTAAAATTGATAGAGTCATGGAGGGAGGGATCTTTCCTTGCGCATAGAGATATATTGGACAGACATTTAACCGAAATGGGGAGGAAAGTCTATAAAACAGTTAGATTGAAACTCAAGAGGCAATCGCTAGTATTTAACGCATATGTTGCAGCAACCCCCACCGGCGCCACGAACCATATAGTATTTCACGAGGGTTTAGCGGTCCCTACTGATATGGGTCAGACAGATATGAGGGAGCTTCAAGCACAAGTGTGCTTCAGAATGTGGACTCTCTTTTCGCGACCATATATATGGCGGCTGGGTGAGTTGTCTCAAGTAAGTCAGCGACAGTTAAGCCGTGTTTCTCTCAGCTGCGTTTTCTTCTTAAAAATTTCTCAGGAGTCCCAGGACACTATCGAGGTATTCCTGCGGGATCGCTACCAAAAGAAAACAAACTCAGAGCTCGATGGCGAGATTAAAGACGTTTCGATCACCATACGCGCTTTCGGCTTTGAAGCTCGATTCAACGGCATTCGGATGGCTGGCACTGAACGGCTGCATGCGCGACCGTGGTTGTCCGTTATATCCAGTATTATGGAGATTGAAATGTTGATGCGGCTTCTCACCAACCAAGCCGATAGGATGAATAAAATAACGATTCGAGAGATTTACGTCTCAGGGCCTAATCTAAGCAAGCTGGAGATTCTTGCATACATGGGGAAGTCCTCATATGACAAGGTTTAGGTCTGGGGATACCAGATTCGAATTGCTGTGGATTTTAACACTGAGGGCATTGAGCATCTGAGATACTCTTTAGGTCAATTGATGTGAGGGTGCTTCAATTGGTAGCAGTTCTTCACAAGGGAAGTGCGATTAAAATTACACTAGGAAAATGAATTTTGATTTATGAAGAGGCTTGAGTTTTTTTCTTGCTTCACAACGTATTCCTTATTCCATCAACATGTTTGGTGTGTAACGGTGCATATAAGTACCCTGCATGCTTACTCGTAAATTATCATGTACATTAAAAAAAAAAAGTACACAAGTATTTGTTTGCCATTGCAAGTTGGAGCTGTACGCAATAAAGTGGTGTAATATATCTCCCTCAGAGTGGGCCACATGCTGACACCGGCGCACCGCCATGTTAGGCCTGTATACACATATAGCTATATATAGTTAGGTCTAAGAGGCTATATATCCTTGAAAACAAAAGCTGCGAAGAACTTACCCAATTGCCGGCGATCCGAATTGTTTGTATAATTAATACTTACCAAAGCCAAGGGCTTTCTTGGGTATGTAATTTTGCTTAAACTGCTCGAGTATTAGACACGATAAGTAAGTACCTACTTACTTAAGTAAGTACTTAAGTACTTATCCGCCCTGGCCTAGCTATAGCGGGATTGTCGTTGTGTTGTCGGTGTGGTCACTGTCTCACAGTGTGTTGTCGTTGTTGTTGCTGCTGCTGTTGTTGTTGTTGTTGACTGATTCATCAATAATCAATCGTTAAGGTGACTGGGCCGACCAGCAATGAATGAATGAATGAAATGAATGCAACGATGGCGATGCTGTTCTGCTGGCTTTCTTTGCCTCAGCTTTATTTCCCCCAGATATCACATCGCATCGCATCGCCGGTTAACTAAGCACCCAAGTACTCACCCAACACAGCCCCCACCGCGACCTCTTCCTGCATCTTCTTTTTGCTTCTGCTTCACTTAATTTTATTTGCTATCTAGTACTTAAAAAGCAGCTATAGTCGCTTTAACATGGCATTTCTTGGTACTCCGTGACGAATATCGATCAACACTCTCTCTACCTTCTTTACACCTGCCCTGCTTCACTGTTATCTGTCCACGAACGAAAGACCATACAAAACGATGAATACCCTCCAAACCCCGCCACCAACACCTCAACAGAACTCCCAACGTTCAACTTTGGTTCAAAGTCCAGCGAAGCAGCCAGATATTGTATGTTTAATCATTCATTTGCCTTAGAAAAGCTTATGCCTCGTCCATTTGTTCACAGACCATGCTAAGTTGACTAACTTGGTTCGTGCAGCTTCAAAAACTCGCTGTCGCTCGGTTGAAGCATACCGTTTCGGAACTCGAAGACCAGGTTGAGTTCGACAGAAGGAATAACCCGATTCCTCCCCCGAAACCTACTACCCTCCACTTAGTACCCGATGCCTCAGCCCTAACCACATCGATAACTGAGCTCAAGGGTTACGTGACCGAAGAATCCGCCAAAGTAACTGTTCCCCTTTGTGTTCTCGATGCCTTAGATGGTCTGAAACGAGGCAGCGAGAATGAAAATATCAATGCACGCGAGACAGTTCGCTGGTTCGACCGAACCATCGGGAAGGGTACTATCGAGAAAGGCGTGAAAGTTCAAGCACCGGAAGAGATCTACGGGAAATGGGAGGAGTGTCTCGAATGGTACAACCCTCTCACTACGAACGGTGATGAGGGCGACGGCGTCTCTTTTGCTTCACCCCTCGCCATGACAGAATCTCAAATGCTTGCTCAGACTACAGAAAGTTTGGATGAATTGTCGATTTCACCATCGCCACCAGGAAGCCCGACATTTGCGCCGTCCGCTGCCCCTTCCATGCCACCCCGTATACTAAAGTCGTCAAACACATTCCACCATTCCGCCGCTGGCCCCAAGGAACCGATTTCCCTCCCAAGGTCCGCTACCACTCCCCTCCAAGACCCGCCGAGCCCTACGTCTTCTCTTCACGCCCCGGATGTCCCACGGAAAGTCCAGCCAATCATCAACTGTGCGCTCAACATTCTTCATTCCGAGAAAACCGAATTCTCCAAAAAATCCGAAGGTGTCTTTTTCCTCGTAACAAACAACCCTGAAACCTCCCATTGGGCCAAGTCGTTTGGTATCCCTGTCCTCAATACGAAGGAACTCGCTGGCAAGATCGCCGAAGAGAAGCGTCTGTACAAGGCTAAGAAGCGAGATTGGGAACACATGCATTCTTTAAAAGCGAATCAGCCAGTTCTCGATGTTAACGAGTTTAGAAATCGCGATTCAACACGAGGCCCAAGGAATACGTTTTCTCAACCACACTTTCAAAGCGGGCAGGGCGGCCGGGGGGGCGGCCGACATAATACTGCACAAAGTGGGGGATTCAGCGAGAGCCATCAGCCACGTCGCAGGAATCGAAATAATCAGAACGCACGTGGTGGTGGTACTAGCGGAAATGCAAATTCAGGTGTCACTGCAAGTCGCGGGGCTCGTGGGGGTTATCATGGGACGTTTGGCAGGAATAGTGGTTCTACTTTCCAGGAACAAGCACCGACAAATATTTACGGCTCGTCGCCGACTCAGCAGCCGTCTAATAATTTTCAACACCATCCTCGCCCGCCGCAGCAAATTCTGGGCCGCGGCCAGGTTGATGGAGAGCCTGAATATGTCCTCGGGCGCGGGGCAAATAGAGGGGTGGCGAGGGGCAAAGGCAAGCTTTGGGTTCCTTGATTTCACGCCGGAAGCTGCCAAAGTATTACAGCAAATATCTATACCAATCCTATATGCCCGAGTGAGACAGGACCATAATGGACTTGAGGACGTCTAAATGTTGCCTACTAAAACCGAGCGACGATGACCGACATCCATTTGAGGACCTTGGACGAGTTGGAATATTCCTACTATTGCATACAGTCTGCTCGGAATAGTTGGCATCTTTCATCGTGGACCGGGATCGTAGCTTGAACCCGATAAGTTTTCATTACGTCCCTTTCATTCTGCGAACAAAATAATCGTTTAAAACAGAAGGATAGAGCACTTGCGACAAACCTTTCCTTACATGGTGGAAGAAAGAACCAAGCAATTTTTTTTTTTTTCACTGATGGAAACCGGAAGCTTAATAGAATCTAAAAGAGGAGGCATTCGATTCAATATGGCTTAGTCTGGATATTTCCCCCTTTTTTTGATTAGTGAGAATGATCGTGCTACCCCAAATCAAAGGAGAGTGCCTTAGGGACACTTTCCAGCAACGACGGAGAGGAAGAGTTGAAGCACACGAGGAGGCAGAACAATACGAATTTACTACTTTTTCCTTTCCTTTCTTTTCCCTTTTTTTTTTTTAAAGCTTCTCCCATCCTTCTTCTTCTTCTTCTTCTTCTTCTTCTTCCCCTTCCTTTCCCGCTTTGTCATCAATAGGATCCCCTTTGTATTTTTTGAAGTAACGACCACCTAAGTACCTAAGCTTTTAGGTACTTAGGTAGTCGTTCCTCCGTTTGTACCTCAGATTGAAACTTTGATTAGTACACAATGACTGATAGCGAAAGCGCGAAAAGTCTAAAATCTAACTTGGCACCATAGAAAGTACATTAAAGGCCGTCACTTACTATTAAAGCTTCGTATTGTACTTTAAGGGAGACCTCGGGCAATTAGTAACCTTGACTGCTCTCGCCATCACTATTGTATATTATAGATCTCTGAGGAAGGAGTTTGGTTGGCCTTGCTGCTTGCTTGTCCGCATCCCGGCAGCCGAACCTCCCACACAACACGGGCCAGCACAGCTAAAAAAGAAAAAAAAGGCTGTTACGGCACGTAGTATAAAAAGGAATTACTACTGTCTTGCGGCTAAACAAACAGCAGCAGCAGCAGCAGCAGCTTCTTCGTGTATTCCCCGGCAATATATCGATAGCAATTTATCCAGCTCACCCCGAACACCTTACCACCTCTTCCTGCAGTTCTCGTACCTGATTACTCCAACTTTCCGCTTAATTCTTTTTTCTTACTATAATCGATTGCACCGATTGCAATTGGGAATCATCCTCGCCACAGCTCGTAGAACTTACGTTAGCCACCAAGTACTTACCCGAGTACTTAATCAATCGAAGCCCCAACAAGCATTTTCAATTTTGACCCCTTGGTCTTCGTCCTCAAGTCTCTCAAGCCCTCTTTCCTCCAATTCGCGCTCTGTCGGATTTTTTTTCTTAGAGCTCTGCACCCTTTATCATCCCACTCAGAGCCACAGGATCTCTATATTATCGGCAATTGCTCCCTCTGCAGCAATCTCTTTGATCTCCTCGATCCATAATGGCAAAACTTGCGACATTATGGCACTATACAACGCACCCGTACCAGCTGCGAGCAATGCTGCATTGGAAGTACCTTAGGGACCCTGTGAATTTTAGAGTACGCGCTCGTCGGACCCCCCGTATATTTCGTCGAGAACCGAATGAAAGCTAATAAAAAAATGCGTGGCGTGCCATAGAACCCTGCAAAAGAGTCGGCAGAGTTGAAACGATGCTATGAATTTCTGGAGCTCACGAGTCGCAGCTTCGCAGCTGTCATCCTTGAGTTGAATGAGGAAATGAGGGTTCCCGTGGCATTGTTTTATCTAGTTTTACGTACGTCACCCCGTTATTTTACTCATACCTTCAGGAAGTCCGGAAGCTTACAGTACACAATGTTGGCGTGAACCCCAGGCGGCTTGGATACAATCGAGGACGATATGACCATACCTAATGATATCAAAATCCCGATTCTCAGCACTTTCTACGAGAAGCTGGAAACCCCTGGTTGGACATTCGATGGTAACGCACCCACCGAAAAAGACCGCCAACTGCTGGTCGAATTTCACTATGTGGTTACCGAATTCGCCAAGCTAAAGGACGTCTACAAGGACGTCATCCGGGATATCGCGAAACGGATGGGAGAGGGAATGGCTGAGACATGCAGAAAACCTGCGGAAAATCTCAACGGCCTGCCATTGATCGAAGACTATGACAGATACTGCTGGTATGTTGCCGGACTCGTCGGCGAAGGCTTGACGAGATTGTTCGTGCCTGCCGGCGTCGCGAATCCAGGACTGTTAACCAGGCCGCATCTATACCGCTCCATGGGGCTGTTCCTGCAAAAAGTCAACATTATCAGAGATTTCAGGGAAGACTTGGTGGATAAGAGGAGTTTTTATCCCAAGGAGATTTGGGGTAAATACGTTGATAACTATCCCGACCTCGGACTACCCGAGAACGAGGAGAAAGCATTAGCATGTCAATCCGAGATGGTTCTTAACGCATTGGACCACGCCGACGACTGCCTTTACTACTTGGCCGGTATCCGTGACCAGTCAGTATACAATTTTTGCGCGATCCCGCAGGTTATGGCCATAGCTACGTTGGCTTTAGTGTTCCGGAATCCGGACATGTACAAACACAACGTGAAGATTCCAAAGGGCGAAGCTTGCGAGCTCATGATGGATGTGGGAAATCTAAGAACAACCTGTGGGATCTTTAAGAAATACATTAAGATCATTAGGGCAAAGAACACACCCAGGGATCCAAACTTTTTGGAGGTTGCGGTTAAATGCGCTAAGGTCGGTTTAACAATTCCTTGAAATGTCGTGGGAGAGATCGCTTATACCTTTGTGCCGAAATCTAGATTGAGCAATTCATCGAGGGCATCTACCCAACAATATCGAAGGAGCAGAAAGATGCGAAGCGAGCGGAGGAGATCAAGACCGGCAAGACAGTATACATCGAAGATCCTTTGATACCAAAGGAGGTTGGAACCGCTTTATTCCTTATCGTGTTCTTCTTGTTCATGTTGGTCAATTTTGTGGTAAGCAACATGCCTCCGTTTCTTTACGAGATAAACTAGCTCTGAACTAGAGGTTTTTAACTTTGAACTATAGTTCCTTGCGGCGTACGTCATTGGTGCCAAATTGGACTTCTCCCCAGAGGCAAGGAGAACCTGGAATTTCTTCATCATGCCGGAAGAGATGTTCAACCCCAAGCCCGTGGAAACGATTGTAGAAGCTGTTACAAAGACTTTGGGACATGGGGAATTATAGGTGTCTCGTTGGCTGGCTATGTGGCAACTCCTGATCTGGAGCTTCAAGTATTTTGACGGTTTCCCGGCAGGCCGGCTAGCCAACTTTATACGTTGGATGTACAAACATCTCAATGCGGTAGGCTAGTGTGTGGTAATGAATGGTAATGTATCATAATTCACGTGGATTTTTTAGAATTCTCTTTCTTTTTGAGACCACAAGCGTACAAAATCTACCAGCTGATAGTAAAGAATAGTAAAAATTAATATTGGAGAGCAGAGCCCCACGCCTTTCACTTACTAGTCTCTGCTCAAGTGCCTATTCTAATGGCTAAAAGACACCCTTTATGTAAACGGAGAAGCATCAAGTTGCCTCACAAGCTCGGATGTCAAATTACAACCTACTCTATATCCCCTTTTAAGGGAATTCTTTCAGTGGAAATGGTTGCGCCGAAGATGAGCTGATATCAAACTTACTGATCATATGCATCGTGATGCCATTCCCGAACGGGAAAAGGTGAAATATACTGGGAAATCCTGAACCTGGTGGGTAAAACTGCTAGAAGGACAATACATCGTTAATATAGACGTGGTGTGGAGTTGTGAGGGTTTCCTGAGGGGTGGCTACATTGATTTTAGTGGGATTCTTTAGAATTTGATAGCTCGATTGATATATTACGGGTTCCTGGGATCCATAGCTTTTGATCTCATTGTGTATATACACATTCAACAGAAGGTTCGACCTTCCTCACTCCTTATTCATGTACAACCACGGAAGTTTCCGCGCTATAGTTTCTAAAATGTAATATACAGTGAAGCATCGACACAATTCAAAGCCTAATGAACTCAAAACGCCAAAAGCAATGGAACATGTCACTCATACCGTATTCCGCCTAGTAGTTCTCTGACTCGGCCGAGTTTGCCGTTCTCCTTCTCCTTCACCTCCCTTAAATTCTGTCACCTGCACCATCGATATTAAAGATTCTCTATACCACGGACTATCCTCCGTCGGAAACTCTTGGAAATCACAAACGAAATGCAGCAAATATCGCAGCTCATCGCTTCCTTCCACCACATATTCCGGTAGAATTTCTTCACCTTCGTTAATCAGCAGTCCTACTCTGCTGCCGAGCAGACTCCGTTGCAAGGATTCCAGCCGCTGGAATTGGGCTATCGTCCAGAAGGCTTGAGCGATAGTAATTCTAGCCGTCCGGGTGATTTCGGCGAGTTTTCGGCGGGTGATTTGGGGGGTTTCTTCGAGGGTTTGAAGGGCTAGCAGATCTTGGATTTTATAAATGTTGTACGAAAGCGGCGAGGATGGTGAGGCGGGGTCGGGGTCGGAGTCGGAGTCAAGGTTGGAACTGTCGAGTTCATTTGGATTCGCGAGGAGAGCAGCGAGGATATCGCGATTGCCAGGCTTGGAGAGTGCGGTGAAGAGCTGGGCTGGGGAATTTGCAATTTCGATTTTCCGTGACAGATAGAGGAGTTTTCTGTAGGCCTGTACCACTTTGGATATACCGTCGAATTATTTATTGGAGTTATTTAGTCAACCGGGATGCTATAGCAATTTTTGAATTTGTTGGGACCCATTTCTTTCTCAAAGTCGGGCAAAAGATGGAAGAGAGGGAGACTAACCAGCAGAATGATATACCACCGATACTTTAAAAACAGCCGCCTTGAAATCGAAAAAACCTCATTTGCAATGCCCTCCAGGTCGTCCAGAATGATGTCAAGCGTCCTCTGCGCTACTGCAAATCTTCTACCTCCTCTCCGGACCGGTAACGGGAAGACTTCTACCTCGCTCCTACCAGCCCAGAAATCACTCCACTCTCTAGCAGCAACCGCAGCCGGGTCGGTGCTGGTACGATCTCTTTTAGGGCCGTTATAAATCTCGTTGACGGCGGTCCAGAGGCGAGGATCGAGATGCGGTTTTTTTCTCGGATTCCGGTAAGGAAGCGAGGAACCCGTCCAGGGCTGCCCGGTACGCCATCTCCGTTGCGGGAGGAGATGGTTCGGATGGGTGCAGACCGGCCGAGGGCGTGCGGTGCTAGGAGACCAGCAGAGCCGACTTGGCACGGCCCGGACGACCGAAGCGTAGGACGCCATTTGGTTCACGGATGACACCCTTTCTCCAATAATTGGGGATGCTTTCGTGATGGGAGCTATCGGGGGCGGTCAATTGGGGTCATTATGGTTCCTATGCCGGACTGTGGTCGGGTCTGGCGATACTTCTAGTCTTCGGGTATAACTTGCGGCTTTCGCGGGAGAAGCTTGAGGTTGAAACTTTTTTTTTCCGGCGGCAGTTGCAAGGTTTCTATCATCGGACCAGACAGGGTTCTATGTTTTATGGTTCCACAAGAAAACTGTGTTGCCGAACCTTCTTGGTTCCGACGAATCAGTTTGCGAATGTCGAGATTTAGATGCGAAAGTTACATGATGCATACACTTCATACAATTCATGACGTATCTTACATAAGTTCGTATACCATCGTGCGAAAACAGGGGAAGCCCAAAAGGAACTGGAGAAAAGAAACGCCCTGAACACTCTTTCCATAACCCATTCTGACACAAAAGGAACAATGCCATCCGCCCGTTTTATACGCCTTCCATGCAAAAATAAAAACAGTCAAGAACCAAAGACGGGAAAGGAAAAAGAAACAAAATATTATGGAGACTGGACATTTGCATATCGAATAATAAACTTTCGCTAAAAGTTATATCTCTGTCGCGCACCTTTTAAAAACTCCGTAGACAGCAAGAGAGGTGAAGGAGCGGCTTAGACATCGTCAGTGCTGTCTGCCCATCCCAATGCCTTCTCCGCTAGTACTCATGCTCCCATATCTGCTCCCTCTCCTTCTCCCCTCACCCCCGAGTCCTTCGTAATCCCTCTCAACTGGTGCCAGCAAGACACTCCTTCTTCGTTCCTCCCTCATCGCCGTATAGGCTCTCGTTTGCTTCCTCCTTCTCTTTTCATCCCGCCGGTCGACCCAATCCCAAAACTTTTCCTTTGCGTCATCCATAACTTTCAAAAGTTTCTCCGTCTTACCCATTTTCCTTCGAGCCTCTAAGGTCTCAGGGTCTTGAGACATCTTTCGTTTCATTTCTCGTTTATACTCTTTATGACGTTTCTTCAACTTTTTTTGGATATACCTCTCAGCGTGCTTCTCATTCTTCAGTATAGCCCGTTCGACCTTGGTCTTCTTGCGAGGTTTTGAAGGATCCGGAGGAGATATTTGCGCAGCAGTGATGGTGCAAGTCGAACGCAGATGGTTTGGCTGAGCACTATTATCCTTCTTGTTGATTAGTCGCTTTGGGAGACTCTTTACCTTTTCCATGAAGCTTGCAATGGATGATTTTCGTTGTGGGAAAGGTGGGAGGAGAGATCCTGAAGATTGAATGCTGCTCCTCCTGCTATTGTGCAGGGGTGGTCCGCAAGTTCCTTCTGTAGTGCTCGTTATACCGCTAATTCCAGATGAAACGCTGATAGTGGGGGTTAGCTGAGCACTAGGTACCAAACTTGGTGCAGGTGGACTCGGCAACGAAGGCGAGGCGAAGCTCCCCAAATCAGGAAGATCAGAGCCTTGTAGTTGCTCGGGTGCAACACTCGCAGAGGAAGCGGGACTCGCATTGTGAAGTTGATTGGTCTGCGACGAAGATTTCGGTGATGATTTAAATGCGTCTTCGTTGGAGAACACGTGTGAAGTTTGAGTCTCAGAAGATATCTCACGATCGAGAGAGATATCGTCACCTAGTGGAGTAGGGCCAAAGAAGGTAGAAGCGACAGAAAAGGCGGACTGGCGACGGGGCGCTTGGCGGGGTTTCATTCCGGCAAATACAAGCGAATAGTCGGGAGATCGAGGTGGGAGACGGGGGTAGCAATTTATCGGAATCCCTTCCAATAGATTTCTGGAGGGCTGTTCCCACGGTGCGTACCCGGCGACGTTCCCGGGATGGTTATTGAGAGGTGGAGCTCCGGATCTGATATCCCCAAACTCAGGTGCAGTGTGCAATGAACGTGAAGAGGAGGGAACGAGCCGAGGACGGGGCGATATAATCGCTGAAATTTTTGAGCAGGTGTAAATGATTGGAGGACGGCTCGGGGTTGGAATATCTATCCTGGTAGGCAGGTAGGTCGATCCCGAATTAGGGACCCGTCGCTCATTGAGATGCGACATTCTTGCAATGGTCGAACACTCAACCGAATGAAGAGAAGATTGGCAGCATGCAAGAACAATTTTGATGGTGATGATCAAGTGAGAGTGATCAGAGGTTGTGTTTTGTTTTGAAATTGGAATGGAAGATTCCGTTGAAGCAAGTTGCAGAGAAGAAGGTGGAGAGGTGAGGTTGCTCCACACAATGTGTGTTTACACTTGGTACTGTGGACCAGAGACCGAGGTTGTCGATATATTTTAGCGTGGGCTCCTCCTCCAAGGCAACTCGGCCCTCCACACTTGCAAGCCCATAATGTTCTGGATGTTGTCTAGTGAAGCCGCTATACTTCAAACCAGTTTCCACCAAGATATATATCTGAGATGCGGAGCCATGGAGACACCTACCAACGGTTGCAGGATTGCCACCTTACCAGTCAATACGTGGCATATCATAACATTCAAATCGCAGAAACCAGAAAAACAATTGCACTAGACACTGAACAATTGCGGAAAGAAGTCAAAGGGATTGCTAAACAAATAAACGACATGTCATGAAGTCTCTCGATCCGTCCCGTTGTACAGCACATTCGCCTGCATGCAAGATGCAGCTCTGATTGGATGGGGAAATTGTAATATCAAAAACGGAAAACCTGAAGTATACACAATCAAAGAATACTACCACAATAAAATAATTATGCAGGAAGATGGGCTCAATAACTCCTCGCTCAGCCAAGGGTAAAAGAAAGTATGAAGAATTAATGCTCATATAAGAGCGACGCTATACAGGTGAAATGCAAGACAAAATTCGTACAAGAATAGAGTGTATAATATCGGAATCGTAACATCATTAAGGTTGTTGGAGGAAGGCTATATCCGTTATAGAAGCCTTATTTGGTCTTGGTCTTTGTACGAGGAGTTACTGGTGTTGGGATCATATTTCTCTGCCCCCTCTATTCGAACGGCATGTTAGCTAATGGTCAGCGGATTATTAGCGTATACTATAGCAGTTCTCACCTGTCGTGTTCGCACATCCTTTCGGTGGTTCAGAAGGTAATCATCATAAGATGGCCTCTCAACTAGATGGCGGTCTTCATCGGTAGCATTATCTGCGGCGTGGATGCATCTTATTTAAATTGTTAGCGCCTATATCTAGTTGACATTTATAGCGAATTATGAGAGTTTGCTATCGTCCATAACTTAATGTACTTACTGAAACATCCATTTAAGCTCCACGCATGGAACACCAGCAGCTCTAGCTTTCTGAAGGGTAATTCCACTACCAAGCGAGAATATGACAAGATCAACTTTTTCCGGGTTTCCAAGTGACAATCGGGGTGCCACTTTCCCCCCAAACTCCTTGACCTTGTCCTTGTATGTGGACGTTGCATCGGAGCCGTCTTGAGTGCAAATGTCAAGATAAATATTCAAGCCCTGAAGAAAGGAAACTCCGCCTGCTTCTTCAATCCTCGAAAGAGTTGCACGCTTATTCCTAGGACTAGCTATTTCCTTCGCCCTTCGTTTTTCAAGCGCGGAAGAAGACGCAGATGTAGTGCTAGCCGCATCCTTGAGCGGTACTGTGCATGTTTCTTTGTGAACAAGCACTGGCGTTTCCTCCATAGAGTCGAGGAAGACATTGCCCGTAGAAACGCGACCAACAGGGCTCTCGGGTTCTTGGGCAAGATCTGCCTCATACTCCTTCCTCAAGGGTGATATTTTACCGGAGAGGCGGGTGGTGAAAGGTCCAATACTGACACACCTATCAGGTGAACTGAGGAAAATTCCACTCTCTCGTCGTGTCCCAAGTGTTTTGGGAGGACTGCAGCCAAAGACTTCCTCGGTCGTCATCGAGTCTTCGCCGAGCCCATCGAGATCTTCATTCTTCTTATGAGGCTCCTTGTCGACGTAAATATCGAATTGGCTCTTACGATTTCCATCTCGTTTCGGAGACAAGGTTGCTGCAAAAGATAGCCTACGATTCACTGGTATAGCGGAATGGCTGCCAATGGAATCCCTACTCGGCTCTTTAAAACTAACAGACCTTCGAGATCTCTCTGTCTCGGGGCACGCAGCGCTGGGGCTACCCTTTAAGATCGACACGGTCGATTTCCGTTCAGTTTGAATGAGACGAGTTGGGCTCGATCTTCGATGGTGGACGTCATCTCTTGAAACGGCTGCTTTAACGGGGGATGGAAGCCTTGACTTTGAACGCAGCGGGGATGGTGAGTTCATACCGGCAGCAGGGGGCTGTCGCTCCCTTAAATCTGCGATCGAAATCGGCGTCTTCAAGGGCGAGCCACCAGGGCGTCGGGGGGCTTCTTTGAGTGGAGAGACACGTGGAGGCGTTTGCCTTGCTAAAGAGGCCTGCGTTGGTTGGGCAAAGTTAGAGGGGGCAGCGGGCCTCCGAGCCGGTGTAGCCAGTCCATTTAATTTTGACGCATTCGGAATTCCCCTATCAGGAGGCAGATCGAGACTAGAAGAAAGGCCAGCCACTCGTTTAGGAGGGCAAGTCAAGGGAGCAATTGGCCGCCTTGTCTCTTCGTTTATCCTCGAAACAGTAGAGCTTGAAAAGAGTCCACTATTAATAGGCCGCCTTGCCGGGGTCGCCAATGTGCCTGCAGATCTTGCATTAATGGCGGCAGCAGCTTCGGTTGTCCCGAATATCCAACCCTTTCTATGGGAAGGTGGTGCAGCTTGGACGAATGAGTCGGAGGAAGAGAAAATATCGGAAGATGTGGTTTGTCTTCTAACAGAAGATATGGAAGCAGGAGCTACGATAGATATAGATGGCGTCGACGGAATTGCGTCGGCCCCTGAAAACGCTCTACGAATTGCTGGAGTCGTATTCTTCAATGGTTGGATTGGCCTTTTAGCTGGAGTTAGAAGAGATTGTGCGAACAAAGGACTGGCAGGATTTATGTCCGGAATGGCGGGGGCGGCCAGTCGACTGTCGTAGCCGGGTTGCTTAGCTGTACCCCTTCCAGACGCACGAATTTCACACTCTAAATTGCTCAACGTAGGCTGGGCAGCGTCTCGGATGGCAGGCCTTGGGGGCCGTTCCGGTGAAAGCTCAAGCTTCCTCTTTAAAGAGCTTTTCGATGGTCCAGCGGTCTGTGGTTCAGAAAACTCTGCGTAAAGACTCACAGATTTTGCGGATTTCTTGGGAGTCGGTGTGATTGTCGCTTGGAAGAGCTCGTCTTCGAACGGATGACTATTCTCTTTATTGCTTGCTGGCTCGATTACAGAGTCTGCGAACCTCACAGACTTCTTCAACGATGGCCCCGCTGTCTTTTTTGGCGTCCTGTAGATAAAGGGTTAGCCGCAATTCTACCTAAGTAGGGCCATTAAACCCGCCATACTCATATACTGTCTTTCGGCGAGATGATTCTGATTTTGCATTCAAGGCAAGAGAGGTAGACCGCTTTGCGGTGGCAGATACGGCTCTTCGACCATGTCTCGGCTTAGCAGGCTGGCGGGCCTGAAGGTCGACTTTCCGCCTTTTAGCCGATGTCCTGAGGGCTCCAGATTGATCCATCGCGAGATGGGATTTGCTCCAATAAGATTAGGTCGACTAAATGTCAACCCAGCAATGGGTTTCCGAGTTCTAGAAATTCGCAGTAATAATTTGATGATAATATATCGCAGTAGTAGGCCGTTAGGAGTGTAGATACAGGGTTGAGAGATGGTAGTAGTATCCTTGATCCTTAGGATTATAAGTGTAAGGTTGAAATGTTGGTGAAGCACAACGACTCCCACGTGTACCCTGTTTGTTGTACGAATCGTCGATGAAGTTGAACGTTATGTTTGTAAGAAATGACCCGATAGCCCTCGCTGTCGTTCCGTGACGTTTTCTCTTTCTTTTTTTTTTTCTTTCCTTTGTGACGCAGGTGAAAGGCAAGAATCTAGAACGATGCCAAAACAAGGAGATGTATGAATGTCAGACAAGGTCAAATCTATCTGGGGAACGGGATGTGTGTGCGTTGGTTGTAGGATGCACAGTGTGCGGTGAGTGGAATGTGGGACGGTAGGCGGGCGTTGTGTTGTTTGGGGGGAAAGTAAACAATGAGGTGTTCATGCGGCGGGTAACCAACAGCAACCGTCTGCATTTGCATTTTTCGCTAAACTCGCTTACCCTGGTTCCAACACACAATACGGCACGGAAGGCCTGTATACAAGCTTGACACTGCCAGGAGAGCGAGAGAGAGAGAGAAAGAGAGAGAGAGAGAGAGAGAAAGAGAGAGAGAGAGAGAGAGAGAGTTTGGCGGACAATGCCGTAACAAACCAAACCACTAGAAGGCTGCTTGCGCAGCACTAAAACCCCAACTGAAAGGCCTGAACCTGAAAGCAGAAAGCTTGAATCCAAAGTGACTTCTGTGCCCACAGAGCCATTACTACTTTAGTAAGTGAATACTTAAGTAGGTACTTAAGTACTTACTTATAGTAATATAACCACGCGCACCACCTTCGCTTCTCAGCCGAGCCCTTCTTCGGGGGCCCTCCTTCGAAGCTTGGTGAAACGCGTGCTGAACTGAACTGAATTCAATAGTTTATCACTCAAGCTGACTTACTTACTTACTTACTTATATTTATATTCAATTAAGAAGTCCAGAACCTTCTAGAAAAAACAACACATTTTTGAAAGGCCTCCCACCAGCAAGAAATCCTGCTGACGGCGTTCGTTCGTCTCGTGCGGACGGGATCTGGTTGAGGTTAAACCGATTACCCTCCTTTCAGTCGGGCAAAGATAATAGTGCACGATCACATCGAAAGGTCTTCCACTTGGAAAGGAAATTGAGGGTTCCAAGAAATTATAGCTTGCACATACCTGGAACCGAATCGATTACCGTTCGCTGATTCCACTACCGATCTGACTCGCGGATCTTTATCATGTATTGTTTATTGCTGACTAGACCAAAATCCTGTATACCTCCAGTCATCCTCTAATGCTAGTATTACATTTAAATCGTAGCCGCCAATTGGTATATATGCAGCTATATACTAAGATTATATGGCTTCCTTTTGAGAAAATATTAAGCCTGCAGATCTAGAACATGCGAAATCAATTGCCAAGTTTTAATATTTAAAGATCTAGAAGCATACGCGCTCCAACCTTGGGCGACAATTGCAAGAGTTATTACAATTCCTGTACTGGGACGCATTGATTGAGAAGTAGATGTCGGAGCTGAGAAACCTTTATATAGCCGACGGTAGGATAGAAGCGGAAGCCGGAAGGGCTTAGTGCAGGGAGATCTTCACACGTGTAACCCTCGGTCTAGTGATACACCGGTCATCAAAGGGGAGGAATTCCGTTCTTGCTCCCAAACTTCTCCGGAGGGAAGTGCGATTGTAATCCGGTTCCGTCATTCACAAGCTGTAAGATTCCACCTGAAAATAGATTATAATTGATTGGCCATGGGCGAAGGGAGAGAAAATCTGTCAGTCTGCGACCATTTTGTGGGCTGTTGATATAATAGACACTCTGCCGGCTCTTAGATTTCCCCGAATTTCGCTATAATTTCCGACGGAACGGGTCGGTTACAACTAGCTCTGTTTGAGGTAAGTACTTGTAGGGGTGCAAGGATCTCGCTGAACGAACAAAGTTGTACACTGCATGCATGCACCGCACGGTTCAGCTGGATATCGATCGAGCAAACACTTTAAGCTTTGCATGGTCGATTGGTTTGCAAGGTAGCTCGAGCTGTCTAAACTTGCAGATATTCAAATTAGGAATGCGGCCAAAGTTATGCACTCACGGCCGACCGCAGTGCCAAATGATAGCCCCCACGTGTGTCATGGATATTAGCGGGAAGGCAGATTCAAATATTTAGAGGGTAGCCCCATAGCATTGCATTGGTAGCAATTGCCTATCGCTATGCCTTTAGTTAAGATTATAAACCAGTGCAAGTTCCATTACCATCTCGCGTCCGGTTTCGTTACTCTCTCGTTTGCATTTGATAACAATCATTGAGCAAAGCGCGAAGCTAGATCCGTCGACAACGCATAAAATATAACAACCCCGCTCTCTCGCTGCCCCTCTATCAAAGTGTCCCCCACTACTAGCACCAGACACTAGATAGAATACGTAACATTCTCGGAAATAGGCCACTACATCTAATCCTTGAAAACATTTTGACTCAATAGTTTTTGTTCTTGATTTCTCCTTCAGAGTTCTTTTTCACAGGGATAATTCTCAATCAAATCTTTTCTACAAAAGCTATTTTGGATTCAAAAAATGTCCAAAACCTGGCAACAAATCGCTGCAGAGCGGCAAGCGCACCGCGATACGACGATATCTGCAGTGTCACCTCCCATACCTGATGTTGGAGACCTTGCAAAATTACCATTGAACGTGCTAGATACAGCCAGGTCATTATTGACTCCCCGAGAAATCGAAATAACCGAATCGTGCCCTATAAAACTGGTTGAGCAACTCTCAACTCGCGAAATTACTGCGGTTGAAGTCACAACAGCATTTCTGAGAAGAGCCGGTATTGCTCAAAAGTTGGTAAGGCAGTCCCAACTTTTCTCATGCTGATTCAACTTGAAGTTGACAATTTATTGATTCCAACAGGTCAACTGCGTAACGGAACTCCTCCCCGACCTGGCCCTCGCCAGAGCCAAACAACTCGACGACCACATCGCCACCCACGGAAAACCTATCGGCCCCCTCCACGGTCTACCCATCTCTGTCAAGGAGCACATTGGAATAAAATCTCATGACCTAAACGCCGGTTTCTGCGGATGGGTCGGCAACATTGCGGAAGAAGACGGCGATATCCTTAAACCGCTATATAATGCAGGATGCGTGTTTTACGTCCGTACGACGCAGCCGCAGACGTTGATGCAATTGGAGACAGCGAGCAACTTGTACGGGACGACGGTTAATCCTTTCAATAGGGGTTTGACGAGCGGGGGGAGTAGTGGTGGGGAAGGGGCGCTTGGAGGGATTAGAGGGAGCTGTTTGGGGATCGGGACGGATATCGGGGGGAGTATTAGAAGTCCGGCTGCTAACAATGGTATTTCGATGGAACTTTCCGGGGAGTTTTGGGATGGCTGTGGTGATGGAGATAAGCTAACAATGTATTGCATGATAGGATTGTATGGACTAAGACCGACATCTTATCGGCTACCGATGGGTAAGATTTCCATTATTGGATATGAGGTGCAAAACTGAGAGCAATATACAGGGGGCCAGTCTGCAACCATGCTGGGCGAGGAACACATCGTAGCCGTCGTCGGGCCTATATCAACCACTCTCCCCGGCCTCTCCCTCTTCATGTCCACCGTTCTAGCCTCTCAACCATGGCTTTCAGACCCAATGCTTGTCCCCGTACCTTGGGGCGAGGAACCTCATTTTCCGATAAATATTATGACTGGAACCACCAAGAAGATAAAGATTGGAGTTATGAAATGGGATGGAGTCGTCATGCCGCACCCTCCCGTGATCCGTGCGATTGATGAAGTTGTAACGAAGCTAAAATCATTCCCTGCGGAATTTGAAGTCGTGGAATGGGAGGAAACTCAGGCCGCAAAAGCTTGGGATATTATCGTAAGTTCAAATCTTAGTTAGCCTTATACGTACATTGGAGCCAGCTAGAGCCTAACGAATATAGTCCGCACTCTACTTCTCAGACGGCGGCACTCAAGAATACACCGCAATGTCGCTAACATCTGAACCCATACTCCCACTCTCATCCTGGATCCTAAGTCAACCCAATGTCCCTTCCCCGCCTGGTCATACCATACAACGCATCTGGGAACTAACCTCGGACCGCGACGCATTCCGAAAAGAATACATCACCAAATGGATCGCATCGGAGCTTGATGTCATTTTGTGCCCCGCCGGCCCGGGTGTTGCCCCCAGATTGGGAACGGCAAAGTATTGGGGGTATACGAGTTTGTGGAATTTGTTGGATTATCCGGCGGTGGTGTTTCCTGTGGGGAAGGTGGGCGAGGAGGATAATGGGGTTTGGGAGTATGCAAAAACGGGAGCCAAGGGGGAGAAGGATGTGGAGAATGCAAAGCTTTGTAGGTCTTGTCTAGGTTGGAGTACTTGGGTGAGTACACGCTAATCGTGTTTAATATCTAGGGGATCCGGAGGCGTACAAAGGTGCCCCAATCAGCTTGCAGTTGGTTGGAAGGAGGTTTGATGATGAAAAGGTGAGTCTGTTCATTGACATATTCGGTAATTATTTTCGAGTTAATTCTGACCTTGTATACGTCTTTTCTAGGTTTTGGAAGTGCTAAACATCATTCAAGGCAAAATCGGTCTCCCTTTCGTGGACCCTGCTAAATAAATCTTCAATGCGTAAAGATATTAGATGTTATGACAATACCCCAGCTACAGATAATCATTTGAATTATTTCTACAACTAGTAGATTGGTTACCAAAGTCGTAGATACCACTACATTCACAAAATTGTGCTTCAGTATAAGGTCAATTCCCCTCCAAACCTAAATGAATCCACCCCCAAAGCAACAGACAAGCCTAAAGTCGTTCCGACCCCACGGGTCGCCCATATACTCCTTGGCCAGCCCGTTGGAAAACTTATCGGGACCAATATTCCACCCTTTGACGAATCCAAAAGAAGACGACAATGCATGGCCGATCGATTCTCCATCAGTCACCGAGTGTGCCAAATATAGCAGAATTTGATGAAGCACGGGGCGCGGAAGATTGAATATCCCAATCTTGGAAGAGATGAGCGGGATTACATCGTAACCTCGAACGATCGACAAAAGTGTTGATACGGCGTTAGGGTTCTTTGACAATTGGGGTGGCGGTATTGGAACGAGCCGCGAGAGCTCGCCGTCCAAACCCAACACTCCTGATGGAGGGGAAATCTTACACTCCAAAGCTAAATATAGCCAGAAGTGCGTATCGCCGCTCCTTCTCTTTTCACCGGTTGCTTTTCCAGGAGGCATCGGGTCGAAAACCTCGATTATGCGGTATTTAACGCTGACGATTCCACAATTAGTGCAACCGCCTTGAGAATTCCTTGGAATTATAACCTCATGGCAACTGCATACGGTACCAAACCAGGGTCGATATCTACCCCTCGGTTCTGCGAGTGGCAAGAAACAGTGTAAGCAGACAGGGTCAAAGAAGAACTTTTCGTGGACTGGCATTTTATCTTCAATGTCGACGTCTGCGAAGTTTGCTAAGTTCTCTCCCGCTTCGTTATCCTTGGCGGAGGAAGGCGCTTCGAGAAGCTTGTAGCCAGCTAGCCACCGTCCTTCATTCAATTTAAGCTCAGGATTCCTCAAAGCTCTAACCATAGCCCACCCCTTCGCTTCCTCATAGTCCCTTAAAAATCTTTCCTTTCCAAATCTACCCCTTTTGCCGGCATGTTTGTTCCTGCCTCCAGACATCAACCCTCTCGGGCATCGGTGGTGCTCGCACCATATCGTCGCATACTGAAACTCAAAGGAGTCCGGGGTACAGCTCCAATGCTTTCGTTCGAGATCCTTCGGTAGAGGGCGTCGAGTTTTATATTCTGGTGATTGTGCCGCGTAGAAGAATTTAGCGGTGTGCACAGGGTAAAGATTGGAAGGGAAGAAGACACCAGTAGTGGCATCTAGGAAGAGAGCGGTAGCGCATGTGGGTGGGCATAGCAGATGAAGGCAGTACGGACAAGTATAGTCGCTAGGGCTGGGGTTTTTGGATTCTTGCTGAGTTGGTGGGAGGAGTCGATGATGGATCCGGCGGATGCACCCGGCTTGCTTGGACTGTTTAGCAGGGGTGGGGGATTCAGAAACCCCAGGGAGGCCAAGAGAGAATTTAAGAAGCAGTTTAGTTGTCAGGGAAAGCGATATTCTGTCTCTCAATGGGAGGAAGGTGGTGATTATAGCAATGATGTCGACGGGGAGATGGAGAAAAGCAGAAGTCTGAGGCTCCGGTGCTAGGCCACCCGTGGATCCTGTGCCCGGATTTATATTTTCCGGTTCTGACCCTGGAGGCCCATTGGCTTTCCCGGTCACTTTGTCGATATCTTTGCCGTCGAAACTGTGCCTTTGAGACAGACGAAGTTTTTGCAGGGCCTTTCTGAGCATTTTCCAGAATGGGATGCCTCAGAAGGTGTTGTGTTGTGTTGGATTCTCTTCAGGAGCCGCTGATTGGTTGCGGAAGGTGTACGTGATAGGGCAGGCTGCTGCTAGCAAGTGGGCCAGCAATTAGATTTGACTTGTAACGAGGCCGCCGTTCGCTTTGTATATGTATTAGATATTCTTGGAATGCATGTAGTCGACAAGTCTAGCCGGTGTCCGAGTTTCAATGCGTAGTGTTATTGTTATTATCAAATAAGAAATCCCCAGAGGGGCGTATAGCTATCGCGACTTTGATTTCGGGTTTATGATCCATACAAGGTTAAAGGCCTCGCTAGATTTGATATTGGAATGGTAGATCAAAAAGTGAATCCTGGTGGGAATAGAGTCTGAAATGTGAAAGTACCGTTGCGGTGGAACGAGAGAGTCGTGGTCGTGGTCGCCTCGAAAGTAAGTCTTGCGGCCTGGCTAATCAGTTCGTCAAACACACTGACAGGGCAGCGCAGCCCGCAGGCTGGCTAGCAAGGACGAAGGAAGGGACCCACCAAGCGGCTCTCGGATCTTCTTGCCCACCAGGAAACATGAGCAATGAAAAGACTTACCCAAACCGGCACGACGCGAAAAGGCTTACTCCTATTCGCCGTTGGAAACAGTAGGAAAAGCAGTGTCCAGGGCTACCCCGACACGGAACATGTAAGTAAGTGGTATTACTGACTTTGACTAACTGCTGCTGCGCCAGTTCTAGTCCACCAAAAAAATGGAGCTTAGGATTCCATGTTGCAGCGGAGGGGGGTTGCTAATATGCAGAGCAGCCTTAACTCCCCACGTCAAGAGCCAGGGGGGAACAGGCAGGTAGCTTGCTAGCCCTTAGGTCCCATCTGTATCTTTTTGTTATAGTGGCGTTAGAAGCTGGCGATTTGTTGAGCGTTGAGCGACACCAAGCTCCTTCTCTCTTCCACTTTTGACCTGACCGATGGTTGAAAGAAAGAAAGAAGGGAACCTGCGGAATGCACGGTTCACCTGAACCCAGCATTGTTTCGTCATACCTTTTGTCCACCAAGGAGGGCCCGTGGGGCCGTTCCCTTCGCCCCTCAAATCCAATCTGATGAATCTCATGTCAACCTTGAACGACTATACATACCCAAGTAGGATATAGATATGATCATGAACAGCAGAGAATAGGAGTGTCATTGAGACGCCAATTGAGTGATTGCCCTGCTAACAGTTGTTCTGCCAATAAATCGAAGCGTAATTTACTTGGTAATCTTTTTAATTCTGCAACTCCTAATGTCGCCGTAAATGCTTTATTTATTTTTTTTTTAAACTTCCAACCCCCACCATGCACCAACATCTAATGTTGCTATTGATTGTCTAACTTTTTTTTTTCCTGCTTTGGCTTTGCTTTTTGAGTGAGCTCTACGCATCCCCATCCATCCCTCATACCTTTTTTTTTTTTTTTTTTTTTTTTTGCTGCTTGACAAACCACCAAATCTGATATCGCCGATAACACACCACCACTTCCTGCGCCTATACATTTCTACCTCTGTTCCCCAGCATTCCTTTAACCTCCACCATAAAATAGAAAAGAAAAAAAAACTTAACCATTCTTTTTCCTCGCATCTGCGCAAAGAATATATAAGCTAGTCCATCGCCAGCAGGTATCACTCCACCTGTTTCCCCTTTCTTTCTTTCTCTCTTCATCAGGATAGTCGATTGTCTTCTCTCTCTTCAAACGACGCAAAAGTTCGCTACCATATTTTTAATTTTAGCAGAACTCTAACGACATCACAACCTTCTCTAATAGCAGAATACATCATACCTAGCAGTTAAATATACTGGAAAGTAGGCACAATGGCTCTTTCCAATATTAAGACTTCCTACGAGTGGGTGTCCAACTTGGACATCAACCGTACTGGGGCGAATCACCTTCGAAGAACGTCCATTATTTGTACCATCGGTAAGCTACCCTTAATTCCTACCCCACACCCCATTCTGTAAAGAATGTGCAACTAATGGGGCTTCAAATGGTAAATAGGTCCAAAGACGAATTCCGTCGAGATGATCAATAAGCTGCGAAAATGTAGGTCGCCTCTTTTACCCACAATTACAGCTTACTTTTTCGTGGGTGTTTTGGCAAATGTTGGCGCTGAAGTGGGGGTGATGGAGGGGCTAATTGGTGATATCACAAAACAGGCGGTCTCAACATTGTTCGCATGAACTTCTCCCACGGAACTTATGAGGTACGCGATTTTTTTTAGGAAAATTTACTTGCCCGCGGCTATCAATCGTACTAACTCGTTTTTTTTTCCCTTTTCCGCCATTTAGTACCACCAAAGCGTTATCGACCACGCAAGGGAGGCTGAGAGACAATATTCTGGTCGCCCTCTCGCCATCGCCCTCGATACTGTACGTTTTTTTCACCGTCTTCGCCAATTGGCTGCTTTGCTGATAATTCCATAGAAAGGCCCAGAGATCAGAACCGGAAACACCGAAGGGGATGTTGATATCCCGATTTCTGTTGGTGACGAAATCACAGTCACTACGGACGATGCATACAAGGCCGCCTGCACGAAGGAGATCATGTACGCCATTTCAACTTGCAAGCGTAATATGCTACGATTTCGATCTAATTATTTGATTTTCTAGGTATGTCGACTATAAGAATATCACCAAGGTGATCGAGGAAGGCCGTACCATTTACGTCGACGACGGTGTCCTCTCTTTTCAAGTCCTCAAAATAGTTGACGAGCAAAACATCCTCTGCAAATGCTTGAACAACGGCAAAATCTCCTCCAAGAAAGGTGTCAACCTTCCAAATACCGATGTCGACCTCCCTCCTCTCTCTGAGAAGGATAAGGCAGATCTCAGATTCGGTGTCCAGAACGGTGTCGACATGATTTTCGCAAGCTTTATCCGTCAAGCCTCCGACGTCCGTACTATCCGTGAAGTCCTAGGCGAGGATGGCAAGGAGATCCAGATCATCTGCAAGATCGAGAATCAACAGGGTGTCAACAACTTTGATGAAATTCTCAAGGAAACCGACGGTATCATGGTTGCCCGTGGTGACCTGGGTATCGAAATTCCACCAGCTCAAGTCTTCATGGCTCAAAAGATGATGATTGCCAAGTGCAACCTTGCTGGAAAACCCGTTGTTTGCGCTACCCAAATGTTGGAGTCCATGACCTACAACCCTCGCCCTACCCGTGCTGAAGTCTCGGATGTCGGAAACGCTGTCCTCGATGGTGCAGATTGCGTCATGCTTAGCGGTGAAACTGCGAAGGGTAACTATCCGGAAGCTGCGGTTACTATGATGCATGAGACCTGCTTGTTAGCGGAGTCTGCTGTCAACTACATCTCCTTGTTCAATGAACTCCGAAGCTTGACTATCCGACCAACAGAAACCAACGAGACATGCGCAATTTCTGCTGTCAATGCCGCCTTGGAGCAAGAGGCTGCAGCTATTGTTGTTCTCTCCACCTCGTAAGTATATTTCCTGACCTACATGCGTAAATAACATCCTAATTTGTTTTTTATAGTGGCAAAACTGCCCGCCTCTGCTCCAAGTACCGTCCACCATGCCCAGTCCTCATGGTTACCCGTAACGGTGCTGCTGCACGCCGGTCCCATTTGTACCGTGGTGTCTATCCCTTCCATTATCCGGAATCTAAGCCAGACTTCAACGTTGTCGTTTGGCAAGAAGATGTTGATAAGCGTCTTAGATGGGGCATTGATGAGGGTATCAAACTGGGTATCCTTAAACCGGGAGATGTTGTAATCGCTGTCCAGGGATGGAAGGGTGGATTGGGACACACGAATACGTAAGTTTCACCATATAATTTACGGCAACACTGATGAGCTAACGTGAATAACTTTTTATAGTCTTCGTATCGTCACCGCGTAAAGGTTAGAACCGAAAGCAAATGCGAATCTGCTTTGGTCGCTTCCTTTTGACCGTTGATCGATAGTTATGAGAGTGAAAGTTGACCTCATCCGGCAGGCGTTTTTGCTTATGAGAAGGACGGTCTCTGGTTTCCTGTTTTTCTGTTTTCTATAAGCTTTTGTAATCGCCTGGGGTGAAAGCCCGAATGGAAGGGAATAGCACTGTATTCAGCTATGGTTCAAAGCTAGCCTGTGCGCTTGTCTGGCCTGAGTCCAATTGTATGGCTAGCTTTTTTATTCTTTTGTAAAGAAGACTACATTATTGCCTTTATCGAATGAATAAAGGAGTTATGACATCACAAGTGCACCTTCAAATAAGAACTCGATTTTATGAGATAAATATCTGAGACCAAATCCAGTATTTCGTTTTGGTCCTAACTGGCTCCAGAGAAACCATATATCTAGGGTTCTAAGCTAAGCTAATGACTTCTGCTCTGCATTTCTTAACATCACACACAACACACCACTTTTCAACATAACCCACCGCTGTGTCCGCATCTTGACTTCAATCTTCCAAACATTATCAGCGCCCACCATTCCTATCATCTAAAACAACAATGACATCGAGAGGTACCAAACGACCCTTCTCCGGTGGAGGCGGTAACGCCAACCGCGGCGGAAAACCTCCACATTCTCACAGCCACCACGGCCACTCCCATTCTAAAGGCGGTGCGGGTGAAAACCAGCAACCCACGCCTACAGGTCCTTATATCTCCATGTTTTCAAGCTTTCGAAACGAATTGGATGAACATCATGACAGAAGGGAGAGGATCATCAAGGCTAGTCGAGATGTTACGGCGGCTAGTAAGAAAATGTACACTCGTCTTTATCCTTTCGCTCCTTCTTATTTTCAGTCTTCAATTTGCGTTTGAACACTCCAAGGCCCTATTAACTACTGGAACTAACATCGATACTAGAATATTTACCCTTCAGCGCCTCCGTCCGTCTCACCTGCCGATAAAATCCCTCCCGCCGTACATCGTAGAGGAGATTGTTGCGCAAGAAGCCAAAATCCAGGGCCTCCTGGCCGGGGTTCTGCCAGATCTGCAGGGAATCAACGGCTGGAGGTATCAGAGGCAGATCAGTCCGGGGATACAGGAGTACGTGGAGGCGCTCAGCTTTAGGCACTATTTGATGAAAGGGGAGCTGTTAGGATTTGGGGAGGCGGGGTGGTTTGTTAGTGGTGTTCATGGTGGAGAGGTTGGGGGACGGTGGGGTGGGAGTGACAAGACGGCGGAGGGGAAGAAGGATGGATTGGAGGGGAAGGGAGATGCAGAGGGAGGAGGAGAGGGAGGAGATGTGGAAATGAAGGATGTGGAGGGTGCCGAGGGTGAGGGAGTCACGGTAGGGGAAGGTGAGGAGAAGGAGAGGGAGAAGGAGAAACTAAAGGGTATTAAACTTACGAAAGAGGACTACATCCTCGCCCTATTCGACCTAACGGGCGAAATGATGCGCTTCGCAATAACCAGCATCGCCACAACCCCTCTATCTCAACTCCTTTCCACAACTCTAACCCTTGCCCCAACGATTGATACCGCCACCTCCACGGATGACAAGAAAAATGCACAGGTGGCCCAACAACCTACGGCCCACCGTCTCCTTCAGGGCCTTCGGGAGATGAGGCTGGAATTTGAAAACCTGGATGCGGGGAACCCGCGTGCTGGATTTGGGAAGGATGTGGAGAAGAAGGCGGAGGTGATGAGGGAATGCGTGGGCAAAGTGGAGTATGGGTTTTATGGGATGATGGTGAGGGGGAGCGAGCGGCCTGAAGGGTGGGTTGCTGATATGGATAGTGCTGCTAGGGAAGGTGGAGAGGATTGATTACTATCGTTGTCACCGTGTTAGTTGATACTTACCGAATAATCATTTGCATTGGGATGGCGTTTGTAGGTGCTTTTTCGGCTTGAGCTTCGGATAGATGCATCTTAGGTATCTATATTTCACGAATGGACTATTCTAAGTTACTATTGACGCTCGGGCGTTGCAATTACTTGTTAATTGATGAGGTATATATATAACTTTCACCATCCGCCCGTCGAATGCTTCGCGCCTATCCAATATATGAACCTCCACATCCAAAATATTCATTAACAATATATATTCTTATACACAGTTACTTCCTGCTTTTCCCAAACCTACCACCCCAGCCGATATTCCACACGATATCCAATTAAGTCATCCCCCTATAGATAGCCTACCTCTCACCGTTCAGTCTCCTTGCCCTAACCTCCCTCAAAGCTCTGCTGCCACTGATCAATGCCACGGGCGAGATGATTGCAACGGCGGCAAGAGTCTGGAAGATGTTGATACCGGTATAGTACGCGAAGAACACGCCTTCGAAAGCGAGCAAGCTCAGGAAGAAGAGTGGATGAGCAATCGGGCTGGCTCCAAGAGATTTGGGGAGGTGGGAGAGGTTGGCGGAGAGGCCGAACCACTATAGTACCGTGATTAGTACACACCATTATATGCGTAGAGGGTAATTTGTTAGAATAACTTACAGCGCCAAACAATCCCGGTAGAGTAACTATCACGGCAATCAAAAAGACGATCGATACGATCTTTGGCGGTGACCTGGGCTCCGACCTGAAGATGTGATGGATCTCGGGTAGCTTGCCGTACTTGAGGGGCGGCGAAGGGATCATCTTCTTGGTGTTGGCGTCGAGAACTGGCGTTAGGGTGGCGATTTCGACGGAGAGGGGAGCCGATTGGCCGAAAGAGGCGATGGCGAGTGTGAGTGATAGAGAGGGGGAAGTGAGGAGGGAAACGGGGATATCTTTGATGGACTGGGTGGTATCTGCGTTAGCTTAGATCTGCTAGACATTGTTGTTAGAAGGTGGGAGTGTTAATTGGACATACGATGTCTAGCTTGGCCTTCCCGGATTCTTTGGTGTCGAAAGCGAAGAATGACTCGAGGTCGGACTTGGGGTCTTTCATCAACAGGAAAAGTTGATGTGGACGTTTGGCGGCATCTCCTTCCTTTGTGGTTAGAAGTATCTTGAGGGAGTCCGAGGGTTTGAATGTTAAAGGACTGGCAATTGGCGAAGTAGGAGTGAACCTAGATGGAAACAATAGTTTATTAGCACGTTCGATGAAAAAGCCGATCGGAAGTTTTTGGATGTCATTGGTATAATGTGACGTACTTTTGTTTGGGACCAGCTTCGGCGCCCTTCTGCGATATCTGGAGGGTGGCATCGGAGAAAGTCCAGGATTTGGTGACAGCAGCGGCCAATTGGCCAAATAGCAGGCCGGCTGCTAGAATACGGGATGTCGATAGGAGCTTCATTGTAGTTGAAGATAAGAAGCAACGTGGGCGATGGGGGTGGAGGTGAGGTTGTCGGGATGGAAGGAGGTTGCGATATCAAAGGTCTACGTAACAACGCCTGCTGCTGCTGCTTTCTGCTTGCTGTTAGCGGCGGGCAATCGTTTGTGGTTGACGTGTCTTGTGTGCTCGATCCAACCGCCCTGCCGCATTTTGCCGCACAGGCTTACCGCGTACAACACTTAACGCCGCTCTTGAAAAGAAGGCCGCTAAGTTGAAGGGCGATGTCTTCAGTCCCTGACATTGATGGACTGCAGAGATACAGCATGCAAAACAGCCCCAGTTTTGCTCGTCGGTATAGTGTAGAGAAATCTACCCCTATAATACTTATATGTCCTACTTATTACATCGCTTTATGGGCGACAGCTCAGTATGCAAAGTCGAATTAATTCCACGAGTTACGAGTAACCTTTCTGAAAACAAAGCAGGTGTCTATATAAAATCAAAATGAGTACCAAACGAGTAATTTTGAGCAGTTAATTGTAAATACTGCCTATGGCTACTAGTCATATGCTCTGTACGACTACAAAGCTACAGACCTCTCAGCTTCCGACAGCTCTTCAAGCCAGGAATTAAAGTGTGTTGCGCGTGTGATCGCGCCGCATGCCCGCCCCGCGTTGTTTGAAATGGGACAGGGCATGTTCTAGACCGCTAACCACAAGGTTTACATAAGACTTCAATTTCATTTGCTGCCTCCCTGATGAAATGCAATCTTAACACCCTCATCTCCGCCCCTCATATACCTGGATCCTTATTATCTGCATAGCACGGCGTTCGAAATGTTGTCTTGATTCTTTTTCATTTGGAATACCCCATAGAAATTTATCAACTTTATCTTATTATTATTAGTTTTGCTTTATTACGACTCTTGCAATGATAATCGGTCTGGCAGCGCTGGTCCTGGCGGTCAGCGCTTATATTTTTAAGGAGGGAATTCCCGGCGATATCCTCGTAAACTTTGCGAAATATCTGGGGTTTTTTGGCGTCAATAACGCGAAGGCGATAACGGATGGTTCCGAAAACTCCAACGGGTATGGCGACGCACATTACAAGTCGGGTCTGCCGAGTAGGAAAGGAAAGGAGGAACTATTGATCATGGACGACGACGACGACGACGATGAAGAAGACGACGGACAGAAAACCCCGACCAACACGGCTAGGATTGAGCTCTCAGTTTCGGAAATAGAGCTCGAGGTGTCGACGGTAAAGGAAACGGCAAGGAGTAAGGGGAAAGCAAGGCGACGGGACTCTGACGAGGATCTTATCGTCCCAATGTTCCCAGCTCTAAACTCTGCTCAACGGGCTAGCGCCCCATCGATACCACCACCTACGATAGCCGCTCCTTCTCTCGTAGTCCCTGGAATCATGGGTCCGCCTCCGTTACCCGTGCCTAAGCTCCCACAACCATCTACCTTGGCTGCTCCTAGTCTGTCTATGCCGCCACCTCCAATCCCAAACCGGCGGCCGCCTGGTATTAACTCTGCTGCGAATGCTCGAAGCTCACAATATTCATCCCCTACTTCCGCTCTCCGAGTACCCGGGTCTTCATCCTTAGGGGTTCCCGTTTCGTCGTCTCTCGGAGTACCGCAATCCTCCTCTCTTGCGGTACCGCAGCAGCGAAATTCTTTACAACTCCCACCGACTCATTCCGCACCTCCACCGAAACCTCGTCAGAAGGTCATTCTTACACCGGGACATTCCTCGCTTGACTGGGCCAACCACCAGAAGACTCTGCCGTTCGTCCCACTACGCCGTATCACACCTTCGGAGCTAGCAACCCACGGACCACGGAAGAACGAGGCGAAGACGTATTGGACAGCACTAGAAGGAAAGGTCTATGACGTTACACCCTATCTGCCGTATCACCCTGGCGGGGACAAAGAAGTGCTTAGAGTATGCGGCAAAGATGGGACGAAACTCTTCAACTTGACTCATCCATGGGTTAATTTTGAACACATGTTGAGAGGCTGTGAAGTTGGAATCTTGGTTAGCGAGAATGAAATACCCAGCAAGAACGGAGTGGATGAGGTGGACTTGGAGAGTATGGATTAAATGGCCTGGAGATGTTTTGTGCGATATGTTGATGGTCTCTATAATGGTACGGCGCTCTATGGAGTTTGAGTCCAATTTCTAGTGTACAAGACTTGCAAGTTACTATATTGGTGACCTCTTTTTAATGGGTACTTATTAGTCATGACAAAATAGCTACCGCTAATACGTGGGTCGCGAAAAGAGGTTCCAGCACATGTCTCTGCTTCTACGAACGTTTCGTAGACGCTATAAACTAGATCCGCTTCTGTGGGCTGAGGTATGGCCCTCTAGTTGGCGCTGCGCATGCACATAAAACCCGACAGGATAGGCGTTTTTACCTCGGATCGAACCAATCAGCTACTGTATTACCTTGTTTAGTTTCCAAATGCTCCCAAATGGTTTGTTCAGTAGTGAACCGGATTCGTCTATTACTGAACAAACATTGCATTTACTCAAGGCTGAAATGTATACATGCGTCGAAGCTAGAAGGCTGATACAAGGCTTACCACAATCTCGCGGTGGTGAACTTGAGATCCTTTCTCAACATTTCGTACAATCAACCCCATAGTGGATTGCAACCTATTCTGGACACGAAGGCGAACTGATCTAATCATGGCTTCAGCGTTTGGATTTTCAGTCGGCGACTTTATCGCCGTCGCTAGTTCGTATAGCCTTATAGTATATCAGAAACATAGCCGAAACTCACCGTTTTCACTATTTCAGAATTAATAAAGGATATCTCTAATGCTCTGAGAACGGCCGGCGGAGCAGCTCAGGAATACCAACATGTAATAATCGAACTAGAGGGTCTCGACCGAGTCCTAAAAGCAGTTGAAGCTCTCAGTCCCAACCAGAGCAACGCCGGGCATGTCAACGTCGTACGTGCAGTAGCTTTATCCTGTAGGATACCACTTCGACAGTTCCTCGACAAATTGGAAAAGTATGAGCGCTCTTTAGGACCCTTCGCGACGAGAACCGCTGCTCTTAGGAAATCGAAATGGGCGATACATGAGGCGGAAAATGTGCAAGCTCTGAGAGCCACCATCGCCGCAAAGGTCGCAAGCTTGAATTTGCTTTTAAACCTACATATTTCGTAAGGGATTCTTTTGGTTTCCTTCTCTAAGGCTACTCTGATAACCGTTGAACTTTATTAGGGAATCTGTTTCAAGAATCGAGCCGGAACTTCAGCGGGGGAAGAACGCTCTAATGTCAGAATTTCTCAATTTACGACAAGACGTTGCCGCCGGGAATAAGGGCACTCAAAACCTGATACATGAGCAAGCGCGAACCTTAGACACTTTGCAAACGGAAATTGAAGGTGTTTCGGACCAAGTTCAGGCCTGTGCCGAAGAGGTAGCAGTAGCCCAAGCGTCTGTTCAAAGCTCACTTGTTAGCATTAGAAGTATTGGCCAACAGGTCTTGGACTTTGTGAATTCGTTCCCCTATGAAGTCCGAAACCTCTTAACAAAACTTCTGCGGACTAATATTCAACTTTATTTCTTACTTCTCCGCCTCCAAAATAACCTTACGCAAAATCCATCCATTCTTTCAAATTCCAATATACATTTCGAAGATGCACTTGGTCGCAACCGGACATTGCCATTCGAGTGGTTTCAGTATTGGGAGGTACAATCATATACGTTTTCTTTCTTGCCTAGCCTTTCCTAGGTATTTATGAGAACCCTGGAAGTACTAACAAAGAACAAATAGACCTTTGAAGGACTTCTTCGGGCCGAGTTTCGCGGCGTGCCTGGAGACTCAAGAGTAACAGCCGGCCAATATCGTCTTCTTAACAAATCAAACCAAAATCAACAAATTACAAAGGAAAACTGGCAGGAGATCGTTTTGCCCGGAACTTCGGTTGTAATGTCGATGGTTTTGATAGGCTTTCGCTGGCAAGGTTACCAATGTCCGCGACCCAGCTGTCGCAAATCACTTTTATCCTACCAGAGGCCAGATGGATCAGGAATTGTCTGGTAAGTAAACTTTCTAGACCCTCAGCTGGAGAACTTTGGAGCTTACGTTTTGAAGCCCCGCGTGTGGTTTAACATGCTATCTCCAAACCATTTCCTCTAAAGGATTAGGAGAACCCAACTTACCGCTCTTCGAGACTGAGGAGTTAACTGTCGAAAAACGGCAATTGGACGAAGACTCTCGTATTTTCGGGGAGAGGCCAATACCCTTAGATCCTGCGGAAGCTTACTGTGATATATTTGACACAGAGCATGAGCGACCACAAGAGCAGGTGCAACGAGGTTTTAGAGAAGGAGAAGACAAAGCTAATTCGAGCTCAGGTGGACAAGTAGAATCACCAGAGGTGCTGCGTGGTTATTTTGATGAATTACCAAGATCTTACAGCAACATAGACCAGGAAAGCAAAACCAGGCCACTGGATGTTTGGCTTGACGAAGTATCCACATGCTTCGAGGCTCCGGAAGACTCCGCTCGCGAGAACGACCCTGCTTCAACCAGCGGTGGCAACAACGATGATATTGAGCGCTTCCGCCATATCCATATCGAGAAACCACTCGCGGAGGAACCAATACCCCCCCATGAACCGCAAAATACGCATGACCTGTGTGAAGTTCCATTTGGTGCTCGTATATTCTACCGCAACATTAGAGATCGGTATCCTAACATACCGGAATACTTGGCCCAACGGCTGGCAAAGGCGAATGAGAGACGATCTGAGAGGCTTTCCCTCCATAGAATAGAGAAAGACATGCCTCCTGAGAGTTCCTCGGAGAGTTCCGCGAGCCCCAGGTTTAGCTATGCAGAAGCCGCACAAGCGCCGGAAGTCGAGCCTCTCAACGATGCAGGTTCTTCCGCAAATTCCGAAAATCAATCTAACGGCGATTTTCATACAAGATGTCTAACCTTACACCCCTTAACATCGTCCTCCGCAGATTCTGACGGAGCTGCCAGAGTTTCTGAAACTTTAGGGCCACCCGAGGGTAAGATATCTTTCTGGACTGGAGGTTATCGAAGTCCTGGACCGTATTCGTCCGCTTCTGGGTCATCAAATCGGCATAGTTCTTTACACGGATCTGCATCGGATAGATATATATATAGCCGCTCACTGCGAAATTCGGCAAGATCGTTTTCGACTTGGGAACCTCCTGAATCAAATCACACCCACGACTTCCAAGTGCCATTGCTTTATTTACCACCTCCTCCTGTAGAATTAGGGACTCAGAAATCATTTGTTTGTGATATCTGCAGTAGTAAAGTGGAAGTTTTGCAGCGGAGGGACTGGAAGTAAGTAGATGAATAAGCCTCTTAAATTTTTGCTTGCTGAACCAGCTGACCTGCTAGAAAACACGTCTTTCAGGATTTGGAACCGTACCTGTGCACCTTTGAGAACTGCCTTTCTGCGAATAAAACATATGTAACCCGCCGCGCGCTAGTCTCGCATGAAATGAAACACCATCGCGAAGTAACCCGAACATATGCTTGCAACACCTGCCCGAAGACGTTCTCCCAGAAACAAGTTGGGCGAAAGCACGTACGCTTCAACAAATGCGAATGGAAACTTGGTGAAGGCTTCGGATTCCGTGTGCTGGGCAGTAAGAAGGGGATCACCATTAGGGATGAGAGGGTTGCAGAGTCCAGTTGCCCATTCTGCGGTCAAGATATTCCAGGAAGCCGAAATGCTTTAATGCAACATTTAGGCAGACATCTGGAAGAGATATCCTTCGCAGTTGTTGCTAAACCTTATAAGGAATGGCAATTCTACGAAGATAGTGTCTCATGCAAATCATCAGCCCCCTCGATAGTCCTAAACGAATCCCTTTGCAAAGCCGTCTCAGAAGGAAATTTGAGACAGTGCATGAAACTCCTGTCAGCGGGAGCGGATGTCAATTCGATAGAATCCGGAAAGTCGGCCCTATCTATCGCATGCACTACGGAAAATCGAGCCATTATTTGGCTTCTGCTCCAAAAAGGAGCCGACCCGGAACTGGGTTCAGTAAAACCGTTGGATTCGGCGTGCCGGGAAGGCAAGATTGAGATAGTGTCACTCCTAGCGGGGATAGTGCAAGACCCAGACTCTATTGAGTGGGCAATGAAGATAGCCATCAATAATTTTGATTTTTCAGCCTTTCGAAAACTTTTCCAGTCCGACAGGAATTTTAGAATTGGGTATTCCTCAATACTCAGCTATGCAGCCGGAAAAGGGAACTTGATGGTTGTTCAGTTCCTCTTGGCCAGTGGAGTTGCATTAGACACGGATCAATACGATGTTGCAATTAGTCGAGCACTTAACAATGGGCATAAGGACGTGATTACAGTTCTGGCTGGTAATTCTATGCATTTTTTGGGGTCACTCTGGTACGATGCAGGCAAAATCGGAGATATTGATATTATCGAGGTATTCCTTGCGCGTGAGACTTTCATCAAAGAGAGTTCAGACAATCGTTGCAGTTTACCCAGCCAACGCTGTCGCGGGATCACCGGAGCCGCCTCTAAAGGGCATATACAAATCATCGAACGGCTTCTCGAGTTTGGAACCGAAATCGAGGCGGAGGCCATTGAATTGGCTTGTCGATACGAGCACGAAGAGGTTGTTCTTCTTCTTTTAGAGAAAGGAGGGAAACATCGTCCTTCACACATTTCTATTGCCGCAGAAAGTGGATATATTCTCATTATGAAGCATCTCCTTCGCTTCGGGGCAAAGGCAACTCCTGAAGCCCTGTTAAATGCAGTGGAAGGTGGCCATTTGACTACTTTCATATTTCTCGATTCCAAGTTCCCTGATCTTCTCGACGAAGCTCGGAAGAACAATAACGACAAAGATATCATGGGATTAGCATACGAAGGAGGTACTAGTGACATTGTAATCCGATTAGTGGAGCGAGGGGTTTCCGCGTCTTCCGGTCTTCTAGGAATCATTGAAGATTCTAGTCTACCTAGAGAAGACAAGGCAAAGGTCATAGAAGAATTTTGTAAGGACCGATGCCGATACCGAAATACACCAGGCCGCCGCTTTATGCGATCATAAAGTTGTGCGGTATCACACCAACCAGGGTAATGATCCGGATATCCAAGTTACACATGGGCAGAATCCATTGTATAGAGTATGTGAGGGCTCTCCTCTTAATGTCGTTGGGATCCTTTTAGAATCAGGGGCCACGCCAAATAGAACGAACAGCTTCAAGCTTCGGACTCCATTAGCCTACTCCAGATCGACAGAAATCAAATCATTGCTTAGCATAAATAGAGCAGTTTCTTGGGTATATAAATAGGATGAAGGGCGGGTAGAAGACAATTAAAAACGGCGGGAAGTAACCTCGAGCTCCTCTGGGGCCTCTAACCTGGCAATTTAGTCTTAGCATTAGCATTGTCGGCAACTCCGAGCAAAATTGAGAGGGCCGTCCTTTTTCTTACACTAAGCACTAGTGATAATAGTGCTGATTCGACGCTGAGCGGAAGGCAATGAAGGATAGTTAGACAAGAATAAAGAGAGGGGTCTGCATTGGGTGCGGGTGCTTCTGATTCAACCGTAAACTAGCCGAATAATGATTCCACGTTCTGTGAATGCGAATGGTATCCCTGAATTTGAATTGAATCAGCCAACGAAAACGCTGTTATATGAGTTTTGTAACGTATTTCTTCGGACTGAGCGCTTACTTACTACCCATGACTCTGATGTTCGAACATAAAATTCGAGCTACATTCTAGGACTCCATCGGAATTTACTAATAAACAATTGATCTGTGTGTTCGAGTACCAAGTGTATGGGATAACGTCGGATCGTGTGCTACGACGTCTGGTTATGTATGTGACTGCATAAACGGTTCTGAAGACTACAACAAACGAAGGCAAATAGCCTCCCTCCGGAAATGCAGAAGAAGCACAAGAGGGTTAAAGGGCATGTGTTCTACTTCCGCATTTACAGGGCTACTAAGACGTAGTGTCTTCGAATAGTCGAATGCTCTTCTACAAAGAGATAGATTTTGTTCATGTACAATAAATTAGAATACATATAACGACCAGGAAGAAAAAGAACCAAAAATTTTAAAAGAAAGTAATAGAGAAGGCAACCAAAATACAACGCCGTCCATTCCCTTAAAATAAATGATGGCTTTGCAGCGGAGCCTGTTCTGTGGCCTAGTGTATTCTCAATTCGGAGGCGACACATGATAAGCCAGCACTATTCCATCGACCAGTCTAAAGCACATTGCTAGACAAACATATATATGCGTGGAACTAAGAAGAGTATGCAGACCACAGAGTATCATAATTCATAACTCAGAGTAATACAGGGACTCTATGTAAATATGCTCGCTCTCTCCATAGCTTGCTTTTCTCCTGTTGCCCATACCTTCTTAGTTAGCTAGAAAAGGAAATCACCGCCACAGCCACATCTCCATGTAATTCAGTCAAAACCCTATCGCGGGATCAAGAGTGTCAGCATTGATATCGCCGAAGACTATGCCGAGGAGGACGAGAGAATAATCGGGAATCACTGGTGAGTAACCGGGCGAAACCGCTTTCTAGTTGACAAAAGAAAGATGCTCCACCAAGCACCCTCCCTTCCTACTCCACCCAAACCGGGAAAGAGAAGAAAGAGCGGGGGCGATAGAGGCTAAGGGCTGGGACCGAAAACGTACTCTTCCTCTCGAAATACGCGGAGCTTCCCATCACAGCGATACTCTGATCCATGACCCATTCGCCAACGTCGAGGTATCGGTTGATAAAACCGCGGAAGTCTTTAGATTCAATCTTTTCCGTTTTGAAACTGCAGATAGACGTATGTTAGATTCTGGTTGCTCTATATGCGGCATTGGAGGAGAGTTCGCGAGGTTCTATCGGGCGATAAAGTAAGGAGGGAGGCATACGAGAGTCCGGTTGATCGCTTGACGCCAGCAAGGAATGCGGAGACTGATCGTGGAAGGTCAGTTTTCTCTATCTAGATAGTATGTATCTGCGAGAGAGACTCTACATACTAATCACAGCGTCAACGCTGAAGTGAATAAGTTTTCCGAACTATGTGCCGCCAACCAAACATCGATTCGTCAGCGCATCACCCTTTCCACGAAAATTACCTCGGCGGTTCCCGCGAACGTACCAGACCCATTTTCGTGATATGAATAAAACTGGAGGTAGGAATTAAAAAGGTAGAATGAAGGATTTGATAGAAGAGAATCGACAGTCGTAGCGGGAGAACTCTTTGGAATATAAACTAATCTGTAAGTTTGACGTTGGGTGAACTGTCAAGGGAATCTGTAGGAGGATCGGAGAGAAGGCTAGTCGGGGATTGGCTGATGACGGTACCCGCGGACACCAGCCACACACCAGGCGCATGACGGGATTGCGATGTACCTCCAGTCCCCAGCTGCCACAGTACAGGCTGTACCATCAGGACACGATCACGCGAAATATGTTAGAAGATTTTGCCGAGAGCGTAACACCTGACGTGGCTCTCTTGCTTCAACTCTAGGAAAAAGGAGGATCATGGACCGGAACCTTTGGAAAATAACAGTACAGTGGCTAGTGGCGGCTCTACGCCACAGTTCTCACATGGCCCTGACAACTCGCCAACACATTCCGTCGTAAACTCGTCCAAACTGTCCTTCTCGTCTTTCTTCGCTTCTGTTCCTCCCTCAAGGTACGTCCCCTCTCCGGTTCCACCCATTGACAGATTATTTTTGACTAACACCGCCTAGACCCCATGAATGGTAGATGATTCTCACATGCTACAATGGTTATCGTAGCCGTTCGCTCTCTCCTTATCCTCTCCTCAGTCCTTCGCATCGTATTTTTGCTGTACGGTTTGTACCAGGACGCTACATCGGTCCTAAAATACACTGACATCGACTACCTTGTCTTCACCGATGCCGCCCGCTATGTCTCGCACGGGCAATCGCCGTACCTACGCGCTACTTACCGTTACACTCCCCTCCTATCATGGCTATTAGTACCGACTATATTCCCGCCGCAGTACCTTTGGTTCTCATTCGGGAAAGTGTTGTTCGCGGCTGGGGATATACTGGCGGGATATTTGATTATCCAGGTGTTGAGGAATTACGGAATGACAGAACGGAGGGCAATGAAGTACGCTAGCTTATGGCTGCTGAATCCAATGGTTATGACGATTAGCACAAGGGGAAGCTCGGAAGGATTACTGGGTGCTATGGTAATCGCTTTGCTGTGGGCTGTGGAGAAAAAGAAGGTTGTGCTCAGTGGGTTGTTACTGGGCTTAGGAGTGCACTTCAAAATCTATCCATTTGTCTATGGGCCCTCGATATTGCTATGGATGCGGCCGGCGGTGAAACCGGCAGGGGGTGGTGTGGTGGATCTTGTCAAAGGATTTGCGACGAAAGATAGGATTGTGTTTACGGCAGCTGCCCTGGGGAGCTTCACGCTCCTAAATATAGTCATGTTTTCTGCGTATGTCCTCTCATCTTCTAACTACTCTCTGGTGATTATAACTAACCAGCGACAATTACAGATATGGTCATGAGTTTGTGCAACATACTTTTCTTCATCACGTCACCCGCTTGGACCATCGGCACAACTTCTCTCCCTACAACACCCTTTTGTACTTGAACTCGTCCCCATTCACGCCTTCTTTCACCTCACTTTACCCTCCACCGTCTACAATATCCATTGAGCGACTCGCCTTCCTACCGCAGCTTTTACTTTCCTCTATTCTCATACCCTTCTTCGCGCCTTACAATCTCCCAACGACCATGTTCGCGCAAACATTCGCGTTCGTAACCTTCAACAAGGTTGTCACGAGCCAATACTTCATGTGGTACCTTGTTTTGCTGCCGTTTTATCTTCCACATAGTAGTCTGTTGAGAAAACCTTTCAAAGGTATTCTAGCTTTATTTTTGTGGGTTGTAACGCAAGCTGCCTGGTTAACAATGGCATTCGAACTCGAGTTTATGGGGGGAAGTATGTTTTGGCCAGGTCTGTGGAGTGCAGCCTCGGCTTTTTTTGCGGTAAATTGCTGGATATTAGGGGTGGTCGTGGGTGACATTGGCAGGAATAGCGATAAGCTGAGCGGCAGTGGGCCAGGCGACAAGGAGTCGAAAGCACCACCCATAAAGGAGAAACAGTGAGATGATTGGATAGCACCCCGAAGTATGTTTTGGGTTGGATCGATATTATCATTGCCTATTCGCTTGTAATCATAGACACCCTTTAACAGTATAATAAATTATGTGAGTAATAATTTTGTATAAGCATTGGTTTCTAGAAGTTTCATCACGAGACTTCTAACCTGAACTCGGAATGCGGGAATTGGCCGAGCTAACTGCCGGAAACTCTGAAGGACTACATATCGGATTACGCGTGAGGCATAGGCTCATAAATTCCAGGATATATACCTGGATGCACTTTGAACATGCTACTCAGGGCTCCTTATTCTCTAAGAGCTGAAAGCGGAGAATCTCTTCACACTGGAACTGCTCACTCCGTCGTCCATTTATCTTGCAACAAAGGGCTACGCCATTAAATTTGCCCTGGAGCTTGCTACTGGGCTTCCCTGCCAATGTATGTTGGGGAAATTGCGTTGCAGGTGGTGCTCTTGGCGGTCTGTGTTACCCTTCCCAAAATTTTAGACAGCGGTTTGAAAAGCTTCATTCGAACAAGCAACTCGGCGAAATCAAGGCACAAAAATAGAGGACGATAGCACCCTAGCTAGCAACATGAGTTTCATATGATGTAAGTCCCCGACCGCATAGATCTATTGGCTTTCGATTGATGCTAATTCGACTATAGATCTTACTACATGCTCCTCGACCGTCCGCCTTGACTCACGGATAACTAACAGCTCATCCTCCTTCGAGCGCTGCCTGGATCCTATCATACACAACCGCCATCATGTCCCTCGTCGGTCTCGCTAACGTCTGCTCCCATCTCCAAAATGCTGCTCGCTCCAAGCTCGGCATAACTTCTATACCTTACACGAAACTCCACCTAGCGTTGGCCACTGGCCTCCTCAAACAAGGCTTCATCTCCTCGATCAACACCGGCGACGAGTATTCTCCAGATGCCACTCCGACTCCTCCTACTCAAACCACAATCTCCACGAAACGGTTATGGCTTGGCCTAAAGTACTATGAAAATCAGCCCGTTATGAGCAAGCTTTCGATGCTCAGTAAGCCGAAACAGAGAATATGGTTAAATTATAGGGATCTGGCCACGATTGGGAATGGGAAGGATGCAGGATACGTGAAAGGCCTACAAATGGGGGAATGCATTTTTGTTAGCACGGATCGAGGCGTGATGGAACTGAGGGAAGCCGTTAGGAAGATGACGGGTGGGCAGGTTCTATGTAGGGTCAGTTGATATTTTAGGGTAATATTTAGGGTAATAGGAGGAAGAATTGTCTATGTATATATTGTCTTGTTGCATCTGTATTATAATTTTTAGAATTGATCCCGATATTCGGTAATATCAAGAAGTTCCGCCAGATCATCCGTGGTCCAGACACAGCCAATAGCGGTTTAGCTTCATGTTGCCGGCCCCTTCTCTCGAAACCAAACATGGGAGAATTGCCAAGGCATAGCTGCCTCCGCTGTGCGACGTTAGCAAACACAATCGCTGTCGCTTTCTTTGGATATTTGAACTCGCCCTGTTGGGAGGGAATATATTTTTTGGACTGACAAGCTTTTTGGCACTTGGGACTACCACTCAGCCGGTTTAGCTTAACCTGGATCCTCTTGATGGATGTCGGCACGAATGCCCAGTTCGCGATCTCATTGGTGATCCTGCCATGCACTACGTTACGAATCGAAGGATTTTTTCCAGCTTGACTCTGCATCCACACCACAGTTTCGGGTGAAATAGCTTGACGATCACTAGTAGCGGGTGGGAGGGTTGCTTTTCAGCCTCAAATGCAAGATTTCTTTATATATACCCCGAAGTACCTACAACGTTAGAAACACGGGACGACTTGGAATCTTAAGCTATCCAAGGAATTCCAAAAAGTTCACTTCGTGCATATATGATGGCCTTTAGCGCAAAAAATAGGGCAAGTATAGCAAGTTTCTATTCCACCATGCAGCCACTTCCCTCAGATTGGAGAGAGTGAAAAAAGCCTCTGAGTGCACCTAAAGAACTTCTTGGCGAATCAAGCTGCTGACGTTGTGGCACTATCTAAGGAGTGTACTTTGCGTTACTTGACAATCGGGTGATTTAAAAATTCCTAAGACTTTGAACGTGATACTGCCTTTGAAGGGGAAATCATATAAATTCTGTGGTTCCCCACAAGTTTTTACGATAGAGGTTGCATGCGTATAGGTTGCTCTTGGTTCTACGACAAATATTTTGACTACCTTTAAACTCGATGTCTTTCAGCATAGCTTTCACACACCGCAGAATCACGGTATCGGATGGCGTATCTACGCTCTTTCATTCTTATACTTATTAAGTCATCATATTTCCGCCGACAGATACTCGTATATTAAACAGATAGTTTATACCTCGACGCATTAAAATATAAAATGCAGTATCACACTTCACACTTTTTTGTCGTGCTCTTCGTTTTTATAGCCCTATATTTTAAAACATCAAATGCAGAAACAACGATTAACGCGTATACGGATGCTAATTGCGTCTTCCGACCTCGGGCGCCTCAAGGCGGGCCGCCGACTGGTGACTGCCAGCAAATCGCTACGCCGAATACCATCAGTGTTAGCATTGAGACTATCGACCCGGGATGTACTGGTACGTAGATGGCTAACTGGCAATTACTTGATTAACTTAACTGTATGCAAAGGTATAGAGTGGGTAGAGACTAACTAGGCTCGCTTGCGATCTACAGTAACTTTTTATTCGGATATGTACTGTACAGACAATCAGTTAGAGATATTTGTGGGCGACTGCGGAACACTAGGAGGGACAAGAATTAGAAGTTTTTCTATAGATAACTGCCCTCCCGGGACCGGAAATTCTACTACTACGTCCTCAGCTCCAAGCACGACAAGTCGCAGCACGACCAGCAGTACATCGTCGGCCCCATCAATTACTCAATCTCACACCTCGACCACGAGGTCAGAATCTCCAACGTTATCTTCGAGCGCAACAGGCTTATTCACGCCAAGTTCTACCCCTTCTACGGGCCCGACCTCAGCGGCTTCGAGTAGTAGCAATCGAACAGCAATAATTGGAGGTGCAGCAGGTGGCGGCGGCGGCCTGCTTCTCATTCTATTAATAGCACTCGGCATCTTCTTCTATAGACGCCGCCGCCACCAGCCTCTGCCCTTCCGCTGGTCCTCTCAGCCTGGTGGTATAGAAGGCGGATACGGCGGAAATGTCGACGGGAACCCAGCGTTTTATCCCAATCCTAGCGGGAAACCAGGCTACCCGACCGAACTTCCAGCGGGCGAGGGGATACCACCACATGCTCAGAGTCAGATGAGAGAGAGAAGTTATAGTGTTGCATCAGGTTCACGCACACCGCAGGCGGTGGGGTGGGAGAGGCAGGTCCAGGAGCTTGAAGCACCGGTCCCAGGTTTCACAAAGAAGCAGGAGAGGGGAAGTAGGGAAAGGTTGCCGGATATACCAAGGCTACCCGGACCGGATGTTAGTTGATGGGATTCTGCAGAGCGGGAGGGGTTTATGCGGACAATTTTGAACTTTTTGGGTCAACTATTGATGGGTATCCCAGCTAGTGCTTCAGTGCAGGGTTTAGCAATATTATTAATGTCTAATTCATATCTTCCTTGTAACATTTATCCTAGCCTTTCTACTCAAGATAAGATTTTTTTATTACTGGAAATCCTAGAGATAAAAATCTCTTTAGAGTTTTTCTGCAAGCAAATTAGAGGAAAGTATTGAGAGACCTATAGATCTAGGGAGGGGCAGTAAGGCTAAATCCCTCTGATTCTCTATAGTACCGAAGTGTAACCAGTCTCAGTAGTGTTCTTCAGTTGTCATAAGGGACAGAAAATCGCCTTCAAGGCCACAAATCGAGAGCCCTATCCACACCAATGATCTATAGACAATCATTAAATGATGTCGAGCCATTTGTAGCATGTAGGTTACCCTGTGAGAGCTCTGGAAGCCTATAGAAGCACCTCAGATGCCAGCGGTGGGGGTACTTGGTTACTGGCGAGGCCGTTGCATCAAAACCAAAGTAATTGTATAAGCGTATCCTAGAAAGGCGCTCCAGACACAGAAAAGAGGTGTGGAGCCATTTAATTCTGAGTCTAGGGGGGTAACTCTGAAGGCAGGGTGTCGCGACTTTGCAGGAGAAACTGGGTTCTATGTGACCTCTAGTATTTTCTTATCAGCGACCAACTCACTTAGCTTAATGGTTTGATATTGATGTTTCAACGACTCCTAGACTAGACTCAAATATTGAGGGAATCTAGAACGTTATCCGATTTACGGGGTACGGGTACCTAAACGGTGTGAGAAGGGCTTCGTATACATGTGCATATGTGCGTATGCATATGACCTCGGGACTCCTAAAATAGCTCCTGTCCACTTAACCCGCGCTGACTGCAGAATCAATGTTTTATCCTCTAAAAAATTTTTTCTTCGGAAGTCAGCCTTAGCTTATTGTCTCCGGTACCAGTTTGCCAGCATAGTTTTGCTAGTTTGTCCTCCGATACAACCCGTTACACACCGTATAATTTTTATAAGGCGTATAGTAGTCTTTCAAGAAAGAAATTTATGTACCCATTGCGTTGACGATTTAAATACTAGGAGGCATAAGAAAATGATTACTCGATGTACCTAATGTTGCGCGGCCTAGCCCCGGTTTAACTCTGTTAAACTAGATAGCTGAAAGCTAAGGTATCCCTTGCGTAGCGAAAGCTATGTGGGGGTTTGCAAGAAATTATTTCATACTATAGTAGAGATAATTTGAGAAAGCAATCCAAGATAATGATTATGATAAGTATGGCCATACAGAGTATCTTAGACCTGCTAGTGCTCGTAGATCCTCAAACCGGCAAAAGTATTTAAAATCACGCGCTGACTCGAGCTCGCCACCGAAATCTAACTATTAGAGTCAACCTATGGCCTATAGCGTAATAATTTTAGGGTGATCCGATGGAACTATTCTGCGGATGATGTAAATTCAAAATAAAAACGATGACAGTAAGTGAAGGCTCCAATGGGATATACATCGGAGAGATAGAATGTACACTCTTTTGCCATGCCCCAAGCAACAGCACAACATACTATACTCCTAAGCCTGCAATTACTGTTGCAGCAAAAGCTCGAAAGAACAATAACGTTGGAAGAAAATGCGTTGCCGTTACACAAGGGAACCTAGCCGACCCACTGGCCTCGGGTGTTGGTATCCGAATCTGCACATTAGCCAGCCCCTATTTGGTGGCAGTGGGCCTGCATTGGATACATGCTACAACGGGTACAGCATCAGAATAACTATGCTTCAAAACAATTTTATACTAAAATCGTTGAACCCTCGCGATCAGAATGTCAAGCAGCGATACAATACCGGAAGGTGAATACTACAACGGCACCGACGACTACCCCGTTTTCCCCCACGCCCGCTACATCTCCAAGTTCTACAAGGTTAGCTCTCAATACGCCGGCCTCACCAAACTCGATATCGCCCTCTACAACCGATGCTACCTTCCTTACAATCCCCTCAGCGACGCCTTTGCTATAGATAGCAAGTTCAAGCGTGATATCGAAATAGATGTGGAAATCCCAGACGACAATGATCCTAATCAAACAAACTCGAACGCTCCGCGGCCGACATATCTAATCAACGAACCACCGTGCAAGCGTACGGCGGCGATAAATTCGAATTGTTACTTCGATAATACCAATGGAACCTTTTCGGGGCTGCAGCTGTACGAAGACAAGTTTGAGGTTCAGCAGCAATGTTATTGTGAAAAGTACCCGTATTTTGATTCGGCATTCGGATGTAATGAATGTTTCAAGTTGCATGGCGGGATCGAAGGTAGGATTCAAATACACGCCACGGAATTTGGCTTGCTAGATGAAGCTAGGCCGCGGAAATATTTAGATCGTGTAGATGCTAAGACAATGCCTTTGTTTTCATGAATACAATAGGATATCATTGGTTCCCAGATAGCTACATGAATGCTGTCTCCAGCTCGTATTGTAATGCGGACCCTGCGACCACGGGGTTTTATCCATTTTACCATCAATGGATGCAGACGGATCCTGCTGCGACAGTCCCATCCACTACGGCGCCGGATATTTTAGGAACAGAGGCGGCTGCGAGTCTTTATTACACTTATGCTGCAGCCGCGAGTATCACCTCTGCTGCATCAAGTACTAGGAGAAAAGGCGTCAATTTTAGCAAGTTAGGTCTCTGGATTTCCCTCATGATGGTGGCAGGGTTGGGAGCTCTATGACGAAATAAGCAAACGGCTGGGAAGTTCTGGATTTTGTACGATATGTGGAGATATCAGGCGACGGGGTTAATAACTTAGGTATGTGCACGTTAGCTGGACCATTCCTGATAGGAGTAAGATTTGCGAAGACTAAGGGAGTAGGCGTTATATGCAATTAGAATTTATTTTGCTACCTAAAAGTCGTGTACAGTAAATGGTCATAATGCTATACAATTACAATTAATCATTCAAATGACAAATAATGTATGCGTTTTGCTCAAACGCCCAGTTCCGCTTAAATCTATAAAAATTAGCTAGATAGAGTGCCAACTTGGCTGGCACCCATCCCAATGGAGGGGTCGGCTATACCGACCATCTTTAGCTTCGGTTCGTATGTAATCGGTAGGGTATCGTTCCTCGACCCATCCCAGCAATATCTCTCCAGGCATCTATTGCACTGGGCGGTAGTAGCATTCCTTCGCTCCATCTCTCTATGAATAACAGCACAACCAACACATGCTGACCACTCCGAATCAAAGAATCCATCGCCCTGAGTAGCAACTAAGAATCCATTGCTGATCATAGCGTCCCTGTCTGCCGTTTCGTAGGACATCGTGAAAGTCGTTTTATTAGAGAAGTAGGTATATGGAGCATTGGGAATATAAACAAGCAGCGGAGGGACATGTCCAGTAAAGTTCTTGGCGTCGCATCCGAACCAAGTTGGGCGGGCGTTGAGACCGAGGTTAACAAACGAGTTTTGGGCGGGGACAGCAGGGAAGTTGGTGCCGTTAGCCATAAAGGAACCAATAGCGCGCTCATAGGTGGCAACCAGGGCGGTTCCGTTAGGCCAGTTGACCGTAGAAAGATCCTCACGGACTACGTCGGCGCTATTGTCATTAGCGAAAATAACGTCGACATGCCTATGGGGGACCAGCAGAGGGTTGAGAGGGATGTTCTCCAAGTCAAGACCGCCATCGACGAGGGTCAAGTTTTTGCTGTTCGCGGACGGGTTCGTGTCTGGGTTTATCTTGTAGAAAGGATTCGGGGTCCAATCCGCAATATCCGCTTCCTCCCGAGAGAGGAACTCGAGAGCGTCGACAATCCATCCCATCAATGTAGAGCTGATTCCGGTTGTATCTTCCTCATTGATGTTTAGCAGGAATGAGTTAAATAGTGATGATGAAGTCCCCATCATAAAAGCTGCGCTGTCGAAGCCATTTGTGCATCTACCACCCTCTTGAGGCCTTCCAGATTCCAAATCGGATCCTAGAAGCTTTGTTTTTGTGAAGGCATAGACGGTGGGGTCGTGCGAGCCAAACTCAATAGGATTGATCTCGAAAACCGTTGTGTTGAGAGATATGAGAGTCTCTCCGGGTGCCCGCCCATCGGCGACAAAGATCGGGAAGGGCATCTGGAAGCTAGTGAAAGGGTCAGAGGTGGCGACTTGCGAGAAAGTTACATTAGGTCCGCCGTCGGGCTTGTCGATGAATTGGCGTGACAGCATAACACTCCTGCATTTATTCAATAAAATTAGCAAGGCTCTAGATTATTTAAAATTGCGCTTTTAGATAAAAGATAAAAGTAGCATACCAGAGATCGGTGAGGGTAACATCAAAGCCGGCGTCATTCTTGTCGTTAACTTGTGCGATAAGACTGGGATAATAATCAACCGGCTTGTCCCTTGGACTAATGATTGAATGTTCTAAATCCCATATCGTAGACGAGTTTTGAATTTGGGCAATCGAAGGGAAACCATTCACGCTCATTGACCCGACCAGCCAGCTTCCGCCACTTAAGCCGGCCAAATATGTAGTTCCTTGCAATAATCCTCCCAACCCGCCGGGTTTTGTCGAATTTGGTGTTCTTGCGTCGAAAGCCGAGATGACGCCAGCCCCATTCAACATGGCTCGGTAACCACCACCCGAAAATGCCATACTAACAACCGGAGTATAATTGCTCATGAATGCATTGACGTCAAAGTCCTCCAGCCATAGTCTCGACAGAAAATCCGTGAGCGCAGCGTTAACCACCGGTTTCCTTCCTTCTAGCCATTCTACTTCCTCAGGGCCTGTAAATCCAGCACTTCGAACAATGTTTGCCGCATCTCCAGTTGGGCAATCAACCTCGGTTGGTGCATAGCCCTCAACATCGCTGTGATCGAATATTCCCACAATATCATCTAGAATACCTCTTGAGTCTAAATTCCTCGTCGGCGGCGATTGGCGTGCTACTGGTGTCGCGTGCGACAATGAATTTGATAACAATATTGCAATTGAACCCGCAGCTATTATAGACGGTCGGGATTCTCTGCCGCCTCCAAAGCGTTTTAACCGCATCGCTACCAAAATATATGTTTCGAAACTATTTTCGTGCAGGAGTTGAGCTGCCCTTTGATAGCTGTCGGATATAAATACGCCTCGGAATATGGTCGTCGGATACGTATACGTAAATAAAGGGCTGGAGTATGCTGGGGACCCGCTCTGATTTTAAATATCTTTGTTTGCGATTCTGTCGACTTCGGCTTTTTGGGAACGGCTTTTGTTTATTCGAATTTGCTGAGATTATCAAAGATATACCCCGGATCTAAAGGTCATGGTCCCATATCTCTAGACATCTTTCGGCAGCTGGAATAATGATGCTTAAAAGATAATTCCTGGAGAAGAGGGCAGTGCATAAATGTCCGCAGACATCCGCATGAAACGCCCCCAGAATGAAATGAGTTCATGCGAGACATGGCTACGTAAGGGCAGCCCACTGCCGAACGACCCTTCCACGACTTCTGCACAGTTACGCGCGCGAGGTGGGCAGAAACAAGGCCCTTCTTTGCGTTGGTAGGGAGGGATCTTCGATCTTTGGCTTGTGAGGGTCTCCACCATTTTGCCGGATTCGGTTGGCAAACACATTCTGGTTGGCTGCTTCGAAGCCAAAATTAGATTAGACAGCCACTGGGAACTCGTCGGGCCTAAACCAAGGGAAGTAATGGAGGGCGGGGATCGTACGGAAATCGGATTATTGCGACTCCCGGAACCGTCGGCGGGCATGAACGTCTGCATCAAAAGCGTAGGCTTTTCTGTCCAGGCGGCAGGCCCCTGCAGGTAATCCCGAAAGCTATGATCTCTCTTACTGCTCTTTTAAGTGGTTGTTTAGGGCTATAGGTGTATCTGCCGAGATTTGTTGACATTTGGACTTATACCGGTAGAGAAGGTAACGGTTCACTGTTGTTGAAGTCTTTCGAATTCCCCCGGCATTGAATACTGACCACTACTATGCGTTTTCGCAATTATGTTATAGCTGCAACAATCCAACGGTTCGAATTCTTCGAGTCGCCGAAGTGAACATACAAAGTAGGCGTCCGGCCAAGCTTGCAAGGCATCGTTGGCCTTAATGCTGAAACAAGAATCAAAGAGGAGAGAATGCAGGCCAGGATTAAGCAAGGCTATCAACCTAAATTACAGACATTGAGTGCTACCTAAAAGCTATGTAGACTATCAATGTTAAGTAAAGCAAAACGGATAGCTTCAAAACATTGTATAGTAACATTGGTCTCAGATATAAAACTGCATCCTTGGTGCTAACGCTCAGACATTTAGTGTAACCGCGTTTAACGGTCGCTGAGGGAGAAAAAAATAAAGTCGAAGCGAGATCCTTCGGTCGCAGAGTCCGTAAATGAAGGTTTAAAGTTTGGTTCCAGAAGAGGAAATTAGGCTCGTGCCGGAAGTTTATTTATTCTATGCGATGCCCCCAAGTTTGCGGTCGCTACAAACCTGCCAGCGTTTCAGGTTCCACATCCAGGAATTCAAACCAAGATCGTCCTTTCGAGAGAAACGTCCATCATGTCGATATCAGATCCCCTCACGCCTTTAGCTCAGATCTACTTAGTAAAATCCTTCTCGTCTGATAGCCGTAACTGGAATAGGAACCTGTTAATTGGAAGTAGGATAGACTGACTCGAGTTAATGGACCATGTCTTGCCCCGTAATATTTGCTTCTCTGATTCGGCGGATCAAGCCGTTCTCATCCTTTGCACGAGGCTTCTGCCAGGGTTTCCATATTTTTGTTCGAAGGAAGAAGCGACTTCTATATTTGGAGTCGTAGTTGTCGAGATAGTAGGGTGGACGGGGGGCTTTGCAAACCATGATGTTGGAGACTGAATCGTGAGGTAGGGGGATTTCGAGGCATCAATATCGTAGAGCCTCATGATATCGCGATGCAAATACCGAGATGACCTCATGAGACGCTGGACGTGGTTATGTTAGAGCCAAGTGGTGGGGCTTCCATGCTGATACTTCCCCTTTGAGGGCATTGCTGCAAACTCAGCCGAACGTATCGCAATAGTAGATTATGTAACTCGTAACTCATAAGCAACTTTTTGATTATATACATTGCAAATTTAATTTCAACTGTAAAGACAAAAAAAGCAATAAGATAGCCGTTCGTTTTCAATCCGAGGTTTAGCCAGCAAATTCTAGTATACATCACTTTGCACTCCCCGAGATGGCCTTGCGATGCTGAAATATCTGTAGATGTTGGTCCACTTTGATTCAGCTTATAGAGTTTCCGGGTGCGGGTGAGGAATATGTTGAGCTCATGCTAAGATACCATCTCGTGCTAAAACAAAAACCAGCGTTTGCGATCATGAGAGCGAATTTCCAATCGTACAACCGGTTCGTGTTACCAGAAGAAACCGGCCTTCGGGACAAGCTCGTATTTGTCTCCTCCCCCCAAGTGCACCTTGCAACAAACTCTATGAACTGGGATAGGCGAAATAGAAGGGTTATCGAGTGGATATTCATAGCTTCTCAGCGTCTCGTGGATGAAAATCGTTCGGATATCGGGTATCGGATCATTTTGTTTGGTTCAAAATTCAGTTTGTCATGGTGGTGAGTAACGGTTCGTTCGCCATGTTTTTTCTTAACCTTTTCTTTGGGCATGGGTAATAACAGTTAACTGCTGTCACTCCCTTCCGTCGGAATGCGTGTTTGGCTTCGAGGTCGGTCGTCATCGTCGCTGGCAAGAAGCCGCACCTTGTATCCAAAGTATGATGAAACCCACTTCCGCTTCCTGCCAGCAAAGGTATGCTGGTCCCTGATGAACCTCTCCCATAGTTTAAAGTACACCTGATCGTTGGGGCTATTCTGCCATAGTTCGAATCTTCCGTGAGGGTAAACGTGGGCTTTGCAAGGCATTTTTTTTGGGGTATATCTGCGGCCTGACCACGCAGCCAGTGATGAGATGAGGATGCACAATCGGTGTATCGGAGCTCGAGGTGGTGATTTCGATCCGGAGGTGGCTAGAAGAGTACAAAAATTACTAGTGAGGGATTCAAAGATTTGATTATTATCCCTTCGAGCTACCTTCAGCTTGGCCTTAGAGAAATATACGAAGACGAGGACGCTAGACCTGGTGGAGCCTAGGCCTAGATTAACCGGCTATCGGGAGAGCTCGCTTTGGGTGGAATGATGGCACAAGCAGCAGCAGCAGCAGCAGTAATGACAACGCAAAACAACAACAAGAAGGAGCGTTCGGTCGGAATGGACCGCGTTGGGCAGAGAAGGAAGAGAAGAGAGAGAGAGATAAACGCCAACCATTTATTTGACTGCGCACCACCCTCCCCAAACTAAAAACAAAAAAAGTTGCATGATAAGTCGATAACTCAACCAAGCCCAAAGATGATGCAATACGGATTTATACCCCATCTCCTGCTATATGTGAATATCAGTGCATGCGAGCATGTTTGATAACCCCGAGGCATGCCCTAACAAAGCAATCCTATTCGTCCAAATTGGTTTCCTTGCAGTTTCCGGCCGGATCTTATCTCGATGCTAGGTCTTTCAAGTTTAAACCGCTCCTCGTGGTTATGTCATGACGTGAACCCTCTCCTTGTTGCTGTACTAATTTTCTCATCACTCTTGTACATGTTCGCCTTAGCATCGCGTCCACTCATTTCCAACGTATCATAAATATGTTCCAGTACGCGATGGCATATACCTCTCTAGTCTTCTCCCCGTTTGAGAAGCCTTTCGAGCTGGAGATGGAGACCGAGCAGAGCACTGAACCAATATCAGCGGGCTTTACCTAGGGCACAAACTACTCTTAACCTCCAACGCCTAATTTGGTGGCACGCGAGCAGATTGTATGCTCGCTATATCATAGGCGCATGCTCGAGAATGTAAATATCAGAGCGAAGAAGCATCCAAAGTTTTTACTCACGCTCTCTAGGGTGGTCCCAGGGAAACGACGAAGAGAATATGCGTTTACTTTGCAAGGCATCACGGGACTTTTGGCGGTGCGAGAAGGCCGAGGAAAATAGTCGTTCTTGCCGTTATAGCAGATGAGGCTGTTGTTGAAGAAGTATGTTGCATGGATTATTCCGAAAACGCCAACACGGTCAACACAAGTGCACCAGTGCCCCGTTATCACCATTTCGGGACACTGCAGGGAAACCCAGATATATAGAGCAGTGATCAACCGAACTCTCTCTTACACAAGAAATGGTGCCTGCAATTATAATATAGAAGGTTCAGGCTCTGCCTGATCTTCTAACAATATATATCCGTGTATATACACTTGGGTATCGCCATGTTTGGACTTACAAGCAACTTCTTCCTCAATTAATTCTGATCCATCGCCTGTGTAAACAACGTTGATATATATCTTGTATCCCACCAAAACCTCGCAAAATGACGACGGGTTCTTTAGTATCAAAATTAGAAACCGCAAAATCTACATCTTGTCTACAAAAGATTGCAGAACTACGAGCTCAAGGTGTTGGGGATTATATCTCCTTGCCTCAGCTGGTTGTATGCGGAGATCAGTCCGCCGGCAAAAGCTCTGTTCTTGAAGGCATCACTGGGATTCCGTTCCCTAGAAGTGATGGCGTCTGTACCAAGTTCGCGACGGAAATAACGCTTACCCATAATGCTGATGATAAGACCATTATCAAAGCCACCATAATTCCTGACGCTTCTCGCGCAGATGATGACAAGGCCCAACTATCCGCGTCCAAATGGGTACTAAAAGACTTCGATGAACTCCCAACGCTAATTAGCCAGGTTGGGAATATCATGGGTCTCCGGGGCTTTGGATCCCACAGCACTGGCCCTGCATTCGGTGCCGATGTTCTCAGCATTCATGTCTCAGGAAACACCGGTCGCCATCTCACAGTAGTGGATCTCCCCGGTCTCATCGCTGTAGCAAACGACGAGCAAACAAGCGAAGACGTCGAATTGGTTGGCGATTTGGTGGATCGGTATATTGAAAGTCCACGAACTATCATTATCGCTATCGTTCAGGCGAGCAATGATATCGCCAACCAACGTATCATCCAGAAAGCTCAACATTTTGACACGGAAGGCGACCGCACGGTCGGAGTTATTACTAAGCCTGACCTCATCAATGAAGGGACTGAGCATAGAATTGCCATGCTATCTCGGAACGAAGATACGACGAAGCTCAAAAGGGGATACTTTATCGTCCGGAATCCAAGACCAAAAGACCTAGAAGAAGGCATTGACCAGGACAAACGCCTCAAGCTAGAAGGCGATTTCTTTAACTCTTCCCCTTGGAAAGAACAGCATCTCGATCGAACTAGGGTCGGCATGACTTGCCTAACGAAGTACCTGCAAATGGCCCTGGACGAGCATATAGAAAGGGAACTACCCAAGGTCCATTCCCAGATTCGCTGCTTACTCGAGCAAACCGAAAAGTCACTTTCGGGCCTTGGTCCGGAGCGTCAGGTGGTATCTGAGATGAGGGCATATCTTGCGAATATTAGTCTCAAGTTCCACACAATGTGCCGCCTAGCGCTCGAAGGAAATTATGCAGTATATGGTGACTCGTTCTTCAAAGCGACAGAGAATCGGCTTCGCGCCGAAGTCCACTCTTTGAATACCGCATTCGCTAAAAGAATGCGCATTCAAGGCGCAAAGAGACAGCAACTCGTGGATTACGAGCACGCGAAGGGCGAAACATCCCCACAAGGGGACCGCCCCGACGAGATTGAAGGGCGGGGATGGGTACTCAATGTAAGACACCGATACCTAACACAGTCCTAGTGACTAAATTTTAAGAACAGTCTTAAACTTTGTAGGTTTATAAGAGAACCCGCGGATGCGAGTTACAAGGGGCTCATAATGCTACCCTTCTAGCGGAGCTTTTCCAAGAACAATCGAGCCTATGGCACGTAATTGCCCAAGAACACCTCCTCCAGGTCCATCATTGTGTATGCTCCTTTGTAAGCGAATCTATGAGCCATATTGTCGAGGATGACCAAGCTCGAAAAAAGCTCCACAGCGAAGTTACGTCGCTACTTGACAAGAGTCTCGGAGATGCCAAGGCGGAGTTGGAGAAGCTATGGGCTGATGAGAGGCGGTTCCCACTAACCTATAACCACTACTACACTGATAATATTCAGAAATCAAGACAAGAGAGCATTCAAAAGATACTTCAGGACAAAATTAAAGGCGCATGTGAAAATTACACATCTTACCACGCCCTCAAGTCCGCGTTGGACAACACTCGCTGTGAAGTTGAAGTCGATATGGATGCTCAAGCTTGTAACGAAGCTATCACTTCACTAAAGGCTTACTATAAGGTATTCTAGCCGTGGCCACATTTGTTTAGATAACTATTGAAAACCTCCCTGGGGTGCGTGCTAAAGCTAACGCAATTGGGACTTTATCAGGTCGCGCTTAAAACTTTCATTGACAATGTTTGTCGACAAGTGGTCGAACGGCACATCCTCATGGATTTATCATCTATGTTTTGTCCTGTTGGAATTAGCCGATTCTCTGATGACAAAGTTATTAGCCTTGTGTCGGAGTCGGCTGAGGTGTGTAGTAAGCGACAAGATCTTCTGAACGTGAAGGCAAAGCTTGAATCTGGGCTCGCCACATTAATGTGACCTGTTTTACATATAACTTTAATTTGTTTGTAGTTCTTTTTATCTTTGCCTCAATGGGTATCTTATCTGTAACTGGGAAGGCAGGGATTAGAACTGAAATAACGTGGCTGATATAGTTAATGCTGTCTATTCAGAGAATTCACTTGTGTAAGGAATGTTAGTCTGCGTTTCCTAGCACGCAGCTGCCAAAACTTCGGACATGGAATTAATTTTGGTACTCAAGAACAAAAAAAAATATAAACTTATAGTAGTACTTTAGCCTCTACTATTCTATACTCTCGATTTCGCACTCGGCTCCTATTTTTAAAATTCCTCGTGTGTCGCCATTTCAATCCGCCAGCTGATAATTATTTGGTCAGTTTCCAACTTCAGGCGTTGCCTGAATTTTATATCCACGCATGCTTCGAATCCGTTTGATCGCTAAATTCCCACTGCTTTGATATTCTGTGCCACCTGCAGGGGGCAAGGCTGAGCAAGTTATTAAATATGCACATTCCTGAGCACTTGAGCTTTATTTACTTTCTGGGAACGTCAATGAATCTTTCCCCGCCCCCGCGTAGCCAATTCAATCTCTTATATAGCCCATCGCTAGAGAATCCAAGAGCCCTAATTATTCACCACGATACTACACAACTGTATATAGAGAATACTTCAGAACTTCATTGGGAAAGTTCAATTTAACGCTCTTCAGAATATATTACTACGCTATAAACCTTTACCAGGCCATCGGTCAGCACTAGCAACAATGAGTACGCATGAGTTGTTTAGGTCGGGAAAGTATTCCGACTTCAGAATAAAATGTAAAACACAAGAATGGGGGGTTCATAGGGCGATTATATGTCCTCAGTCCGGGTACTTTGCTGCATTATGCGACGGCAACTTTAAAGTATGAGCCGCCATACGTTTGATAAATTTACAATTTAATACTATTCGTCCTTTATATTCGCTGCTAATAACCCTTCTCACATATAGGAAGTCGCCGCAGGGGAGGTAGACGTATCAACTGAAGATCCCAACCTAATCGAGCAGATGCTCAAATACCTTTATACGGGCGATTATGACCAAACCCCTCCGGACGACTTTGCGGCCCTTACCGACCGTGTCGCGAATATCAACACGGCGCCGGATGACAGTTTACAGCCGGCTCAGCGGCTCAGCTTCATGGAATTGGACTCCAGCCTGAGCCCATCGTTCTCGTCAATGGAAATGATGATTGCTAAACAGCAGAGGAACATTTCCATGTATGCAATCGGCGATAGGTACCTTATTGAGGGCTTAAAATCGAAAGCATCTCTTCGATTCTGGAATGAGTTGCCAGCAAGTTGGTCGCCAGAGTATTGGGTGCTTGTGGACGAGATATCGGAACAGACAGCTGCCACAGATGAAACCCTCCGCAACCCTATAATAGAGCTGTGGCTATCAGACGGCATGAAACTTCTCGCGGACAATGAATTTTGCAAGGAACTTAAGGAGTACCCGGATCTAGAGGTACGACTCCTCAGGCGCCATTGTGCCAACTTGCACGCCCAAGTTCAGAATTTGGAGCCGCTGGTGGGAAGAGTTTATTCTCTGAATACACAGCTAAATGAATCTGAACGGAAACGGAAAGAGTTGAAAGAATCATTCGCGGAAAAGGTGGAGAGGTTCAACAAGATAAGGGAGTGTCGCCATTGTGGGGAGGATTTTCCGTTTTTATTCGAGACAACTGCGTCGTCTTACGATATAAATATCACGTTGAGATGCCGGGACTGTCGAACAAAACATAAATAGGACTAGTATTCTAGGTAAGTATTGATACAAATGGAGTTTGGAATTCAGTGCGCAGCACATACATTATGTCGCTTCTAGCTTCAAGTATATGCTCTAAGCTGATGGAATTCAATTTTGGTCACCAAAATAGCCCGGCTAGCGTATCAAAATGTGTCCTAGCAACCAATGTATAGCATGAAATCGGGAAGCATACCCGCCCCAAACCCGGCCTACTCGTGTCCGAATATTGGTTGTATGGGCCGACCGGATTAGATACGGGAGCTTGTATATAGCACCAGGTGTCAAGACAGTGTTTTCTCCATTATAATTTCAATATATTTGATAAAAGTCTTTCGGTTTATGGGCGGCAAGCCCCTCCAGCCTTTGGCAATTTCGTATTCTCTCGATCAATGTCATCTGACCCTCCTCCGCCGGATTACTCGTTGATACCTTTGGAAATGAAGCACCTTCATTCTCTTCGGTCTCAACAATATACCGCCACTGAGAGTGGACCAAATGCATTAATCTCGGTGAAGGATTGATATGCGGATCCTTTTCGAACCATTCTTGGAACCACTTTTGCTGGGACCAAACATGCGGTTTGCAGGGCATTTCGTTGCGCCCAAGGGGTTAAAGAGAAACAAGAGAAATAAGGGGCTTTGGGGTTTAGTATTTTATGCTCTAAAGGTAGTGAAGTTGATGAATATTGAAGAAGCTGTAGTGATAAAGGGGAACAACTTTGAGGGAAGGGGAGGGTTTATATACCATGCTCAGGTAATTGATGCGCCTTGGGACATGCGTCATTCTGCAGATGTGTTGTCCAAGTGCAATGTCAGCAATCCAATCATGGCCTGATGTCTCTTTAAGAACCTTCGTCGCCTTGCCAGCGGTGAGGATGGCTGTACCGAATGGCCACTCTAGCTCTGCGGAAGCGATTGGCTGCTTTATGGAGGGAGAAATAGGCCCCTTGGAAAACGAGTGGGTGCCTGATCAGTATTAGAATTGCTAACAAGTTGTGTTGGGAAAACCTCCCCGTTGCTCCAGTTTTGCTATATCTTCTTCCTGTAAATTCAATTTGTAATATTGCAGACTTAGAGGCAGGTGGTTCAGCCAATTCAGGTATGGGCATAATATATAGAAATCGGGTAGGTCCTATATATTAAAGAGTAGGGTTCGAATGGTAGCGTATCGCGTTTTACATCATGTTTTATATATATTATCCGACATCCTTGTCGGGCTGATACCAGGTAAATTCGTCAATTTCTACCTTTAAATATTGCCACAAAGCATGCGAACAAGTTTGCGATAATATAAACGGGGGAAATGGTATTAGGTAAAACCATGGTGCGGCTTTTGGGTATATGTCTAAATAGTGTATGGATACCAAGATATTGGAAAGCTCAAAGACAGTTGCTGAAGACATCAAACTCTGTTGGACTTCCGTAACATAAAATATAGGCATACTATTGTCAGGATAGTGAGGGGGATTGCGAAAGCCCAGTATATCCAAAACTTGTCGGAGTAAGACCATTCATCTGACCCGCCGCCTGCCTCGCCCGCTTGACCACCATTGGAGCCGCCGTTGTTGAAGAAACTCGTACTAAAGACTGCCTACTGGGGATTAGAATTGTTGTTGGTCCGGGGAAATAATCATAAACATACCGATACAAAAGTAGCTGGGAGGAAAGCCACTGTCAAAGCAGCTATAACTTTCATTGCGGCTGCATCATCCACAGCTGCTTTGCTGTGATGTTGTGCGACCGTATTGAACGCCTGTCAATAGAGTATGTCAGTCTAAATTTTGCTCGCTACATTCATATATGGGGCTATCACGATAGAATTCTCTCACCATTGCAATTTCATTTTGATTCCGTGCCTGTATAGACTCTGACCGACATCTGAAGGCATAGAGCATTCCATGATAGAATCGTATGTTATCGCAGACTTGTGTCATACATATTCTTGACTCCTCTGGGAGGTTTGCTATGTTAATCATCCGATCTTTCTGTCTGTCCATGATTTTCGCGGTAATGTCCGTTGCAACGAGCAGAGTTTCTGTGCTATGGATAACGTGTCTCGCAGCTTCATGCAACAGTTCATATTTTTGTTCCATGCTTCGCACTCTTACCCGCTCCTATTGGGAGTATAGTTAATACAAAATTGTTCCCAAATTTTGTGGGTTGGTTTCCGCGACTGGGAACCCACCAGTTCGTCGGAGTTGGAGCCTTCTGTTATAATACCTGCCTTTTCCATTTTTCGAACAACGTGGCGGAGTGCCCAAACCGAATTGTCAAAGAGGTTGACGACTCCTCGAAGGATAATTTGATAGAAGGCGTAGGGATCTACTGCAAAGTGATCGGGGTTGCTATTTTCGAGAGAAGTTATGATATTATCAATGAGTAACCGAGGGCAATCGAGGCAGAGGACGCTTTTATGCTCGGATTGACTCCAGGTACTGAAGAACCCTAGCTTATACCACTCGTAAGAATAATTTTCAGGAAATGGCAGTCCGTCCAGGCGCTTGGAGAGCTGTTTAACAAGGAATCGGGACCAGGTATCTACCAGAGGAGCGGTGTAAGCTTTCTATGCGATTTCAAACTAGCGGTTATTTGTAGTGTGTCCGGCGTGGGAACACTAGCGTACCATGTCGGTCGCGGCCCTCGTCATTACAGCCGAAATAACCATTGGACTCCCAATGGACTTCCGACCAAATCTCGGGGGGCATCCTATAGAAAATTTGGAGCTTTTGCCGAAGGCTCTGCGATATTGCGTCTTCTCTCTTTAGTATATCTGAATTTGCGAACCTGCGAACGATCTTAGCTCTCATTGTTTCGTTGGCGTGCAAGGTATTAAGTATGCTGTCAGAGTATTTAATAAGCGTTAAGACTTACAAAAAGCGCGGTTCTTTGGGATCTTTAGGTGGAGCTGTTCATGTTGCTCGGATACGTCAAATGGCTACACTCTTTACCAGGACAGATTTATCTGAAAGGAAGTTTGAAGGATCAAAGTCGCTTACCAGCAGCTAGGTAATCCTCCAGATCTTCAGTTGTAAGTTTCCATTGCTGGCCATCTAATTTTAATATTCTGAGTTAGTGTCTATGCCGGAACGAGGGCACGATTAGCCGTTGGGCCGTGAGATCTTACGTTTCTTAAGGATTTCGCAGTGTATTAGAACCATCTTCGAGATTGTGTTGATAGTGTTGGATTCGGCACGGTCGCTCCGTGACACTTGCCGAGCAACTAGTAAGCTTGAGATAATGAATGCAGCGAACCACGTCGCTGCGTCGGTCTGGCCGTTATGACTGGTGGAAGAAGGGTCGGCTCGAAGAAAGATATGAGGCCAAGATTGCGATCGATGCAAGTCCGACGGAGATATTCTCATTTATTCTTCGAGAAACGTGCATGCGTAACAACCGGTAAACGGAAAATGACTCCGAAACGGGTTGCTGAAGGATCAATCTCAGAGCTCAGACTATGCCAGCCTCAGCTCCGTATTACGGACCTAGAGGTTTAGGTACTTACTTACTTATTATTTCCGTAAAACAGAAGAAAATCCCCTACGAACATTGCCCGCACGACGCGAGGCTGGGAGATTTCAGGATGCGCCGTTCCCTGCGGTGCCTAAATTTGCTCCAAAGATTGGCCAGCACCAATCTCAGTGTTAGACAGACCCAGGCTGTGTCGCTGCGCGGTGGTGTAGCAGCAAAACTGCAAAGTGCCTGTAAACTATCGATCCACTTATCCAATTGAGCAATCAAATTTCCAAAAAGAGGATTGCTTGGTGCTGCAACTCTGCTGCGCTGTTCGTCTCCTAAGCCTTTTGACGCAGCAAATGCACCATACCTACCATGCTCGCCTGAACAATGACATGGAATGGCCAGCATGGCGATGGCTAGGTTCACGCACAAGCGAAAAATTTTCTCTCTAATTTAGCAAGAATGGGTGGGACGCCAATCACGATGGAGCTTGAGCCTGCAATGTTGATACGTTGTGCAGTTGCCTTCTATCCTTCGTGGGATGGCACCGCGCAGGCAATCAGAATGATATCGTGTGGGATGGGCTTCGCGGCGGGGTCTGATTTAATTCAACTGCACAACACATGAGCAGGTTGAGCAGAATTCAGAAAGGGACAGCACTGCAGCAGTGAGAATATGTAGATGCCGATGCCCCGCAGGATCCCGGCCTTCAGTTTTACTGGAGAGTTGGTCTATATCTTTCCATGATTCCCCCTCCCAGGCTCCCTTCAGGTCTGAGTTTTTACAATCCAGATGATCCAGGACCGCCGCGGAGCCCTTCGACAAAAACTACTATAGCTATAATATCGACCCTAACTTCTGCTACGTATTCGAGAACAGATGGATAGTCAAGATATTCATGTTATTCGACCACTGGAAGAATATACAATTGCGTGGATATGCGCTCTTCCGTTGGAACAAGCTGCCTGTTGTGCCCTCCTTGATTTTGAGCATACAGATGGCTACCCAGACATCCCGGCTAACGCCAAAACAATCTTTCTCTTTGGGAGCATTCGAAATCATAACATTGTCATATCAACGTTGCCAAAGGGGTGCTATGGTAATATGACCGCGGCTACAGCCGCGACTGAAGTAAGGACCATATTCCCATCAATCAGCATTATGCTCATGGTAGGAATTGGTGGTGGCATCCCGAGCTTAGAAGAAGATGTCGATATTAGACTTGGTGATGTTGTAGTTAGCGTCCCCGACGGCAATATTGGGGGAGTTTTCAGGTGGGATATGGGCAAAGCTGAGGCTGGAGGTTTTAATAGGACGGGTTCCATGGATAGACCCCCGGCTTTTCTGCTTGGTGCGGTTGCGAACCTCGACGCATATCACTACCGCCAAGAGAGCAGAATACCGGCCTATCTCGAGGAAGTATACCAGGAGAACCCGAAGTTCAGCCCATCTCACCGCTACCCCGGCATGGAAAACGATAATCTTTATGCTGCGGACTACAAACATCCTGATTGGTCAGCCCGAGACTGTTCAGCGTGTGACCGGAGTCGTATTATCCAGCGCAGCCCAAGGGATAGTCATCACCCAGTAATCCATTACGGTGTTATAGCTTCCGGCGATCAAGTCGTTAAAGATGCTGGCAAGCGAGAAGAGCTCAGGCGACTGAAAGCGAAGTGCGTTGAGATGGAAGGTGCAGGAACCATGGATGCCAATGGATGCCTTATTATACGGGGCATATGTGACTATGCCGATTCACATAAAAACAAACGGTGGCAGAAATACGCTGCACTGACTGCTGCAGCGTATGCTAAAGAGCTTCTGCAAGGAATACCTTCTAAGAACGCCAACAGCCCGACGGCTTTTAGGAGGAACTCAGGGATACGTAGTCCCTCGGCGGATATTGGTCCTAGTCCAACTGCGAGGTACAATAGGCCCTATTCAGAATCTAGGGTGTCCTCAGGATTCGACTCTGCTACGGATGAGACGGCTGCTGGCGCTGCTGGAGAACATGTGGCTGGAGGTCCTAATATTGATAGTGGAGCAGCATATCCGTCTACGACACCCTTGATACGAGATCCCACACCACGGCGTGGACTACATTCACGGAAGACTGTATCAAGATCACTGGGCAGTCATAGAATGCTAGCGTCTGAGACAACCCATTCGCTGACAAAGGACCGGATTTCGCGAGTCCTCAAACCAGAAAGCGACCCGCCCTTAAAAAAGAATCTTGTTAAACCCGCAATTGCGCCTAGATATTCAATGACGGCCGTTGGCTGGGGTAAATGGTGCTATAGAGTCTATTTTCAAAATAGCAGGGGCTTATTTGAGGCAAATAGAGAAACTGATGAATGGACTATTTGCGATTTCCCTCACATTAAGCCGATTCAATATTCTCCATTGGCTGTTGTTGCCCGAAAGGGGGGCGAAGATGTAAGTTTTTCAGGAGCCTCTACATACTGGGCGCATGGTGTTCAGGGCTAAATTATACCTATAACTAGATCCGTCTCTTCTATGTGAACTCGGACCTACTTCTTCGAGAAATGCGGTACACGGGTCGCTCTAGGGTTTGGAGAGATGGATCACTTAACAAATTGCAGATAAAAGTATCGCCGCAATCTAGCCTTGCGGCTGTAGGATGGTCGGGTTTCATCAGAGTTTACTACCAGACTGATGATACAGACGAAATCCAAGAACTCTGCTATAAAGACCTGCGTAGTGAATGGAAGGCGGGCAACAGTGTTGGCTCAGCGCTCAAAGGGACGAAAATTGCTGCTGCTGCATATATTGGACATTCGGATACGCATATTCACTTGTTTTTTCAAGGCGAAGATCTACGGCTTCGCCAGTTTATATCTAATGGCAAGGCATTTATTGAAGGTATAAGCTGCTACGCCGTCACTCCATATTCTAAGCTAATGCATCAGGGAAAAACAGATCCAGGATTTGCTTTCCAGCTGGCTTCCGGCAGTTCTTTCGCCGCGTGTGGGTTACATTTTAATAGTGGCCAAGTTTGGGCATACTGGAAAGGCGAGGAGGGGAAATTGGTGGAGTACTCGGGCAACCAGGACGGCTTGTTGCCAAAACAAGAGTTACAAAAGCTGGAGGAAACCGATGAGGAGCCGGATGCTCTAGCGGCTGTGAAATTAGGTGAATGCGGGTCCTTAAAGCGGAATCTTTTTGTGTATAAGGGAGATGGCGGTTTATTCGAGGGATGCTGGGCGGCTGATGGGAAAGGCTGGGCCAAAATGAGAAGGATTGATATCAACTAAGGATTTCTATAGGGAACTCGCCCCCGGGAGAGAATGGCACTTGTTTAGCCGTGGTGACGCTTTTGGGTTCAATGTATTCTTATTGTAAAATACCACTTGGTAACGAATTTCCTTGTATAACCAACCAGGAACGCTGGATATAGTAACAATTTCGTACGAAGCTAAATTGAAGGTTATTAATTACGTCAATTGTGTTGCGGGCAATTGCCCGGCGCCCCGTGTATTGGCCAAGGTTTTTATGTCAGATACTAAGCGCAACTACCGCCTTTGCCCAAACCTTCTCTCTATCGTATTCTTTCCCTTCCTCGTTTCCGTATGCCACTATTCCAGGCTGTATGACTATGGCTATTGGACAACCGTCCCGACTATGCTTTCGATTAGGGCGTGACAAATGGTTCAGCGGATGAGCCAGGAAGCGGTGCGAGCCCCAATGGAAGTCGGTACCCTCAAATGCCTCGAATCCTTGAACTTTCAGGAAAGGCTTCTGTGACCATAGCTGGACTGAGATCTCTGCAATCTCGTTGAATATATTTACAAGCTCCCTAGTCGGGTCCCCTACGCTTTCGTTGCGATCAAGTAAAACCCCTGCGGGTCCTTCGATGAAATTTTTGACTTCTCGCTCACAGATCTTCCGTTGTATTCTCGACAGTTCGGTTTTGTTGTAATAGCTTTCCCTAGTAGGGCTAGACCGTATTTGCTTTAGAAGCTGAAGAGTCTCAAACCTCCACTTGTGGCCAGCCGTAACATCCACTATTGCACCATTTAGTAACCACTTCTCCAAATTGCAAATTCTGGATGGGAAAGGCCTGCGGAAACTCACCTTTGAGAAAGCTGTGGTAGAGGTTCTGCAATGTTTGCGTTATGCCGGAAGGAGCTTCTCCTGTTGCCAGAAAGAAAAATGGTTGCTTAAGGAAAACCTCGGCAACTTGATTTGAAAGGACAGCTTCAACAATGATATGGGGGTATTTGGTGAACAATCCCTGAGATTCAGCAGGATCCAAGATATGATCTAGGCTTTGCAGTAAGCCCCCATCTGTCGTATGGCCGTTGACAGTGTTGCTCTTGGAAGTATGTTTACGGGCCCATAACCTAAGCTTTGAGAACACATCCTGCTGTAGAGTCTGCTCTACTCTGCTATCATCGAGGAATGTATGCTGAACTCGTTCTAGATTTCCGATCGTTACCATCTGGGCCTTCAGAATTTGCTCTTCTTGTTCCTCGAGTTTCATCTCTTGTCTATAGATCTCTTGAGACTTTTCAGCTATCTCCTTTTCTTGGGTTAGGATTATCTTTTCGCTGTATTTCAGACGGAAGTATTTGTTTAGTCTAGAAATTTCCTTCCCCTTCCTCGCCGTTTGCATTTTGAGGGTGTGTATCTCTTTGGATAAATTTGTGGCAGTCTCTGTCCTGCCTGCAGCGAGACTGTTGGCTTCTTCGAGTCGAATTTGGGCCAAGGCCTGTCCCTTAACAGCCTCATCTAGTTCGGTTCTCGCGGTCTTAAGGCGTGCCCTAAGTCGTTCAATATGATTATCCCTTTGAAGAGTTACGCCTTCCTTGGTCTTTAACTCTATTTCAAGTCTGGTATTGTCTCGGATAATTTCTTCGATTCTTGAGTCCGACTCCAATCGAATCCTTAATACTTCTGAGCGATGGCCCGCAGCCAAAGATCTCAATTCGGCCTGAAGGTTCTGTTTCGCGACGTTTGCAATTTCTAGCTCCTGCCTTAAACTAGACTCCAAGGCGCATTTTTCCGAATTTAAGGCTTCGAAATCCGCCTTAAGCCCTTTTCTGGCAGATTGTTCTTCATTTAACTGATTTTGGAGCTCACTAGCTTGGCGTTGAAGGCCAGTACAGATTTTTTTAGACTCTTCCGTCAATTCTTCAAGCTGCTTTCTAGAAGATTCAGTGCGCTCAATCAAATCCCTTTGGCAAATTAGTCTTGCCTCTGCGCCTTGCAGTTCCATCTTGAGTACTTCCTTCTCGGATTTTAGGGCCTCTGAGACTTCATTAAATTGGGCTTCTTGGATTTTCATATCCTCCTTCATTTTCCTTTCGAAGTGGTGTTGAAACGTTTTCGCTTTATCGAGAACGTCATTAAGATCGCGAGCCTCGCTCCGAGCTCCGTCCCTCTCTCTCTTCGCCGAAGACAACTGATCCTGCAGTGAACTCTTCTCTTCGTTATTTCGATTTATATAGTCGTTTTTAGAATCCAGCTGCGACTTGAGAGATTCAATCTCTTCGTACAAGCTCTGCAAGTTCCGTTCGTATTCGGTATTCCTAGTATTCGACGTATCCTCCATCTCTCCCATGCGAGAAACTAGCTTCGTATTTTCCGTCTCTTTTACTTCTACCTCGCGACGTGCTTCTGCCAGCTGTTCTTCGAGTCGCTTGTGGCTTCCCTTTAGGGATGTTGCTTCTAGTGCCCAGGATTTCATAGCCGCTTCGAATTCTTTTTGGATTCTAGATTTCGCCTCCATTTCGGTCTTTACAGATGTCAAGATTTGCTCGAAGTATTGCTGACAAACTGCGGCTGTATTGGTATCTTTGAGTGCCTCTTCTAGTAGTTGAGGTTGGTTCTCAAGGTCACCCGATATGATTCTCTGCAACTTCGAATGGTTGAACAATAGTGCTGCTTCAAGTGACTTCTGGCATGCGCATATCGCTTCCTTTTCAACTTCCTGAGAGCTGGGGGGCTTCTGTACTATCGCTTTATAAATTTATTAGACCTTTCATCGCCTCGTCGCGGTTCCTCCAGTTTCAGTCCACAGGACGAGACTTCAACGTCCCCGGTTAATTTTGATCTGGGGTCGCTTGCTAATTGATCCGACTTACTGGGTGTATCACGAAGCTCTGTATGCTCCTTTGGTCCAATAGGGTTACCATTGTGCTCGCTCCGCAGGCCAACAGGTTCCAGTGTTATCGGTGAAGGCGAATTCGGATCCAGTTTTTCTATTACCCGGTCGCTCTGCGATTCGAGGAGGTCACTTGAATGAGCCGATCCTGTGAAGAGACCCAGCCAACTCTTTCGAACAACCGGTGCAGGATCCCGCGTTTTCCTTATATTATACCTTTTCGAGAAGCATTGATCCTGGGCATCTATCACATCGTACGGCGTATTAGCGCATTCGATTCCCAGATCCATCGAGCCGCCAAAGGAACTTAGAGCAACTGAACCCTGTTCTTTCCCATTGGGATTCTGGTATCCGTCGTCCGCCGCACCCGCCCAAGGTTTGATAAAGTCATCTTCATCAGACATTTTAAATCGTATTTTGACGATGCATAGAAGATAGGACTATGAAGTTCCTTTCCTATGGTTTTACCTCTCCTTCAAATTCTGTCGGCTTCCCTGCTTTCCTTTCACACCAGCAAATCTCCTAGGGTTTCGAAACCAGGTTTATTTGATATGGTACGTGATGATTGCTCCGACAGCTATCTCAGTATTGGCATTTCTGGAAGGGTAGGAATGATAGGAACCTGAACTGCACCAACACCTGTACATTTGATGCACCTCCACATCATAGGCCAACCGACGCTGAAAAGACAATTCAGTGCGGTCTGCACCACCGGAAAGCTCTAAATATAGTATGTTCTGCTGTTGAGCAAAGTAGTTACTGCACTTCCACTTTTAGACTCAATAAAAGTAAATCCCAACTGAGATTATATATATATTTGTCTAGAGGGCCTGCAACTGCTCTCAGGATGTATCTGTTATCTAATTACAATAGATCTAGGTATATCTAAGGCCTGGATCATATCCCATAAAACATTTAACAGACTTTTGATCAGTGCCACCAGAGACACAACCATCGATGGTCATCTTAATATCTTAAACTCTACCTGGAGGAAGGGATCTCCCGACTTCTAGAAAAAATCGAGCAAATGCATCGAAGTGGGGACTCAGAGGATTGGTTGCCAACTTTTCTGGTATTTGCTGCTGCAGGATGCACTTAAAACACATTTATAAGCTTGTGCCCATCCATCTACATCTTTACAAGCCGTAGTATTGCAACTGATGCACATGAGACGCAAGACGCACAACGCACAACCACGTTGGAATATTTAATTGGTCTATGCAATGGTAATACGTCGAGCCTTCGCATTGGTTGGGGCCCATGAAGGGTTTCCGGCGAGCATTCTGCAAGGAGCAATGCAGTCGTCGACAATTGTCGTGCATCTGGTGTGCATTTCTCATCTTGCTGTATGTTTCCCAAAATGGTGAGGCTCTCTGTAAGTTGCTAGTCTGAAATCGCCCGTCATATGCCTCCGCTGCCATTATGTGCTTTGTGCATTTTGTCTCGATTAACTATCGGATGAAATTTTTGAAATGTCATATTTCCAATATTATTGTATCTGTCAACCGGCATCTGCGCGCCCTGGTTTGCGCCACTTCTTCACTCTTTTCCATGAGTAGTGATCCACGACGGCCGTGCTCTAACCCAAGTATACAATTCACACAACCGCCACCCTTACTATATAGGATCTCGCACATAGAAAATTTTTTTCTAATGGAGGCAGGAAGCATGGCTAGTCAGGCGGTGACTGCAACCACCAGGTTGCAGACTCTTCCTAGTAATACAACGCATGGAGTGCCGCCCCGCCTGTCTCTCAACGTGTCTTAAGTAAACTGGGGCAGGCGGGAGCTAGAGAAAATTCCCAAGGAGTATAGATAGTTGGAAACATATCGACCGAGTTAAATTAGCAGTGAGCATCAATTGTCTAAATGCGATCTCTGTAGCAATATCCGAAGCAGAATGGTGAACCCACATGAAAGCGATCCAGGCAATGGTCAGCGATGCCACCTTGTCGTGGGCGTAGACTATGGAACAACATACTCAGGTATGGGTGTGATATTCTTATACCCCTTGTATTATAAAATCTGGAAAGTTATCTAACAAAGCATACAGGCATTAGCTACGCATTTAGCATAGACAACGACCCGAGTAAAATAAATGATTTCTCGACATGGCCGAAGTCTGCAGTGGATCCCCGAACTTCACGCCCCCAAACCGCGACTGCACTCAAAACCCCGAGCAGAATAGCCTATGGAGTTGACAACAGACAACAGCGGAATATGTGGGGTTATCAGGTCGGTCCTAGCCAGAGACAGTATTCTTGGATGAAGCTGTGCCTGGATAGAACGACACCGCTAACCGAGTTCGATGACCCTGAACTCGAGATGGAAATACGAGATAGCGTAAGGAAATTTAAGAATCGAAATTCTGCTGAACAAGTCACTTCGGACTACCTCAAAGAGCTTTACCGATTCACTATGAATGAATTGGAAAGGAAAATTGGTAAAGAGTGTCTACGGATAACGCCTATTCACTTTTGGATGACCAAGCCAGCTATTTGGTCAGATGCAGCCGAAAACAAGACAATGAAAGCAGCAAAGGAAGCAGGTTTTGGCTCTCGTCCTGGAGACGAAATTTGTCTTATACTAGAGCCGGAAGCTGCTGCGCTCTCTACCATCACGGGAATGTCTAGAGATTACAATGCCTCAGCAAAGGTATGTCAAGATATAATGTTCCTACTGAAAGGGGCCCACGGCTGATCTCCCATATCGATAGGGAGGGGATAGTATCATCGTCTGCGATTGCGGTGGAGGTACGGTTGTAAGTGCTTCCCAGTTCCGTAATCTATCCATATTGCGCGTAATATTTATAAAAATGGTGTCATTCAGGATCTCAGCGGGTATATCCTCGAAGAGGAAAATAATCGAATTTGTCTTCGAGAATCTTGCCCTCCAATTGGCGGGAAATGCGGCGGTACCGCAATAGACAGGGCCCTACGAAGCTGGCTATCTCAAAGATATGGGGAGTCATTCGATACCCTACCGCTAGAGGATACGGGGCCAGGAAGCGAATTTATGAAAAGCTTCGAATGGAATAAAGAAATTTTCGGAACGGAGCGAGGCTTTGAAGAAATGCATCTAGGAATGGACGGCATCGAGACGGACGAATTTTTTGACGAGGAATACGACTGTTTTACGCCCACATAGTTCGTGCCGCCCCACACTAGTATCACCTTTTCTCCTGGTTTCTAATCTTTGTCTAGTGGTTTGATGAAAACTCTCTTTGACCCTACTATCGAGAAAATTATCCGGCTCGTGCAGACGCAGATCGCCCATGTAAAGTCTACTGGGAGGAGGCCCGTAAGCGTAAGCAAAAGATCAAGACAATCCTCAACTGAAAAGAGGCTAAATTATCTAACCGCCACTTAGAAATTGTTTCTGGCTGGTGGTTTCGGAGGCTCCGCATACCTTCAGCGGCGGCTGAGAGAATACCTAAGTCTGAAGAGAATACAACTCTACGTGCCTACAACAGCAAGGTTTGTAATGTCTCCTTAAAATCCGTATCGAACTTTATTCTTAATCAAGATGTGACTATAGTTGGGGTGCTGTAGCTAGAGGAGCTGTTATAAGAGGGTTGGAAATGGCTACTGTCGCGTCAAGGGTATGCCGTAGAAGTTATGGAACTAGAATAACCCGCGAATTCCGACCGGGCATAGACCGTGAGGAGAACCTTTTCAATTGCCCTTTCTACGGGAAGCGCGCCACAGGATACATGAGCTGGTGCGTCACCAAGGTATTTACTTATTTCCAATCTTAAGGAAATCCTGGTCTCGGAGAGCTTCTTACTTAGAGCGTCCAATAGGGAACCGAAATAGACCCTGAAATTCCTATAACTATTGATTTTTACGAAGTGATAGACTTGAGGACACCTCAGAGAGAGATACTAGTGGATTTGCATGCCTGTGAAGATGACAAGCCCCCAGAAAAATACGGCCCAACTGGTATTTAGCACCCCTTGAATCCAAATTTCATTGGAACAGTACAGATATGGCTTACTCACTAACCGGAATCAGTTAAGGAAGTTGGCCTCATAAGGGTCGACGTGAGCGATGTCGATTTCTCAGAATTTCTGTCCTTAGAAGGTGGGAATGTCGTAAAGCTCCAGTTCGTTATTGAAGTCTTGCTGGGAGATAGACAGGGAACCATCCGCTTTCAATGCTCAGTTCAAGATGAGGTTCTCGGAGATACAGTGATTGATTTCGCGAGTCTAGCCTCTCGAAGGTACTAGTCTCACGACAGATATACATATGGCGGCTATCGCGTTACTAAATATTGCATATTTATTTCACATACAAGATATACATATATAGAATCTCGAGTTATAAGCTTAGACGTTTTTTCCTTTCTTGACCTCTAACTAAAGAGCTTATCATATATACATAATTAAGCCGATTGCATCGCTTTGGGCAGTGCGGATAGAGATTTAATAATGAGTGTATGCGTTTGATTGAAACATTTATATACATGCACGCCAGGATGAATTAGTCACCGTGGCACCAATGAGTGGACGAATATGCAAATGATATCTATGTAAAAGTATGCAAAGCCAACTCCGAGAAATGCGAAATGATTGTGCATCTTCGATCAAGAATTCTTAACCGAAATATCTAAACTCCATCCCATCTTTCATATTTGATACAAAGTCTATAGATGTGGCCCCTCGCGCAGGCTGCTCTTACTCGGTTTCTTGTTGAATCGGCTGGCCATTGGAATCAAGTACCGGCTGAGCGCCATCGCCAGTTGTCTGGGTGTCATCGCCAGTCGTTTGAGTGTCATCACCAGTTGTCTGGGTGGTATCCCCGGCTGTTTGGGTGCTGTCATCAGTCGTCCCAGTGGTTTCTCCAGTTGACTGGGTTTCGCCTTGGGTTGTTTCACCCTCTGGAGACTCTGGCATAGTGTCTTCGGTGTTTTCTTCAGTTGTGATGGCTCCGATCTGTGGCTCCTGTGGATCCACCATGGGTTGTCCACTTGCATCGAGCTGGGTAGCGTGCTGGACTTTAGTATCGTCAAAGTTATCTGGCCAGACAAACCCAGCGCTGTCTGCCAGAATCGTATGGTCGTCAACATCGGAAACCTGGGCCGGGAGATCAGTAGATGTCGGAATAAAGTCCTGCTTCATCTGATCTGCACTAGTTATTCTTAAGGACTTCAACGAGCAGCCGAGAACCTTTCCGCCAGTCAGCTTTGCTTCATTAGCTGGATTTTTGAGAACCGTCTCGATAGTGGTTTCAGCGTCAATGGTGACTCCGTCGGAACCAACCTGAAGCTGAGAAACAAATAGCTTGGTAGGCTGGTTTTGCACCTCGCAAGCGATCAAGAAATATGGATCAAATCCTTCATCGCCAGGAATAATACCAAAGAGATCCCCATTCTGATTGCCCTTGAGGAAGATAACTTCAGCAGTCTTTGGGATGCTAGTGGCTGCGTGAACACGGAGACGGGAGACACCGTATTTTTGGAACTCATTAGAGTAAGCATGCAGGAGTCTGTTTCGACCACCAGCATCTCCCACGATAGCACCAGAAGCAGGATCCATGAGCCAGTTGGCTGGCTGGCCGCAATTGCGTCCCTTTTTGTTCGAGTCGAGATAGACAAGACCTTTTGATGTGGTAGCAAGGTACGATCCATCCATGGTGCTCGAGATGAAAGTGTTGGCGAATGTGCCTTGTTCAGCGGATGCGATAGCCGGGTCTTCACTGCTCCAAGAACTTGGAGCACCATTCTGTCGTGACTCAACCTCGCCAGTAGGACTTGTCCCTCGGGGAGCCTTAGTGTTTCGCTTACGCTTCTTAGTTATTGGTTCGATTTCCTTGGTTAATGCCCAGGTAAGAGCTTCACCCTGGTTGATAGGTGATCCTTCAGTCAAAGTAGTTCCGTCAATAGTGCTATCAATGCTCCCTGCTGGCAAGCAAGCTCGGAGTAGTGGTTGTTTTGGAATGTTCCAGATAGCTAACTGTCCGGTCGAATCGCCAATCTTTGGGAGGCCATTGAAGTAGAGCTCATTTTGGAATTGTAAGTGAACAGGGAGGCCGTTGCTGCACTTCTCATCTTCAAATCCAATGTCAGAAACAAGCTTACCATCAACTGGAATCTTTGCCTGTGGCCCAGTCCAAAGTCTCAGCTGAGGATTCTCAACCAACTCAACGGCATGCTTCCAGGTGCCACTCAAAATATCCATGCTCAGTCCGAAGGTAACTGGGAACTCAGCAGTAGCTGCGGCGTTAAGACGGACATTGTAATTGAAAATCTTTTCGATCTGAGGTTCCCAGCCTGACTGAGTAGCGGTAGCCGCGACAAGGTCCAACCGAGCCTTTGGCGAGTCCCATTTCATACGGATCCCTGCATTCATCTGCGCGCTGCCCACGAGTCTCATGTCGAACCAAGCAGCAGTGGAAAGCATCGGAGCAAATTCAATAATCCCAGGAATCTTGATTCCTGGCCCGAGCATAACGCGAAAGATGTCGACAGTGTGAGAGAGCTCAAGGTATCCCTGCACGTCCAATCCGAGCTGGATACCAATGTCCATTTGGCCGTCAATTTCAAGATAAGCTTCCTCAATACCGTTAGCAGCACTGAAGGTGACCTGTCCATCGAAGCGAAGATTTCCTTTAACACCACAATCAAGGCAGTAAAGAGCGCCTCTCATTTGGTCATTGTCAATTTTCTTGACAAGGAAACCGTTATCTGCGCCAAATTTATTCAAAATATCGTCTTCCAAGACTGGTAGATTATACTCCGTCAAGGTTGCCTCGTTGGGAAAGTCAAAGACGAGATTGGTGTTGGCAGTGTTGAATTTGTGCTGGCCATTGTAGAGACGTCGGCCACTGTCTTCCAGGTAATCAACAGCATCCCTATATGCTCCTTGAACTGCTTTTATGGCATCGTCGAAAACTTCACCCGCCCATTGTGCTGGAACATCCATGACAAACTCACAAGCTGACTTGATGACACCCCAGAGAGTCCATCGGCGGTGAAGCTCAGCCCGTGCGGCAATCATACGACGGAGCATTCTAGCCCTTCGGGCCTTCTGAGACGGGGTGTTATCGGCAATATCAGGGAGGAGACCATCTTCAGCCGCTTCTTGGTTCTCTGGCTTAGTTAGATCATAAAAGTCAGTACCGTCCATGGAACTCTCATCAACGTCAGTCGCCTTGGTGTTTGGGCATTGCCGCTGGTCCGGCGACACATTTCCATCGTTATCCCATAGAAGGCCGACACCAACCCCAAAATTCTGATCATTTATGACGACGGTTTCAGTGGAAAGCTCAATTTTTGGCTCCTCTGTGGTCTGGTCCCCAGTTGTGGCCTGGTCGCCAGTCGTAGTTTGATCTCCTGTCGTAGCCTGATCCTCAGTCGTCGTCTGGTCTCCCGTCGCGGTCTGGTCGCCTGTTGTAGCCTGATCTTCAGTTGTAACGGCAGTTTCATCACGACGTAGAAGCCTTCGCCTGGCGGCCTTAACCGTAGGTTGTTCCACCTTCCCGGTCTTTGGATTCAACCTGGGCTCTCCAAAGAATTTTAGGAACCCCAATCCCATATACGGATCTGGTTTCTTGCCAGACTGTTGCTGTGTCGGCTTTTTATCCTTAATGACAGTTGTCGGTTCAGCATTAGTGATGTTCACGGTTTTGAACTCCGTACCTGGGGCTGCTGCACGCTGGCCCCAGCCAACAACACCACTATCGACCGCGTCCCCCATTTTAATATCTTTGTATTGGGCAATTGCCAGCCGTTTCGTCTTATCGAGGGTTAAGTCGAGGATCTTAGTCATGAATTTGTCATCACCGTCTTCATCCACCGCGCCGGCACCACACCCTTTATAAGAAACCAAGAAGAAATCTTGCCCGTTCTTTGGCCAGGTGTCCTCTGCTACTTTGAAGGCCTCATCGGTCTTGAAGACGATTTCCATAGATTCAGGAGTGCAAGTCATAGACTCGATAACCTCAGCATCCATAAGATCGACAGATGGAGCCTTGAAGGTGAAGTCGACTTTGGCGAAACGTTGGTTGCCATCCTCCTCGTCAGGCTCGCCGACGAAATGAAAAGTCTTCTTCTTGCTTGCGGCAATATTGGTAGCCGCCTTAGGGTCGAATTCTTTGGTCCTTGCACTTCTCATACGACCAGCGACCTTCTTGCCCTTAACAGCGGTGCCGGTCTTAAGTTTCTTGGTGGTTCCGGTCTGTGTGCTAGTTCCGGTTTTGGTATCGGCTCTGCGATAATGATGGGGACCACTTGGGATTGCAACAGCAGCTGCACTTCCACTAGGGCCATTCGGGAGGGCCACAGCCTCTACCACGTTTGAGGCGGCAAGCGCCAAAACAATAAACTGAGCCCCGAACTTCATTTTGGAGAAAGTAAATCCGGAAAGTCAAGTTTTTCGTGATTTCTTTTCTTCTTTTTTTTTTTTTTAATGGGGCAGTAATGAAAAATTTGGTAATACTCGAAGTTTAAAATCAAAACGTCTATGGTTTTAATAGATATGTATATATCCAAAGGAGTGTCGGTTTCTCGGAACTGGTCTATGGTGCTTGCACGAAGAGAAAAGAAGATTGTAAAAACAAAAAAAAAAAAGTCGATTCGATCGAGACAAGGAAAGGACGTTTCTAGACGCTCTGTGTTCTAGTAAACTAGATCTATAGAAAGGAATGTAATAAAAAGACTCGTTAGAAAAGAAAGGAAAGGAATGGGGTTCGCGAATGCTTGATGATGCGATGGTAGCAAGAGAAGAGGGCGACAGATCTGGGGGCCTCGAAGTCATTTTATAGCTAGTAACTGAAGCGTGACTACAGAATAAAGAATCCTATTTCAACGCTAGAAGCAGTTGGCCGAATGAGTAGACCCATGGGTTCGTATCCTAACTGAGGATTTCCGGCTCAACTCTGTGTCACCATCGCCAGCAAAGCGCACCAGTCAATCGAGGAGGCTTTGCGAATATCTTGGCGGGAGATCTTTTCCTTCACCGTGTTCCCAAGTGAGTGACGAAGTGGAGAAGTTTTGAATATTCTCAAATTCCCTATTTCGGCTCAGAAACTATGAAACCAAGGACGGGCCTCATTTGGTCTAGATCGGAACCATGGTTTGAGAAGCTCTAAGGCTGGTATCGCTAAGATAACCAGCATCGGCTTTACTAGACGCGAGTTTCCCAGGGTAACTTGTTTGCATGAATTCGGGTCAGCAACTACAGGGAGATTATGCAAAAACCGTTTGAGGTATGTCAATGAATCTTCTAGCGACATTCTAGAAGCTGGAAAGCCGAATGGCTGTTGCATCTCGCCAAGTTGTGTGGCGTGTTGCTTGTGATTGTTGTTAAAATTATGCGCGCTCTTGGCCGCCTATTCCAGCGACGATTGTGAGAGCCACAGGCCCGACAAAATGGACACCACAACTAACCAGTTTTGATATCGGGCACGTTTTATTATAAAAGCTTTTATTTACAAAATAGGCTACTGACGGTGCATTCAAATCTTGGTTCACAAACTCTCCCAAGAACTTCTCCACCCGGCTGCGTCTTCTCACAACTGATCTAGAGTCTCGTTCCGACAAGTAGCGAGGTCTGTCGGGAAGTCTATATGGTGGAAATGCATAATGTTCTAGGATGATTTAATCAAAGTTTTTTCTCCAGACGCCACAGATGCAAGATTAAGTTTTCGTCAAAGATGGAAATCTTGAAACTAAAGGAATTCCGATGCTAGTCCTGTAGGGAGAAATAACGCGCTTGAACATTCTAAAATCAGACTATCTTTGACAATCACGAGATGTCTTTTGATTACAGCTAATTTTTTCCAAGTCCCAGCACTCAAATCTCCGATATAACCTTCCAAATTCTGATTCTATTTCGAAGCCCCAGTGGCAGATTCATATCCTTGTAAGTGTCATCCTTTGACAGATATTCGATCAATCCTTTCCAATTTCTGTCAAAGTGTACCTCCTTGATCTGTGCCATACCTAAATCCCACAGCCATGGTATGGCCTCCCCAGTAAGAAAGCGGCTCTTCCAGAATCTCGGTGTCAAAGCCACTGCGGAATGCATTGTCAATGAGCATTGCCGAAGGGCTAGAATGGACTTAATGTCGAGATAATCCATTACCCCCTCAACGGCAGGGGCAGGAAGCCTCTCTAGAGAAGAAAGTAACGCTAGGCCTGCGTCCCTTTGCACCCGAAATTCTTCGGCAGGCTTCATATCGCCTTGAGGCTTGGACATAACTATTGAGATGATATCGCTACCACCAAGGGGATCGGCTACGAGCCACTACCAACAGTATTAGCAAATTATAATTCTAAGATCTTGATCCTGATTTACCTCTTTGCCGGTCTCTGATGACCAAGGGTGGCCCCAAGATTCCTCCGCGCCGTAGAAATGGTTTGGCCACCGAACATTTGATTCGTACTTGGCAGCTTTCTTTTTCTGTACAACAGCTTTGTATAATTGCATGAAAGTCGTTGGACGAGCTCTCTCAGCCCCGCCCCTGATAGAAGACGTTCGCCATTGGAGTACCTTATGCGCTATCTCGAGACAAGCGTCATGGACCGGGATACGAAACATGCCCGTAGGATCCTGTTGGTAAACGCCATATCCCTTCACATCGGACCCAAAAGAAACAACATCGAATTGGTCCCAATAGGCATGTACAGATATAGCAACAGAATCGCCAAATTCGATATCTAGATCAAGAGGTCTAGTTTTGTGTCTTAGAATTCATGGTCAGTTTAGGAAGATACAGTGAAATAGAACATACATGTGGTCATCCTTAGTAGTCACAACCCGGAAGTTCCCTATCCACTATTTATTTTAGTCAGTCTCAGTTCTCACATAGTATATAGGACACCGAAAAGAGAACCTCGCCTTACCTCAACCTCGCCAGATCTCAAAATACCGCCATCATATGCATATGGCGCATATAGTGGTAGCTCCTCGGGTTCTTTGATCTCTATCGCACCTGCATCGAAATGTAAACCACAAAAAGCACAATAAATGTATTGGCTCGTCATGCTTTACACCTTTATCCTGAATTTCCGGGGTAAAAAAATTATAGAGGTTTTTGAGTTGCCGCCTGCATATACACAGGAATGGTGCGCTGATACGTCGGATGTGTGCAAATCTGTCGCTGCTACTGGTGTTTTGATTATATTGAGTGAAGTAGCAAATGGGGTAATGTAAACTGGTTGAGATGTTAAGAAGAGAGAGTTGTGGACGAAATTGTCTCTAGCAAAGTCGTAGGTGTGTTGAGATAGTGAACATAGGATCCCAAGAGTAATGGAGACGACAGGGCTAAGCCTATGGTATATTGAACGAAATGATCTTCCAGAAGTAACATGTGCAAATTGCATGTTTGTGAGCTTAGCGCGACCGAATCGCACAATGGATCCAGAAAGGCTAGTTAGCTAGCCTGGATGTTTGGATTCCGACCCAAACTGCTATCGTTCACAGTTTTGATGCCTAGTCAAGCGAAACGCGATAAGTATTTTTGGGTTATGGCCTGTAATCGATTTCAACATGGCATTTCCGCACAAGAGTTAGCAAATTCGCAGGAGCATAATATAATATCGACCAAGTGGGACCTGTGAAACGTCTCCCGGGACTGTCTATATTTGTGCCTCTTGGCGTGAAGTGGTTACCGCATAATATGCTGAACAGGGCTTCCCTGTCTAACAGGGAACTGAGGGTAAGCGAGGCATCTGCTCTCTAGCCTTTCAACAACACAACTTTGGTTCTAACATTATATGCCAGCATCTGTATCTGCATCTGTCGGAATGGCAAAGTTATGCAGGAGCGGAGCGGGTTCAAGCAAGGAAAGGAAGGGTTGTTTGGAGCTCTCAATCAAAAAAGCCTAGGGCTCAGGTCAATGCTAGCGGACTTCTAGTTTCGAAGATCTCGGGGCTAGTAATCCCTTTGCCTAAGCTCAAACTATGTATATAAGAACCACGACTCCTTAGCTGCGATTGTAGCATTTCTCTTCAGCACCGGCATCAGCCTAACCTTCATTCATTCTTCTTCTGCTTTGCGGTTTCAAATTTTTTCATTCATTCATTTATTTTTCTTCATACGTTCATTTCCTCTCTATAACAATTTTTCTCCAATTGCCATACAACCAGTTTATTCTCTACCTGTTTTTCGCCTTACGGCCAAACGCTAGGTCAAGTAGGTTTCTTTGTCTATCAAGGTGAAAAATCCTTAGCTGGTTAAAATGAAGGCAATTGGCGCAGTTTCTTTCGCCGCTTTGGCAACGATTGCTGCATCAGCTCCCGTCCAGCCAGGTGGTGCAGACCACATGAATCTCTATCGCAAACGAGCAGACAGAGATTTTGGCATGTGCCGTTTAAACACTGGTGTCAACCTTCCACCATACCCTACCAAGCAACAATACATCATTGACTTGGAAAATCCTGTCCGCCCAGTTGGGGCTACTATCCCCCAGTCATTGCATGATCGTAGACGCGCCGCTCTTTGGGGAAATCCAGCGGGTAATCCAAGTCTACCAACCTCTTTCTTCCCTCACTGGTACCACTTCAACATCTATGATGGCGTCACATTAGACCTCCCCAAGCTTATTCAGCTTCCATCGACCGACCCCAAGTTCGTTGACCCAAGCTTTGGCAATGTCGACCACGTCTGTAAGTGTAGCCGACTGAAAGTTCCATGCACCAATACAAATCATGCATACTGACACATTTCCACAGTTGAGCACTATACCATCAGACAATTCCTCGGAAAGATGATGGGTTTTGGCGATCCAATGAAACCAGCGACTATGGTTGCCGACCCTGTTCAGTGCCAATACTGGGAGAACGTTGTCAATGTTAAGCCTGCTTGGTACGGTGCCAAATCCCTCGCAGCTAAGGGCCTTCTCGGCACCGTCTACCAGCACCTCCAAGGCATCGACCAAGGTGCTCCAGAAAAGTATCCCGCTGGAGAGTTTGCAGGACTGTCCACTATTCTGAATAACTTCAAGGGTCGCGTTTTTGAAGGAAGAATGGAGGCTCACTTCCAAGCCAACGAGCATGGCTGGAATAAGGGAACTACAGAGGACGACTTAACGAAAAGAATGGGCGATATTGAAGCCGTTTCCGTTGTCTTCGATCTCATGAGGAAGAAGCAAATGTATGAAACGTATAAGCGAACCTGCCTCCGTTTATCCAAGGTTATGTATGGTATTGATGACTACCTTCTCCGGGGAAACAAAGCTACTATGGCAATGCCCGATACTCCTTTCACCAAGGCTGATGGTACAGCTTATGGCTCTTTCGGTGATGAGTTTAAAGTCTGGTTGGTAGACTATCTGGAGTTTGTTGGAAACGAGGCCAAGGTGTTCTTAGATAATCGCATCAAGGAACTTGAGGCTGATCTCAACAGCGCTGCTGTTACGGCCACCAATAAAGATGCCATCAAGACTCGTCTCGCAGACTTTAAGGCTTTCGGACGCCACACTACGGCTTTCCTTTCGCTCCCAATTTCTTCCATGACTCAGTTCGCTGTCGACGCTACCGAAAAGATTGCTCTCTTCAAGCTCGCTGACGCCGAGGCCGATCCATTTGCTGTTCGCCCTTTTGTCAACTAGGCGCCATGGGGCTTTTCTTACGGATGGGCCCTCCGGACGGCCAGAGGCTAGCCGGCTAGGTTGGGAACATTTCTTCTACCAGGCAGCGCCAACAGGAGTCGATTCTCCGAATTTTTGAGCAAACCGGGGTACCACGGACGACATATCTGGATTTTACATATCTTTGAGTCACTCTTGATAGTGGTATATTCGCACCTGACGCATTCCAGTCGTCACCTAACTTGCATTGTCTTTGGAGTTTATTTTTTATTTAGTTTTTAGAAATATATCTATAGATATATGTGTGTACTGTACATTACATTATCCTTTGCTTAGGGAACATTCGAATAGACTGTCTATAAATGGAAACCAGTGTGCTTCATGACTCGTTACTCCTTCTAAATTCATCCACAGTAGGCGTCAGAAAATAACAAATTACACCTTTTCTACCATCAGCAACATAACCTCAAAAACAACACACCAGCTTCCCAAATCCAACATGCCAGATTCCCTTCCTGATTACTGGTCACTATAAGCAGTTAGCTGCCAGTCCTTGCTCTTAGCTGGCCACTAGAGTCTGTCACCTGATCCGCTGTTATATGGTCCTGCTCAAATATTAGATCCACCCCCATCACCCAAAACATGCAATCAACTGCCAATTCGCTCACGGAAGTGCTTCAAGAACTATAAATTATACTACTCGATCATCATTAACGGGTCACGTGGTTTAATGGTAGAACACTTCCACCATATGACCATTTCCCTCCCCCTCGTTGGGAAAGTGGCCGGATGCTACTAGTCCAATTTATCTAGTCGGTATTAGAGATGCCTCCAGCATTGATGCCTAGTAGTGGATGGTCATTTTCGGGAGGGAAGTGGGTGTTGTAGGAGAGATGTATGTTCGAATCATACCGTGACTATATTTTTTTTTTTTCCTCGGTGTGCCCAATGAATACTCGCAGATTGTATCAGATATCATTGATACTTAACATCGACATCTTATGATTCCAACATTTAGGTAGCTCACAACATCCGATCGGGAAGCTCACATTGATCAATCTACCATAGCCAGTCTTTGGCCGTCAACCTAAGGTGCATGTCTCAATTATCCCAGACGACCACGGGTTCATAAACTTCTCATTCCCAAATGCACTCTCACTCCCCGCTCACCTGCGTAGTTCCAATCAGTTCTTCTCACATTCTATTCTCGCATATCATCCCTCCAAGGAACAGAGTTCCATCGCCAGCCTCTTAGAGTCCTCATATCCGATTCTTGTACCTTATCCAGGAATTTTACGTCGTATAAAATCCCTCTGAGGCTCTGTGAAACGGCTTGAATCGCCAGAAACTCCTTGAAATCACGGAGAATATAATACCCGGTAAGAACAGCAAAAATCCACCAAAGAGGTGATATTGACCAAACCGCGGCAAGAGCTCGCTTTACCAAGGAGAGGTGTGCAGCCTCCGGTCTAAACCTTGATTTTGGCCTGATCAGTGATGTATTTAAGTATCGCAAGCGGGTGACGAATATTCAAGGCCATAAAGCCGGCCCCAGCACTTGCTGTGTTCAGTATACACGAGCAATATATCCCTATATGAAGTCTTAAGATCCAACTTACAACAAAATTGTAACCCATTTTGTGATCCTTCTCCGGGGATCCCGCGTCCTCTTGATCTCAGTTAAATCAGCGATGAGACTTCGAAGTTCGGTCAGCACCATTTCCTGGATAACAGCAATTCGAGTTTTCTTTTCATCAGAAACGAGACTCGTGCTGTATAGATGACGTATATCTTCGTCAGTTGCTCCTTTGTCTAACTTTGTAATCAGCTTCGTGGCCATCTTAAATTTTATAATTTACACTGGCCTGGCAAATGATCCCTCGCCGACTAGGAAGAATTACAGGAACGTAAATTACCTTTGAAGGCTTGAACCTCTCCGGGCGTCAAGGGAATAGATTCATCACCGTGGACAGTACTTGTATATTCTGCTAGATGGCGCTCGAGGCTATCGCGAGTCACATGCGGGGATCTCGGGGAGCCTTCTAAAGTTAACGGCTCAGTTGCCTCTATGGAGGGCTCGGAAGAGTCCATACTAACTCCTAGGCGAGCGTCGTTGAGAATTTGATAAGGCTGGTGCGCTTGGTGTCAATATTGTACCTTTATATTTGACTAACTCCCAAGTGGAGGATCAGGCAATAAAACCCCCACTTGTTCTATTCTCCATGCATATGGCGCTCGCGTTCGCTGCAAGTTCGTACAGACAACACAGATGCTCCAACGTTGCATTCTGGACCCATCTTACGAAGCGTAGCGCCTATATACATCAAATGAGAACCTTTTAGGCATAGGGCTTGTCCCACGTAGTTGCATTCCACACTTCGGTAAAGCTTAAAGAAGTTTGTAGCCATAAATTCGATAAAGTAGTATACATGTTACATTATACGACCCATTTCCACCTAGGATCTTCTATGTTAATTCTATAGCTTGACTCTACCCGCTTTAATCTCTCTCCAGTCATCCTCTGTGAATCGATGATACTTTCCATCTTTCAGCCACCAAACCCCACCACCCTGGCCGACCGTTTTCTCCGGGTCTACACCTTGTTTCCGAAGTCCCCCTTTCATGACCTTATTATTCCCAGTCCGCTCCACTTCATTAATAACTCTAATGAACAAAGGTATTGCATATCTCGGTAGAGTCTTTTCCAGGTAATGGAAAATTTCATCCATCGTAGCTTGATCCTCGCTCACATCAGGGCTCAATACAACAGCGGCTACACCAGCATTTCCGTCATGGTTTGGTAGCGGAACCCCAAATACTGCGGAGTCAATAACTAGTTTTCTCGGATGCGAGTTGATAGCATTCGAGACTTCCATGGTAGACACGTTTTCCGACTTCCAGCGGTATGTATCACCAATGCGATCATTCTACGACAACATGTTAGTGCCGATAGTTTGGTATGAGACGATTCACGTAAACTTACAAAATAAATCAAACCCTCGTCCGTTACCGTCATAACATCTCCAGTTCTAAACCAAGCATCCCCCTTCTTAAAAACATCTCTCATAATTTTGCTGTTAGAAGCCTTCTCGTTGCCGTAATATCCTTGGTATCCAAGTCCAATATTATTCTCATCCAACTTGAATAACATTTCACCCCTTTCGCCGTTAGGAACTCTCTTACAGAATCCAGTGACTGGATCGCGCCAGATCTCTTCCGTCTCATAATCGATATAAACGACAGCCGACTTGCTTCCCTGCATGAGGTGGATAAGTGCACCGTGCACGCCGATAGCGCCAACGCCATAGTCACCAGTGTTCATGTTCCAGGTAGCACTTGTGCCTTCAGTGGCGCCGTAGAACTCTCCTATGGTTTGGATACCAAATCTATCTCTAAATTCTTTCCAAACATCGCCTCGGAGACCATTTCCGAATGCCTTTCTCACGTTATGGTTCTTATCATCCGGCGTTTGCGGAGCGGTGAGGAGATATCTGCAGGTTTCGCCGACGTATTGAATAATAGTAGCACCGCTGGCTCGAACATCAGGCCAGAAAGTCTTGTTTGAGAATTTCTCCCCAAGACAGGATGTTGCGCCAATTTGAGTGCAGGCTAGCAGATTGAACATTGCAGCGGACGAATGGTATAGAGGCATAGATGTGTAGTATCTGTCCTTTGGAGGATTGATCCGTAGCCAGAGCCCGACAAATTTGGAGGCGCCCGTGTTTTTCCACCAGGAGACAATAGCTGGTTTAGGCAGGCCTGTGGTCCCACTCGTGTAAACAAGGGTCCCCATGCCAGCCGCCTTTGCTCCATTTCTCAATTCGTCCTCCGGCCTGTCATCCCTCCATTCTCTGGCAACTTGTTGGACCTCCCTGTCAAATATGACAACCTCTTTTCCTGACAATCCCTCCTCAATTTGTTTCTTCACCCCAACCTTCTCTTCCACGTTTTTAGCAACAATCACCAGATTAGCAGTGCTAACCTTGACAACATGCACTAAAGCCTCACCCGTCAAGTTGTAATTGACGAAAGCTGGGGTTCCGCCGATGCTCCAGAGCCCAAACCACACCCAGACCATATCCACACCGTTCATAAAATCCAGAGCAACAATGTCGCCTTTCTTGACGCCATACTTGTCGCGTAGCCAGTTTCCATGACGCTTAATCATTTCAAAGCCATGCTTGTAGGTATACTCAACGCCCTGGAACCAGATCCATACCCTGTCAGGATACCTCTGGGCGTTTTCTTCGACAACGTAGAAAGGATTGAGGCGATCGCGCTTCTCGCGAATGGCGGTCTGGATGCGACAGAACGCAAGAGAAGAGATCAGGTGGAGGTCCTGGAGGATATTATAGCGGGCGTCAAGGTAACCAGCGAGGACCGGGAG
>LDUD01000045.1:369132-387968 GCA_012184295.1 Dactylella cylindrospora
AAGTTTTAGCATCCTAGACAACCATGATGAAACCAGAGTCCAACGGCAGCTTAGCTTACCAGCAGCAGATGACATTGTGTTGCCGCACGTGCTACTTTGTGCAACCAATAATCGTATTCGTGTCGGTACCAAGCGAGCTCGAGGGAGAGCGAGCGAAGGTGAGAAGACAAGTTCGGTGAAGAGCTGGGATTCGGTCGTGTGAAGGAGACTGACAAATTGATATGCTGTGCAACGCCCTAAATAACAAATAACAAAGATCCCCTAAAAAATCGCAGAGGTGAAATATTGTATCAGGTCGTACAACAAAGCGAAAGAGAGGCACGAAGCATCAAGAATATACTGCTAGCTACTAACTTCGAGGAGTCCGAGTCAGGCGATGGAAAGGGGCGATGGAAAGAATGCAGGTTTAAAGAGAAACTCAAGAATAGAATAGCTCCCCAAGCCAGGTCGCCTATTTCCCCCCGTTTTTCTTGAGGTCATATTCCAGTCTCTCATTTCATGTGCTAGAAATGGCGTCTTACCCCGTTTCTCCCCGCATTTCACGCCACGGCACAATGCAATGCTTCTCGCAGCGGGCAGCGGATTTCAAGCTAGGCTTGAAAAGCCAACCCTCTCTATCAATTGGGCCGTATCTTCCTGTTTTCCCGCTGCGACCCGTCAAACACTGCATCTAGCGAGCACATCAAATAGGGGTTCTAACTTGTTGTAGACAATTTTACCCCAGAGTCTTTACAAAGGCGGAGGTGGGATTGGGTGGAGAATGGGGTCCGCGAAGCCTCGGTTCGGCTGAAAACGACGTGCATTCCGTCGCTTAGTTCGCAAGAAATTGGCACGAAATATGCTTGTGACACCCCACGACTCTCAGCATATACGTTCTAGTGCTTTAGTATAGACTTGGAGGACGGCGTGAAATAACCACAAATCTCGGCCATGATAGTGTTTCCAGGAAGCCGGAAGGTTGGAACGAATGCTCACTCTTGGCCATTTGGTCGGCAGTAGCGCCGCGAACCAAGGCCCGACGGCTAGCTTGACAGGAGCTTCCAAATTTTTGCCAGAGGATTTCATGTGGGCGTCCCAATCGACCATTCATGTGGCCTCTCAGAGACGAACCAGAAAAATTGAAGATATGTATTGATACCGATATATCGATATAGCAGTTTTATTGAGCACGCGCACGTACCAATCTGCAGCTGCATGTTCCAGCAACACACTGCCGCGTGCACTTTAGCTGAATTTAGTGATATATATACGAGCATTCTAGACAACGTTAACAGCATCACATCAGGCATTAAAATCAACCCAGTGCACTTGCGCACCGAATTAAATCGGGGTGGCTCTAGAATCAACTGCACTCTCAGACGTTTGCAACGTTTTGCGGTTCGCGAATGTTTAACGACGATAGACTAGAGCTTTACTTTTTTCTGCTGACTATGCTGCCCCAGCTTATATAGCTGCCAGCCTACCAATTCCCCGTTCCAACATATACTTACTTGATGATAAAATATATTTCTAGATAGTATGTAGACAGTCAGAGCACAACTCCGCAAGATTCTTAAGAAAATTAAAGTTTCTCCCTCAAACTTAAATCCAACATGGCGAACGCTGCCGCAAAACTTAATGGAAACCGCCTAGGTGATCACCTGGAAGACATACCCGCGAAAGGCGAGGTAGCGATTATGGGCATATATATGGCACTTAGGGCGAATTCTCTGGTTGGTCCAGCGAAAAAAATGCCGGTTGCCGTCTGGGAAGCCAAAACAAAAGTCAAAGTTACCGAAACCGCAAATCTAAAGACCATTAAAGACAATATGCAATTTCAGGGTCACTCAGCCCACAATCTATAGAAGCGACCTTTCTCTGTATCCTGGCGCGTTTATGAAGGTATATTCCCAGGATAGGAATATTGTATGGCTTCTGAACTCTCCGAGGAAAATTAAAACAAACCAGAGAGCTAAAGACATAGATATATGGCATAGTCGAGAGCGTCAGCCCCATTGTTGCAAAGTTAAAATCGGCAAACAGAGTCATAGGTTCTTTTCAAATCAGCAGTGGAACTTGTCCCTTCTGCGTCTAGCAACTATCTCCCCAATACGGGCGTACCCATAGCTCGTCGTTTACTAACTATGCTAGTCTCTCTTAATCTCATTCCTCGGAAGAAAGATTACCATTTTATAAACTTGTACAGAAGGTGGTTGCAGACAGCTTAGTCCAGTCGATTCGCGTAGGTGACTCCAGTCCGATATCTACCTTCAAGAGTTCTGATTATACTGCTATCCTACAAAAGCTGCCAGCATGCTTCCTACTGTTCCCATCCAGTTTCGCCCGCCTTCCTCCTCCTCCGGGTTTCGCTGCTTTTTTGGTCCAGTTCGGCCTACCTTAGTCTGCGACTTCATGCTTTCAATATCCCTACTGTACCAAAACTCATCAATAGGGAACCTGTATTTCACGCCAGCGTTCTCCGGGTCCAACTTTTTATCTTCTCCGAACACCTGCTCGCTCTCAAACGGATGCATCGAGTTCATAAACAACCACTCGTCGTCATCCGGTAGACTCTCCACGGGGAAACTCTCCGATGTCTCATCCACTACCTCCTCAGCCTCCTCATCTTTACCCTCCTTTTCGGACCTCCCTTTCATATACAAGCCACGAGCAATATGGCCTTTCAGATCTTCGTCTCTTAAAACTCCCTTGGTAAACATTTCCACACCAAACCACCTCCAAGCCTTTAACTTGATGCGGCGGTAATTTATCGCCAATTGCCACGCAGTATTCCCTTGTCGGTCTTTGATGTTCGGATCAACCCCAAGGTCCACCAGCACCTTCAGCATATCTATGTCACAGAATGGACCGAGAGTAGCACAATGTAGCACGGTCCACCCATTTGGATCCAATGCGTTAATATCCGCCCCTCTGCTCACGAGGAATTCTAAATTCTGCTTCCACAGATCGTGCTTTTGTTGAAACTGGGATACTTTGCTGTTGGATGATTTCCGAGGGGTGTTATATTTTACGGACCGGCGAATATTGTTATGGAGAATGGTGCGTCCGTAGTCAGAGCGAATATTAAGGTCACCAGGGATTCCAGACTCGACAAGTCGACGCATAGATGCAATATAGCCCGCTCGAGCAGTGGCGTAGAATGCGGGTGTGGCATAAGCGATACTAGAGAGGGTTCCGGGCCCCGAAGGCGTAGTATATTTCTCGGGGAGTTTGGCGCTTCGGGCCGCTCCATTGCGGAGGAGAAAGTCAATAACAACAGGGTTGTCGTGACCGTATGTGCACGCGGAAATCAGTGGAGAATTGCCAGTGATATCTGGTTCATCAATTGAGGTTAACTCCGATATGGAGGTGTAAACCGTATTGAGGACCTTGCGAGTCATGGATGGCTCTAAATTGATGTACTGAGTAGTCACAGCTGAATGCATAACTGTAGCTTTCCCTCGGAACAAGTCCGCCCGGGTGTTTAACAGTAGCGAAAATATTTTAAGGCAAGTAGCGACTTGATAGGGCTTGACGTTGAGATTAAAAAGAAGATTGAATAAAGTGCTTCCACGGTGATCTTCGGTTTCGGGGTCGGCACCAAGTTCTAAAAGGTATTCACAGGCGTCATATCGACGGCAACGAACCGCTTCCTATTGAATGTTAGTCTACATGTAGTAATCATCATTGAAGCAGGGAAGCTTCATACGGCTAACAGGGTCCTGCCACTGTATTCATGGACTGCATTAAGCAAAAATCCGTTCGCTGCTATTGCATTTCGCATTCTCTCAAATTCTCCTCGCCGGAGATACCTCAGGGCAGGTTCATCAGCTTTAAAGATAGCAGGCGTCGCAAACTGCATGCCGAACCCGTCAACTCTGCGGATAAACGCAAATGCTGCAGTCTTACTATATAGCCAAGGAGCCGGTGTGAACATCATCTTGTATCGACTCGCCGATTTGTCTTTTGTGACCAAAGTTCCTGGCATTGACTCTCCTCTTTGATGGTGGGTCGTAAAGATTGATATACGACCAAAGGGCGTCTCCCAAGACCAATCTTTTACCGTCGTCGTGTAACTTTCCTGGCGGTCATTCTTTGTTGTATCTCGCAGAGTATACGCAGGGGGAGGGTCATCAACGCGCGATGGGGGCGCGCCAGTATATGCATGCTTTAGCGAGAAATCTTGATTCAAAGTCTTCTCCATAATCTGCCTTGCTAGTGGGTCCACTGCATGAGTAACCTCCGCTGTCCCAACCTTTGCAGGAGAATCCGAGGTCTCAAACCTCTGGAGCAACTGCAGGAGGAGCTTCTGGGTCTCGTGGTCTCGAGCTTGTTGCGCACCCTCAAGTCTTTGTAGCCGCAACTCAATAGAACTGGAAGCATTGGAGGCGTTAAGCGTATGTGACTTGATCTCCCGAAGGTCCGCCGAATTTGTCCGCACGACTTTCTCGATTTCAACCGTCCTTGACTCAATCGTTTGGACAACCGCGGCCGCGCTCTGCAAGGCTTGCTTTTGGTATTCTGCGAGCGATAGAACTTTCAACGAGGTTTTACTATTTCGGAAAAAAGGGTAAAGAGGTTAGAAGTTCAGATGTTTTGTATGTCCTAAACGTAACCAAAACTCACAAAACAAAGCGTACGAGTGTACCGTGTCCAGCGCCAACCCCAAATGCTGTATTGTTCTATCGATAATATCCAGAAGCTCTTTTGTTTCTTTCTCTCGAAAGGGCCAGCCAAGGCGCCGGAGTTTCATTTTCAGTCTTCCTTTCGTTTCCACGATACTTCTATCCCTCGCTTTAGCCTTGCCCATCCCTCTGTCGAGAACTTCTATATCATCCCCTAAGCCTTCGACGCCATCGACTCCCTCTGAACTGCCATCGCTTACGTCATTCATAAACGGACGGACAATCCTCTCAATTCTACCAAAGTTCTCCGTGCAGCTGCTCACGCACATCTCAATGACTTCCTTCTCATGGCTTCCCACCGATGGATCGCTCAACACTGGTGATAAATCGGCTAGCATATGGGATAGGATATTAGTGTTGACGCGTATTTGCAGCAGCGTTTCGGAAGATGTTTTGACAGCGGTGGAGAATTCGTGGAGCGATTTGGTAAGAGACGCAGCCAATCCCAACAGGCCGATGGCGCCAGTTGCGATAGAGAATGGATCTGACATTGCGACGGGTATTTCTGCCTCAGGTTCTCAGGCGAGGGTGCGGGGTATAGATTCGATTATCCTTCCATAAGTTGGTAGCTCAAGAATATTAATTATAGTATTGTAAGATCGATGCTTCGATGCTATGACCCATTGCAATTTCGTGCGCTGAGGAAGCGAAGAAAAAAAAAAAAAAAAGAATAAAGAAAGAAATAGATAGGACGGAGAGCTCAAGAGAAAGAACCAATTAGGGTGATATGTGATCGCATGCATGGGCAGCTTGACTCAACTGCCAGGTTCGTGCTGACCTGCATCGACGTGCCGCATTTGGGTCAGCCTGTGAAACAACTTGGCACGCTAGTCCCTCCCGGTGCAACGGTCGCCATAGACAACACAAAGCTCGTGTGGTATTTTTCGTCAATACGCATAGTTGATTGTCCATGACATATCAGATATACTGAAGCCTTTCTTGCAATTGACAGATCACGCAAAGCCTTATTTAGATCATGTCTCAGTTGAGCCTCATCTCATAATTTGAACTCTCTACTAGCTCCCCCTACATACACAGCTCATCTTAGACTAAGGTGATATCCACCACTAGGTACCAAACACCAGCACAAACCGTAAAAAGGAGCCAGAAACTCCATTAAACATAAGAGGACCTAGGAGAGAAGCAGCCATCTAGCAATTTTATATCGCAGAAATTATTGGCACCAAAAATAGTAGCCGCAATACGATTCGTATGTACATCGCTCCACTATTGCATAGCTGCAATTAGAGGTAGACTGCAAATCAGCCTCTCCACCCCTGTGCAATCCACTAACCGGTTCCCCGCTCTGAAGGGCAATATGCAGTGGATGTTCTGCCACTAAATTGCCCAATTCTATTCTGTTAAGGCATAGGGAGCGAAGCCTCTATAAGTGGCGTCATCGATCTCGAGAATTTACTTCAAGGTTACAGGGTGTATAATAGGTAAACCCGACAACATATTAACCTAGTAGATGATATTTAAAGTCTGCTTGAGAGGTAACTAGAGCTAAGTATTAATATGTGTTTCCACGATTAGCTTCCCATTCTAGGAAAGCTAATTATAAGCAAGTCTATAGATCCAGTGCAATATAAACATGTAGAGGATGCGCAAAGAATTAACCACACTACGATCTACCTCATCGATCAGTAGAGCCAGCCATACCATATATATAAACACCGTTAACACGCAGGCTACAGACAAGGCAAGCGTATAGTTTACAACCTTCCCACACTTGCCGCCCCCGAATTGCTATATTAATGAATCGCCATTGCCTCACATCAGCTAAAATCAGGTGCTCGCAAGTAGGAAGGAAAAAATGATAAAAAAGAAAGAAAGAGAGGTCATTAAAAGGCCGTTCACGGTATGGTTCGAACATACGTCTCGTACAGTACATCTACAAGGGAACATCTACAAAGTGTCAAGACTACCGTCTACGAGACCACATGGCTCGCCCAGCTATTGCCCCCGGGTTACCCCCCAATAACGGACGGAGCGCAGAAGATAGCGCAGCGGTGGACTTGACACCCGGCCTCCCCATAATAGGCCAAAGGCGATATGTAGGTATTCTGGCCAACTGAACTACGTGACCATTTTATATGAAATAAACCTAAAAATATTGAAGTACATATAGCAAATGCGGGGGTAGGCCATCTAGTTTAGGTATTTTTACGCGGATAAGTAGTTATTAGCCAAGGCCTTGTGTCATGCTCCTCTTAGATAATTGGGGCTTTAGCTTGATCTGATCAAAGGCTCATAGGGATATATATATATATATATATATGTTACTCTCGGTGATTTTCCTTTTGTTGTGGCTAGGAAGTACATATGTGTGGGTGTGTGCACCGTTGCCATACACCCATCCTTAATGCAATGCTTAGGAATTCTTGCACATAAGTAATTATAAACAAAAATTGAATGTTGCATTTCATTTTCACTGGCACGTTAAATTTAATCAAGACTACAAACATTGCAACGAACATTGCCGCGTTGCAGAAAGTTAAGAGCAACGACTAGTTCTGTGGATCATATCATCACCCAGGCCTGATAACATAATAATTCAAACATTACATACCCCCTTAGTAAGTAGCAACTAGCGAATGATGCTTAACGCTAAGGCATACAGTCCAACCTGAGGACTTCAAGCCATACCAATCCCGCTTTATAAATCTCTTGACCTAGCTTCCCCTGGCATGGTGCAGAGACATATACCCTGACTCCCCAAGTTCGCCTCACACTAAATACAAATATTACTACGACTGAGACAATCGGGATTGGATTAAAAATGTTCCGTGGCACTGCTAGTTCTCTAGCTCTTACCGCTCGGGATATACCCCTTAGGTCACCACCCAAAGATAAGACTAGAGATTATTCCAAGCGGACCCCAAGTGGTAGCAAAATCCTTAAGCGTAGGGATGATCCATTCCTTCCTCCACTACCTCACCCTGTCCTCTCTTTTCGAATTTGTGGCCCAAAGAAGGATGAAAAGGTGGTCTTCGGGTCATTGTGGGGTCCCGAGGGCGAGAATGGTTTGGATAAAATCGATCGGTGAGGAGAAGCATACAAAGTTCCTAGACTTACCAACTAACAGTTTCATCATGAGAAATAGCGTTAATCTCCCTTCGCCTACAAAGCAAACATTCATGAAAGTCATCTTCAGCGATGTTGCCCCTATTTCGCTGATGCGATTCTCGTCATTCAAACAACACTACTCACCGCCGCCTAGCCCAACATCACCAACGGTTATGGCTACTAGCAATAAGGCATTATATATACCTTCAACTTTCGGCTTTCTGAAATACACACAAACCTCCATGGTTCGTTACAGAGATACCGCTCAATACCCAGCCGAACATTACTTCTTTTCCATGGAGCTCAGACCCGTTGAAGGAGATAAAAACGACTTTCAAAAGATTGCGGATACCATCATTCCACTATCATTGAACGTTGTTGGGGTCTGTATACTCCCTGTAGTCATGCCAATGGACAGCAAGACGACATACACAGTTCAATTTTTAATTGTTGAGGATCCGTTCCCTCTCGGAGGTCCAGACACGAAGGATGTGGACATGGTCATTGATATAGACGGGTTGGCATGCGGGTCTTTTTGGCCTCATGAAAGGGGCGTAGTTCCTGTTATCGAGAGAGGGAAGCCAAAGATCCATCTCAACAGTAACAGAATCTGCGAATTGCTTGCCGTCGGGGTCTGCAAGGAGCTTAACACCGACACCGGGAAAGGGAAGGTTGGGGTAACAGTCTGGTTTGGTCGCGACAGCGTCTATAATCATTCTTCAACCGTCGAGGTTGATTTCAACGATAATCAATACTACTGGCTTCGGGATGAAGATACCGTGCAAATGATTGCCGTTACATATGCACTCGAAAAACTGGCCGCCATGTTTCTAGAGACGGCGGTTATCGCAGCAGGAGTGAGAGTTGCGGTTCCGTCACATGAAGTTGTCAGGATTGTGATGGAAATTGAAAAGCAGAGAATAGTTCCTACCAAAAAGGGCTGGAGCTGGTTGGCCGTTATGGAGTTCCTGAGAAGATTGCAGTACAAAATGGAAGCAGAATATCTAGACTTGAAGAAGTGGGAACAGTTGGACGAAATTGTCGAACTAGCCCGCAAGGGCGAAAAGAAAGTCGACCCGACGCGTGTTTATTCTCCTGCAGAGATATGGGCTTATTCCGACGCTGCGGAAAAGAGGGGATGCAGATGGGTAGGATATAAAGAACAAGCCGGGACGCTATTGTTAAAGGAAATCGAGGAGGCTGAGGCTCTTAACAGATGGGACGAGTCAAGGAAGAAGGGGGTATACGAGATTAGAGAGTCGGATTGGATGGTAAGAGGATGGCCGAGCTTTTTAGATACAGCGAGGTGCAGGAGGATGGCTCCTCATGCCGTTCCAAGGGTCAACGAAAACCAGGCCCTGATCTGAAAGACCAGATGAACTGCATCCTAACTAAATAATTGCCTAAGACGAGTGTTAATGATCATTAGAGCCAGGACAACAGTTCCAAATTAATTGTTAGTTTAAAACAGCTGTTAACAGTAACTTCAGATCCTTAATTAGCAATATCCAAGCTCCGTAATAGTATTTCTAATAACCACAGAGGTCCCAATGTGAAACTAAGACAACGGGCTTTGGACTAGATATAGACATTATAACCTAGACCGAACAAAGAGTATCATTGCGTCTTTCCTTTGCAGGGATTGCATCTCTGTTCTCGGTGTACAACGTTTTGGTATCCGCGTCATTCCGGTAACAACTGCCGGTAAGTTCTGAACATTCAATTCTCTACCACATCAATAATCTACCATGGGTATAGAAATAGAGATGCTTGTTTCACACAGTTTTATGCTTCTCAATAGAGGATTGGCGCCCTACACTTTGGTAATTGCGGTAATATATCCGCCGTTCATGTAAAACTTCAATTTTGAGTCGCAAATTTTCACATATACCCTAGAGACTGACGCTCGATTCTCACAACCCATCATCTAAAGAGAAAGTTACATTCCACATTTAAGTTTCCTTAACATTCTCTCGACAGGTAGCATGTATCACTACGACACCTATGTGAAGTTTACACAACTACACACCCCACTTGCTGACAGCTCCACTCGCAGTTCACAAAATTGACGGCTGATCTATTCGCGAACATGCCAAGACGGAATAACGAGCAATGGAAGGTTATATTCCGGGACATCCTTATGCATGGATGATATCATACAAACATCGACGCATAAACCGGCCTCACCGGCGATATTATAAATCCATCGGTCTCGTGGGGCACTCTACCAGAATTAAAGCAATACCTTGCCGAAAAGCTGTCAACTTCCCCCGAGACATTGATATGCCACGTGCATGCCTCGTCTCGCAAATATATTAAGTAAGCCATGTTCAGGCTCGCTCGGCTAGCCCATAGTGCAGCATGATGAACCGAAACGACAGGGCTGTTTCTGACGCTAACCCATTTTCGCAATTTCAAATAGGTCATACTAAAGAGCTAATACTGCGCTGGATGGGATTCTTTGGACATAAATGGCACCCGGTTGCAGGTAGTGCGGAAGGATTGCGATATATTTAATGTCTCACGTTTGAGTAAAGAGCATGGGTATCCGAGGGCCATGATAGGATGGCGTTTAACGCAGCAGGCATTTTTAGAGAATAGTCTCCGCTACTCCCAAGTTTGGGGGTGCATGGTCAGTACCACATCAGGTATGTACGGTTATAGAACCTCCACGCTGGAAGAGCTCGCTCTCCCGTCGTTGTGCTGACTTCACCTCACTGTCGCGGACCTGCAAGCCAACATTGCCAAGGAGACACATCAGGAGAAGCGTCCATTTGGCATGCATCGTCACACAATTTGATGCATCTCTAGGTGTACAAGTCTCACGAGATACAGTGGTATGTAGGAAATAGATTTGTTTATAATAGGGTATCATATTTTTTAAGACCTCTTCCCGTACATGAAATTTCGAAAGTGAACTGCGCAAAATCAACAAAAGATTATGTCAAAAAAATTCGTAGAAATCATGAACCAACACGCTATGCACATATATATTCGCTAAAAAAAAAAACCACCAGTATAACTGCTATAGATGAACATTCACAAGTTCCAAAAGTCCACAACCGCTTGGACGATGGTCTCCCATTGGAAGACCACGATTTCGTGGCCCCCATCCTTCACAACGAGTTTCTTGAGGTGCTCCCGTCCAACGCACTCCTCGATCCTGTCCAGCAGCATCGGTGGGGTCAGATCATCCTTCTCTCCGTAGATTGCTAGCATCTTAGTCGACTTGGTTCCGTCTTCTTGATCAGCTAGCCCTCCTTCCCGGAGAAGCCTTCCAAGTTCCGTCCATTCTTTCACCTGATCAAATACAGGTGCATTTCTCATGGCGTTAATGTAGCTGTTGATGAAACCTCTCTGGTGTCTGTTCTGCCATTTTATGACAGAAAATATATCAACTGGCTTTCTGCCAGCCGACTCGCTAGAGGCCATAGAGTCGTCAGAGGATGAATCGCTAGTTGGTGCATCCTCCTCTCCCTTGAGTTTGGTTGTAAGAAGGATGTCTGCTAGCCAAACAGGCATCCACGAACACATGCTACATTTCATTCCCCACGGCGCCAAGGAGTAAGGTATCAAGCCACCAGATGAGAATACCGCAATTGAAGAGACCAAGTGTGGAAATTGGGCAGCGAAGGAGACGCAAATTCCACCTCCAAGAGAATAACCGAGGAGATTGATAGGGAGAAAAGAACCAGGTGCCGTCGACGAGGTTACGACCATGAGAATGAGGGCAGAGTACAGCCGCATGTCCTGTGGTGTTTTGCTACAGCATTCGGAGTAGCCTCTTCCTGGTAGATCTAATGGGACTAAGGTTAGAATCTTACGACATCACTAGCCTTGCTGTTGAGGTGCGCCATACCAAATACCATTATGCGACAACCTCTCATCGCCAATTCAGTGAGCATATCCCTTGCAACAATGCTTGGCGTTGATATTCCATGCACGAATAGCACCTTCTTCCCATTTTCTGGACCGAACTCGTAGACCCTTATTCTACCGCATGGTGTATTCAACCATCTTCCGCCTGGTAAAGAATCAGGGTGGTAGGCTAGGCCAGCTTGCTCTTCCAACGTCAATTCTGGGAGTAAAGTTTTCTCCGGTGATGGTATAATGGAGGACGTAGGAGGAGATCTTAGATATGTGAGCATGTTGTTCTGTAAGAACCAGCTCCTCTTTTCATCTGTTTGAAAGTCGATTTGTGTTGTTGGAGTTGTACTTGAAGTAGGCTTAGTTTGAAGGGATAGTGCAAACTTCCTAGTGAACCATTGCGGACGAGCATATGAAATAAGACCAGTGATTAGAACTGCTATAGAAATGAGTGCGCAGGATGCCAGACTGTTAAAGGTCTCGTGGTTGGTGAAGTTTATATATGGGAGAAGGAGTGGACCCATGCTTGGATCTCTGAGCCGGAACTTTAACTTTGGGATTGGGGGAATATATATTATTAATGTTTGAGCCGAAAAGTCGGACCTAACCCATACAGTAATAGCGAACGATAGGGATGAGTTCAGGGAGTTTAAAGCCGCTTTAAGGAAGAGGAGGGTTAATTGGCGAGTTGAGGAGGCATATAAGATGCACAACGATATAGAACTGGAGGTTGCGAGAGGGATATTAGGTCGTAGCAAAATTTCGGTTCATTTGTATCCTAGACCTCGAGTCGCAGCAGAACCAGAGCGTTTTTAAGGTTCTCAGTATTGATGATAGTGGAGTTCGCTCGTACAGGATTACTCAATGCCCACAAAAGTCAAGTAGTTTCAGACGTGAAGTGGACAACAAACTCCACCTTCGCAATATCCCGATCGGTGATGAGGGTCTTTCGATTACTATTAATCCTTGGATCTTAGATCGAGGTTTCAGGAATGCTCGATCTCATATAGCTCTCAGATTAAGTTTTGGTTGAACACCTCTACGCAATGACTTGCGGACCTATGGTCTGGATGCCACGAAAAATTTCTCCCAGCGGGCGTTTGCTTTTGGGCCTTGCTTAGCCTGCTGTGTCTCTTTCGCAATTTTTCTCTTTGCCTGGGGAATTGCCCGAGACCAAGCTTGGGTCTCAGTTAAATGCGACTGCGAATAGGCGAGCGCCCAAGAACAATGAAAATTTTCTCTCTCTCGGAACAGAAGCCGGGCCGAAAAAGTAGGGTGTTAGGGCTTATTTCCACCCAGTTCTAACTTCTGACGCTTTAGAAATCGTTAGCTAATGATTCCAAAAGACTTAAGGACGTAAGATACCCCAAGGTTCCACAGTGAGGTCTCAGGTACCGAGTTGCATGATGGAGAAGCCCTCAGATGACCATACCTTCGGTTATTTCGAAAACATCCACGGTGCAATGCAATGACGGCACAATGTGTGTACAGACCCATCGCTCAGCTGCCCACAGTCACGTAGGATACGGTCACTCGAAAGAGACCAATCTTACGATATTGTCCAGGAGCGGGGGAGGGACTTGTTAACTCTAGTCTTGGCTTCTCGATAATCCAACCAGAAGAGATAACAGCTACCCCTCTGGTACGGACTAACATAACAGGTTGCTATCTAGATGTTACGTTAAGTTTGTACCCAGTTGGCGAGGGAGGGGAGAGGATTCCGCAATTAGCATTCTGGGTAGGTTATGCGAAATTGGCGCCCTCCATGTGTGCTACGCACGAAAGAGGTGGGAGAAACAGAGTTGTGATGTCGATGGGACCATGCTCGCACAAAGAAAAATTGCGAAAAAAGGAAGTTCAAGTTTTTTTCCCTCGGGTGGCTGTTGTTCTGGGGCAGCCCAGACTCAAATTCTTCGCTTTCCATTGTCCCAACGCCAACGGTCGCCCCTCTTGCCCAAAGACAAGAATGGTGACATTTTCAATATGCAGTGGATGGAGGTCAATGCTCGTGCAGCATGGCGAGTTCCTAACCGGCGTACGGCAAAATTTCCCAGCCGTTCCCGTGAAACAAGAATCTTGAGAACGTGAACGGCTGTGAAGTGGTCTTCGTTCTTTTAGACTGCTTGACCTACATGACGCATCATGCAAGCTCTAATGCATGCCGAGCACGTCTGAGGAAATGATTGGGCCGTTTCGCTGAGCTTGTAATGGTGACAGACCATCTAGACGACATAGTGCATAGATCTACTAAGAAGCGGTTAGGAGATAAAAGAACCTGACACGCAGCTGGAACAATATCACTGTTATCATCGGTTCTGCTTAGTGGTGTGAATGTCAGTGCGCCGTTTGTCCTTGGGGGCCAATCTCTCGTGCTCGAAGAGATAGTCGACTAGCGTGCTGCCCTTGCGTTCGCAATTGTCCGGAGCTTGACGTTCCTGCCCCAGCCATTCTGCAATACAATTTAATAAATTACGTAATAGGATCACGACGTAGGACCTTAGCTATAAGCTAAACAGAAACCTCCTAACATGGCTAAGATCAAGATTCGAACATTTGTGGACTGCCGGGTTTCGGTGATCCTCAAGCCTTTTTAGCAAGTACCAATTAAAAGCTTATCCCCGCCCCAATTCTTCCAGAATCATATCCGGAGGCAATCACGAGAATTTCCAGAAAAAGATTTACCTTCCTCGCTACCCGATTTCGACCAGTTCACTGGGATCAGAAGTCCCTCGTGTATCAGAAACCGGCACGATGAACTTTAATCTGCGACCCAGGTGTTTTCCGCCCAAGTAACAGTACGTTTCAGGTTCTTCTAAATATGTTGATTGCCAAAGGCAATACCCTTCCAAGTTTGTTGACGGATTGAGAAAAAAATCATCGTCTCGTTCACGCTCTGCTAAAGTCCGGCCCTCTGCGGCGGCCACGGATGCAAAGCATGGGATGCGACAATGTTTGCTATTGTGACAAGATCGATTGCTGTTTGAACAGATTTACGGGGTGGCTATCTGTGATCCTGTCGACCGCTGCATCCCGTCTTTCTTGTTGGAGTTGACATCTCTTTCTACTTTACGATTGTATCCTCCAGGCAAGACTAGCTTTAGATTTGGAACCCTTTTGCGCGTACGTGGGTCCAAGATCGGACCATGCGGGGTCGTCTGCATACAAAATGTCGATATCGAGATGTTTCGAGAAATGCTAGACATGCTTCACGATCCCCTCTAAAGGGTTGGCCGACCGACCCAACATTTCCATATTTGCGCAGCAACGCGCTCAAAAAAACCGGGTAGGCTACAGGACGGAGACGAATGTGTAAATATTCAGCCCTATCTCACAATTCATCCGATGGAGGACACTTATATAAGTGCTACCCTGGATATTTATGCTTGGGCAAGAGTATAAACTTATGCACATCCGCATATATGTGCTAATATATACTAAGTATATGTGTGTGTGCTTAAAATGGATATAGACTTACTATAGCTCAACCAACATCTTATTGCATAATCTCGGGACAAATGTGACCTTATCGATATAAATCATCTTATTCTCATATCTTCGTAAGCTAGAAGCGGGTTCTAGAAGTGGTCATCCAGACGAAATCCCAGTTGCCATCAGTAATCATATCTCGTACGAATACCACATCACTGACGGATCTTACTCTTGCAAAAGTGCAACAATGAACGAGTAGTATGATCAGGTGATAAAAGAGGGGGAAGGATATTCTTTTCTTTTCATATTTGAGGTGCGTAGTTTTGGATTTGGATTTGGGAACTATTTCAGTTTAGACATTAAGTGAATATGATATACGCATGGATGGTATGCGAGAAAGCCTCTGTAGCAAGAATCGAAGTAGAAGCCCATCAGGCTGACCGCTCAGTGGGGGGGGAAAAAAAAAAAAAAAGAAAGAAAGAAAGAAAGAAATATCAAGACCCAAATCCAACCAACAGATACTCCTCAGAAGATCATGAAAGATTATTTACAAGATCCAAGAGATGACTTTATCCCACAAAGAAATACAACTGATATCTTTGTTTTTTTTTAAAAAAAGGGAAAGGTTTTGTTAAAAAAAAAAAAAAAAGGGTTCGTAAAATACCAACCGGTTTGTTCTCGAAAAAAAAAAAAAAAAAAAGGAACAAAGGAGGGTATCTTCGGAAAACATCACAAACTCGTTGCAAAAAAAAGGGAAAGGGTAGATAGATATGTCGGAAAAACCCCGTTAGAAAACGCTCGATCGTGTTCGTCAACATGACACCATGATGTGATAAAACGCAAACGCTATTTATATAAGTATCAGCTCATAACCGACCCACCACCTCTCATCTCTTTACTGTTATCGGTATAACTCGTATCCCTTCTCTCATAAACATCCACAACGGTTGTACCTGCTCCGGTACTCGTGCTGACATTTCGATTCATGGGGGTTCCGCCGACCGCGCTGGTTCCGCCGACAGTCGCCGAGGAACTTGCCGTCATTTTCCGGGTGCTCGAGGTTTTATGCCGATTAACATCGTGGATATCAATCTCGCGAACCTCCATGCGCCGTCGGTAAGTTGATTTTCGGAATATCTTCCATCTTCGTTGCGGTATTACGGGTGGCGTGGGAGTCGAGCGGTAGGTGGGTGTTGGAGTTGGGCCGCTTCGCACCTTTTTCTTCTCTTCGTACCGTGCCTGCTGCACCGGACTAGGTTTCCGTAACATGGAATGCCTTCGGCTCTGGTTTGTTGTAGGTATAGACTGTAGGGAATGCCTTCTGGAGACCTGTGACTCTTGTCCCGTTATAGTGGGTGCTGGAATTGCCTGTACCGATAATCTCGTAGGCGAACGCTGCAATGACAGTCGTTGGACCTGATTTATTGAATATGTGTAGGGGGCGACGCTCTCCGGAGGCACTAGATTGTTTGCTGAGTACCGCCTCGCGACAACCTTTGTGTTTGCGGTGCTTGTTGGTGAAACATGCGACGGCGAGTGGTGCGAGGTTTGTGCTATTAAGGATGAGTTGGGGTGTGTCCGGCCTGTTGGCGGAGGGCGGTAGTTATAGCTATAGGCGTGGCTCTGCGGCGAGATTGCTCGGATCGAATCCAAGTCGATCATTCCAGTTTCCGCATCGCGGTATCGTTGATCTGATCGCGAGGGAACTTCTTTACCACGCTCTCTTCGTCGCTCGCGTTCTAGATGAGCGGCACGCCGCTCCGCTCGTTCTCGTCGCCTCCGTCGGCGCACGATGATACACCACGCAGCTATTATAGCGATGAAAATTATCAGTCCGCCCACACCCGCAATTGCAATGTACCCACTCGTGGAAAGGCCACCGCTAGAGCTGGATTGGGGAGCGGGCGTGTTGGGTGTATACTCGGGGTCGCCAATGTCCGTTTTCATAGACACCGTCGTTGTTGTAGTAGAGGAGAATTTAGGGGAAGGCAGGTCGGCCGATGGCGGCCTCAAAGGAACCTGCGTGGATGGTTGAGCTGATGCTGCAGACTTGAAGTCATTTATCGAATTGGCATCCGGTCTAAGACAATCAGAACAATGTGATGTTTGAGCAGTCAGCAATCGATTCCCCTTTGTTTTCACCCCTTGAAGAGGCGGTGGCTGTTCAATTTAGCCAAAAAGGTAACAAATACAAAAACTTCGGGATATATTGGAGGATATATTGGATTGTGCTATCCTCTTATCCTTTTTTTTTTTTTTTTTTTTTTTCTTTCGGTTCGCCTGAGCTTGTGAACATGGAAGCCATGAGAAGCAAGGGGTGAAGCCCCCAAATAAGGGACTAGAAGCGGCTTGGTTTTGGCAATCTGAGGTGGTCATCTGTACATGAACGTGCGTACATGCAGGTCGAGTCCAACAAGCAAAATAAAAATGGAATTTTTTGCAGCAAACACTGTTGGTAGATAAGGTACGAAAAAGCCGTGAGAGGGGAGAAGAACTTACGGGTTAATGATTCCCACCATGCCACTCTGACAATGTCTTCCTTGCGCGCAGTAAAAATAGATGGGGTCACTTGAGGAGATATTGATAGTAAAAGTTGGAATTTGGTCGTCAACGCTTTGCACGGCATTGAAACCCGAGAAAAACCCAGCTGCTGACGATGCTCCTCCCAGGGGTGTACAAGGGCTTTCGAGGGTAGATTGCGCGACCGAATGATTTTGTGGGAAAAATTGAAATCGGACCTGTTCGCCTACTTTTTGGTAGACTACCTCTGGCGTAAAGACAAGATCTAGATTGTCGTTTCTGAAGCCGACCTGGACGTCAACAATGTCGGCGTTGCAGGGTTGGATATTCAATGACAGCAATAGGAAAGAAAGCAGGTACGCCGAAATCGTCGAAAGGGAAGCATTTCGTTTTGTGAAACTGGAGCGGGAAAATATCATGATGTTATTAAATTTGATATCGCATAGCCGCCCTGCCCTCGAGCGGCTTGCGATCAGCGTGTTGTCATAAATTGTATTCCATGGCGCTGCTGCTGCTGCTGTGGTGGCGATTGCTCCCCATATCCCGTTCTTCTTCAGCCTCAACAGCCGTCCTCCGCTGCCCGCACCCTCCCAAGCAGTCGTCATTCATGGGTTTGCTTCAATCCTACTACGCCAGTTTGGCGAAAAACCCGTCCTCCACCAATTGAATTCGGTTTGTGCAGAATATGTATCTTTCCTAGTGTTGCCCTTGAACTTCGAGGATAGATTTCGAGAAGATTCTTGGTCGTGCGGCCTAAAGGGGAGGATTGAAGAAGAAGAAAGCTGTTTATAAGGTTGGTTTAGTGGAGCCTCTCGCCAATCCAGAGAAATTCGAGATTATGGTGTTCCGCTGTCAAAAAAAAAAAGGACTATTCCTAGATCCCGACTAGTCCGTTCTAATAATGGTCCAAGTCAACCGTTTCCTGTTGGATTGTTTGATCCCGAAATGCCCTTGGTATCCACACGTCGAAGATGGTTCCCTGCTAGAAGGAATTTCTAATGCTCAGTCCTGTTAGGAATAGGTGAATGGGAAGAAAGGAAAACGGGGTTGATCGTAGCAGGAATTCCAAAAGCTTAAAAGGAAGCGTGAAACGAGTGTCGTGAACCGAAAAGTGGAAAATGTCGAGGCGAATAAGGGCAAAAGACTCAAAGGAGCAGCCGCAGCTGAAGCAAAGCCAAGTTACACAGGCAAGCACAGCCAGCGACAGGAGGGAGAAACATTAGAAGCAAAGAGAAGATAATTGTAGAGCAAGGCAAGTTCCGAAATGGAAGAGAAAAAAAAAAAAAA
>LDUD01000045.1:388934-407356 GCA_012184295.1 Dactylella cylindrospora
GGCGACATGCAGCTAGGAAGAAACTGGCTCGTTATCGGCCCGGTAGTTGAACTCGGCCTTGTATCTGTAGACCCAGTATCAAGTTACATTAAATACCTAGGGATTGCTCAAAAAGCTCTGTAGTCTTGTTTTGCCCTTCCGCTCTGACAAGTTTGAGGCCGCCGATGTAGACGTTTCAGAATCTTCCTGTTCCCATTTTACAACCTTTTGCCCTCGCTCGGTCGGATTCTTACATGCTTTTTCCATTCCCATGTGGCGATTTAAATTCTTTTCCCAAAGTCGATAGTTGCGTTGAGAACGCCGAATATTGGTCGCATGTCCTTGAATTTAACCCCTCCCTCGTAGATACCACAAGTACCAATGCATATATTAAATGCTCCGAAGTGACCTTAAGCTTGGGATACGCTGTCGAATCCAAAATCAAAGAAACCCGTGTGAACCTGCCATCCTTTTTTTTCTTTCTTTTTCTCTCTCTTCACTTTGTTTCTTTCTATTTGCTCATCCACCATATCAACGACGTTACAAGGAAATTTGCACCTTGTTTCATCTAACCAAGCCTTTCTACGAAAATACGTACTCAAAGGCTCCCTTTGTCGTTTCACAATTCAGTGCCAGGAATATGGATCGGGTAATACCTAAAAGATCCAGTAAGTGCATGCGGACCAGGCGTCGATAAGCTTAAAAGCTAGCGAAGGAGAGGCACGTTCGGCTGGTAGCAGTCTAGCACATGAAAGGCAGGCGAAACTCATTGTCATCTGGAATTCCGATGTGCTCGTTGAATTATTTGCAGCATCGCTTTTCCTGTGATTTTGTCTCGTTCTGATGGTCAACACGATGCGGCAATGTCTTACGACGCCTGGCACACGTTCGCAGATAGCTGCATGAGAAGGGTAGGATTTTACGGCTTACGGTCTGTTCTCTATGCATTCCGTGTCGTTGCGTGTTTTTCTTCGCAAGGGGGACACGGTTCGTATTGGGTTCTATTCTAGGACCGTTTCGTCTCCACATCTGCAGGAACTATCGATATCATCACCCAATAATGCTCCCGCTGTTTGAAGGGCTAAATGACAATTATAGACGAGCATCCTTCCGCTCCTCCGCGCCCGCAACGCCCCTTAGGAAGCTCTTGATCGAAAGAATACTAAAACTTAAGAGGTGCACAACATAATAATAGATCGTTTAGATGCAGATGAGAAACGTGGAACTATTTTGTTTCCATCTCTAACTTAAGGAAGATTAGCCGGGATATATATTATATATATCTGAATATATAATTATCTCGCACTCTTGAAGATCTTAAGCCAAGGAGATCTTAAGCCAAGCCAGGAACCAAAATATATTGCTTAAAATGAATGTCCCGTGCCCGCAATCCTACGAGTTGAGCATCTTGTAGGAAAGTGGCCTGATCCAACCGTAACTGACACAGATGGCACTTTGGAGTCTTATGCGTTTGATATTACTTAGGTAATTACCCAACCTTGGCTCTATATTAGTCTGATAACCAGCCACTCCAGATACACTGGATGTGCGACGATGACTAGCCACTGTAACGGAAAAAGCCGTGGTGAATAGAATTATATGGGGTTCATCTTGAGTATAGAGCTTTGACCTCAGTTATAAGTTGTGGGTTTTCCTCGGCTTACTTATTTCCGCGCTCTCCCTCTCCCTGTTAGATCTTACTGAGTACAATGCTCTACTAAACTATAAACAGGCAACGTATACGCGTACGCCCGAGCTTCTGTCTTGGATTGAGCAACGAGCGACATGAAATTTAAATGTGGATCGACTATCCAAGTCGAGTGCGACGACCGACACAACACATCAATAACCCCTCCCCTCTCCTTGGGATTAATCTCCTCGGTCGCCTCCTCAAGTCAGCAGCGTTGTTACACAGCAGCTACCCAAAAGCAGAAGGCTGTTGGTTGGAAAAGGCCAAATCAGGCATCCGTTAATGTTTCCGCCTGATACCAAATATCAGTCTCGGGTATCGATATTCCAGCCTTACTAAAGATCTGCATATCTTGGTGAGCCTCACCACCGTCGCTTTCGGCATCTAATATTTAATATGAGAAGATGAACTTCCTCATATTCTACCAGCACCAGCGTATGGCTTGGTTGGATCGCCCTAATAAAACTTGTTTGACAATCTTGATAAACAACCCTCGCTAGGATTCCCTTGTCCAACAATACATTGAATCGTGCTCCTGTTCCACTAACCAACCAACATGTGAGGTCTCGTAATTGCTGACTGGCGGAATTAATTAGCAGCCGCAGAACAAAGCCCCTTAACCACTCTCCTAACGTTATGGCCTGCAAGTCATGTTGGTAAGAAATAGAAAAGTGTGGAAATAAGCTTTTGTCGCTTAAAGCCCTTTGTTTTCTTGTTCCTTTCTCTAGCATCGATATCACTAGCTAGTTCAACATTTGCTATTTCCGCGCCAGTTGGCGACAACCGTTTCTCCATTTGTTTTTCTCACAGTTGTACCTGCATCCACCACTATAGAAGTGTCTCGAATATCTTCTTTTGAGGAATTTAAGGTTTAATGAGAGTCTCTTTACACGTAAAAGTGTGTTAATTTTATTACAGCATGGTTGCTACAAGTCTATTCGTTTTTACCCTCCTTTCGCTTACCTCTTTGTCCAATGCTCGACGCGTAGGGGGCAGCAGCGGTGGAGGCAGCGATGGAGATGATGAGAGTGGCTCTGGAGGCGATACTTCTGGCAGTGGCAGCAGCAGTAGCGGCTCTAATACTTGTTACGATAGTCGGGCCAATCAAGATGCAGAAATTTATATGGGACCTACATATTCTAGTTATTACAACGGTCAGCTCACATTCAAGTACCGTCTGTCAAGGTCTTCTACAGGAGGCCCAAGCGACAGTGAGCCCTTCAGCCCCGGAAGCTGTGTATATGCAGATGGCCTCGATCATACATTCACCTACGACGCTGTTATGAATATCGGCGCAACGACAACGCAGGGAGACGGTCAGAGCATTTTAGACTTTTTGTTATGGGAAATCCGAGCCTTCATAAAATGGGAACCCGGATATCTAGGAGACAATGCCCCTCGCCGCGAGGTCCTTCGGTTATCTAGCCTAGGCTACCCTGACCTTATGGTTACATACCCAAATGGAACCAGGGAAGATCATGTTTATACCCGGGAAACCTCCTGGAGTGTTGATATAACACCAGAGCGAAACTCGACTGGAAACATTATAAGCGTAAATGTCGATACGATTTCGTTTATACCCCGGAGAGCGACTATGGTGCACCAGCAACTAACAACTGGATTCCACTGGAGGACGTTTGCGCTTCTGGGTATGAATTTAGCTCCTCGCAATATGCTTCTCCCATATATACCCCAAAAGGGAGGAACGCTTCTAGCAGTGGAGTTCTGTTGACGCTTTGGCTGCAACCAAATGTATCGGATATGACTGCACGGATCACTGGTATTGGAACTGATACAGTTACTTTTAGCTTCTTGAACGGAAAGTTCGAAAACCTAATTGGTGGGGCACAACCGGAATGGCCTTGCTATTCTACAGGAGGGATAATTTTTAACGATCCTCCAGCGAGCTGGGAGCCGTATGGGTATGGGCCGACTTTCAATATTGAGAAATACTGGAATGCGACTGGGGATTTCGAAGTGACATTCCAAGGCACGTTGAATGTTACTTCGAGCAAGCCGATTGTAGGCTACAACGAGTCGAGAGACTCCCTGCCGCAGTGGACATCTGCGAGTTCGAGAAGTACCGATAGTACACTAGCTGGCGCATGGTTTGCGCTGCTTCTGTTTGCAAGCTATATTGCTACTTCCATATAATCTAGCCATTTCTTTGATAGGCGCATGGGAACCGTCTGTAGATCTGCCCAATTGCATAGCCGCATATATCGGCGATCCATTGTAGTACCCTTTAAACGTCTCCAACAATTCGGTCAATATTATAATACACCAATATTTGTATGTTTGGCCTGCAAACCTTAGATGGTGCTCCAATAAAAGGTGCTGCCAACACGATTGTCCCCGACGATAGTAGTAAACATGCAGACACTCTGGAAAAGCTCTTCAGCCTCCAAGTGTCAAGGAGAGGCTTGCGCTACATTCCAGCGCTGCATCTTGCCATCATCATCCCACCCCAAATTCAGAACCAATTTGTCGTCACCTTATTTTCTACCAGCTTCTGGGCTTCTATTATCTCCCCACTGAATCCAATCCATCTCCCTGTTCACTCATCCTACCCTTGACACTCATGGCCCAGGAGATTCCCAGCGACCTGGAACTCCGCCGTTGCATATCAGAGCCGGTCCGGGTCCCGCTACAGCAAAGACACGGGCCACCGGCAACTTCACTTGGCGAAGGAGAGCATGATAAGAACCCCAGTGATACTGGGTCATCCGCTGGTAATAGTTCTCGTCCATACGTTGGAGTTTCCGAGATTGGAGCTCGCGCAATGCAGCGGATACCATATTTGATGCACGATAGCGACCTTAATCTCAAATTAGGGCTGCTATTTGCCCCTCCCGGGGTGGCTCAAGGGACGGCTCTTGGCGATATAGACCCGTAAGTTCGACGCTTGATGAGACAACTGGCTGTTGGTTTAAATTGGATGCCTAAAGCTCATCAGGACTAATTCGCCCCATCCACAGATTAGCCCTTGCTGTCCCCGGGAATCCAAAACCATTTCTCGCCGTCTTCAATGAAGATGTTAACATCTCGTTGATCCGTGAGTCCTTCTACAACGAGTATTTTGCTCCAGGTGGAACGGCCGAGGCTCGCTCTATCCCGACAGAGATCGGAATCCTTCATTACACCAACCGCTCGATTGTCAAGTTTAATAAAGACTCCCCGCTTTACATCCAAGAAATGTTTACAGAAGGTCAGCTTTTTGATGTCAACAGGGAAGGAAGCATGCAGGCTGTTGGTCTTACGATGATCGCTTTCTGCTTGCCGCATGACAACAGCAAGACACATTGGATCCAGGCACTTGTCGTAAGAGAGTTGTTTCCGTGGAATAGAGGTTTGCGAGATGATATTATGGCAGTTATTACTCCACGCGAGTTTGCTCGCGGGATCACCATGGCGCAAGGCACTCGTGGAATCCCAATGCTATACACGGAACCCCTCGGCCTTTACATGCAGGACGGATACCTCCAAGTCTATACCGCATCCAAGCGTTATGAGATGGAGGTGTCTGCCTCCAATGGAGCTTCAGAAGATATTAAGCCTGGAGATGAAGGAAGAGCTCGGTCACGTCGTTTTGCGATAGGTATCTGGTTCAGCGAATATAGCGCTTTTAACAGCAACAGAAATTGGGATTGGAATCACGATACCCGTCTTCGTGATGAGCCACTTGGGGACGTCATTGCTGTCCTTACTACCATTCGTAGACTCATGCAATTGTCAGAACTTCGGGGAATCATGCGGAAGGTTAAAGGCATCTCAATACACATCTCCCATGCCTACGTCCTTTCAATTATAGAGGCACTACGTAAGGATGGGGCCGAGCAATTTGACTTCAAAGAAGTCTGGCATACCCCCCTCTTGGAGTACTTTAAGCAGTTTGAAAAGCTTGGTTGGCCAATTAAATTCCGCTGGGTCGGATATGCCGGTAACTCGAACGCTCGACAAATAGCTGAGAATTCAAGCAGAGGTATGACCTATGAACAAGGGCCAAACGACCACGAGGCCGTCGAGAAGGCATGCGATGACCTTCGAAGGAGCGGTGTTTTTGACATTTCCGGCATCCCTCATGATGAAAATACTCCTATAATCAAGGTTATTGATGCTGATTGGGAGAATATGAGGGTTCCGGGATTTTTGACTGTGAGATATGAGGAGCCATTTGATTCGTTGATGAGACGGTTGGAAATTGCAGAGGCGGAGCATGACCCCCATTACAATAACGAGGCTACACCTGAGGAGGATATTTTTAACGAAGATAATTATCCTCACTAGTTTCTACTGTGTTTCAATTTTAATAGCTAGTGTTTTGTGGCGCGTCTAGCGTTGCGTTGGAATACTAGTGAGGTCTAACAAAAGTGACTGCGGGAAGTGGAGGTACAGGTGTCCATGCGGGTTAGCACTGTTATCGCAGAATAAAAATGGAATAGTAGTCTCTACGGTACTTTTATCTGTTCTTTGCATATTTTGGGTAAACCTGTGGCATGGGTACGAGTTCATCCAGTATTTTACGTCCGTATCGCGAGCTTGCAACATGAGCATATTTCGTAGTCAGACTTTTTTTTTTGATACAATATAGACCGCAACCAAAATAGAATCATAAACCCCAGGGAGGTGATTCACATTCGGGAGTATGATCATGACAGATTCAAGGAACAGTCTTCTACGGATATAAAACTTGTACTTGCAAATTGTCTACCCTGGCTGCAAGGCTCGTCTGTGATGAGCTAGCTTGGCTACTAGATCATGCCGACTCTTTTATTCACCCCCACAAATCACACACACTGTCGTCATTGCTCCGTACGCATAACTCTTGTCGAGCCCCTGGATGAATACTATAAACCATTTATCTTTACAACAGCCGCCGAGCATTCTTCGTCTCCGATTGTCTCACGACCGGCGTCCTGGAGGCACAGCCTAACTATGCTTAGCACGTCTGTACCTTCGAAGCCCTCGAGCACGAGTTCTTCATCAGCCCTATCGAAGACAAAGGATTTGATTCTTTCTCCTTTTAGCGTGCTTTCTGATAAGGGAAAGGGAAAGGAGAAGGGCGGTAATGGTAGTGCCTTAGCAGGGTTTCCTAGAGTATTTGCAGACAGAGGACTGCAGGAATCGTTAGAGAAAGAACTGGCAAGGAATGGTGCTGATTTTGAGAGGGGAGTTTGTATAGATTGCATGAGTGAGAGAGAGGTGGGAGAAGGGAGAGGAAAGGAGAGAAGAAAGCTATTCGTTTGAAATACAGCTTCAACACTCTATAGACGAGGCTTATTTTGCTTCCATAGATACTACTTATCTAGATTATGATTTTGCATCTTCAAAGAATTATTCTTCTAGTAATTATTCCTAGATCGTAAACCCATTTAGCCCTGGTCTCGGTGACCTTCCTTTGTTTGTGGATTCAACCCGTGCGGCTGTGGGTTTAAATATCATCCGGTGGCATTGCAGAAGTGTTGTTTTCCGTGTTGAAGGGTGTGATATTTCTTAATATGGAATATGGTTCTCAAAGTGCTTGACTTGATGCGTATATTTGAGCACTCGGAACTTGGATTGGTGTGTAATACACCTCCTGGGAAGGCTCTGGATGGTTCCAAAATGTGACCTCAAGATTAGCCTCAGTGTGGCGTTTTGCTGTGGCCCAGCTGGGGTTGCTAAGCTTGTCTGGAATGCACAACCAACCAGCCAACAACCCACGACAATTCCTCCAAGCCCACTGGCCGTGCAATTACGCATCATCACCATTCCTTTTCTACTTCTCATCCCAAATCCTCTTAGCTTCCCTTGTCACTATCCACTATCCACCTTCGAATCCCTCCCTCAGATATTCTATATTTCAGAATACTCGCCTCATTTGTTGCTATCTGGAAGCCCCACCTTGCTTCCTTCACGCAACACCGACACGCGGGTTGAAGCCTTCGAGCTGATCTTCGGCATCGGGAAGCATTCAACAGCCATCACTCGTTTGATCTTCACCTCTTGCAACCCTATCGTCAACAATCATGCTAGCCCCCGTCAACACCGCAGCTGGCTTGTTAGGCCTTTTAGAGGAGAATGACGTTCACATCCAGAGCTATGCGTTGCAGCAGCTTGACATCCTGGTGGACGAGTTCTGGTCCGAGATTGCCGACTCCGTTGCGAAGCTGTACGTGCAAATATTGGTCGCATCATTTCGGAAATTTATGGAGAGCCTTATCACGCGTTTGTGCATGACACCTTTGATGATGCTAGATGGCTAATGGATATTTTACATTGTAGTGAGCAGCTATACGAAGACCCAAAGTTCCCGCATCGACAACTAGCCGCGTTGGTGGCATCAAAGGTCTATTATCATCTCGGAGCTTTCGACGACTCCATGATGTACGCTCTAGGAGCTGGAAACCTCTTTGATATTTCCGGGAAGTCCGAATTTATCGAAACGACGATATGTACGACATTCAACTTGGCGTGGAGTTTACATCGCTAGGAGGTTGCAATGCTAATCTAGAATGAAATATAGCCAAATGCATCGACAAGTACATCTCCATCGCGAACCCCCCACCTCCTCCAAAAGATATGCCACCAGCTGCTCGGGAAGAAGTCGACCCACGGTTAACAGAAGTTGTCGAGCGGATGTTCCAGAAATGCTACGATAACGGGGACTACAAGCCTGCCCTTGGTGTAGCTATTGAGAGCCACAGACTGGATATTGTGGAGCAAGGTATCAGGCTAGCCGGAGACCGACAGAGTAGTAGCAAGGGCAAGCAAGCGGTGAATGGGGATGGGGCTGATAAAGCATCTGAATTGATGGAGTTCGTTTTGGAGCTTAGCATGAATGTGGTCCAAGACTTAAGCTTAAGAGAAAAGGTAATATACCTTATCCGATGCTTAGAAAGACTTGCTAAATTTGATCTGTGGTATCCAGCTTTTGCGACTGCTCGTGGACCTTTTTCTAGAACAGACAACGCCAGACTACTTTTCAGTTAGCAAATGTGTCGTACAGCTCAACGATTTTTCCCTCGCTGCTAAACTTTTACGAGATCTTGTATCAAAAGGCGACGACCACTCCCTCCTCACTGCCTACCAAATCGCGTTCGACCTTGATTCCTCTGCTACCCAGGAATTCCTTCAGAACGTAACATCCAATCTGCCCGATGGCGAACCGGTTCCTAGTGTGGCCGAGACTCGGGAGGATGATGATATCGTCGAGGAAACCGCCAAGCTATTACCTGGGACTTCTTCCGCACTGGTGTCCAAGGCGGCCGCTGAGATGAATCAGAAATCGTCGAGGCATTACAAGGCTATCCGTAGCATATTGAAAGGCACCAAGACCATTGAGCTGAATCTCGAATTCCTCTTCCGAAATAACCATACCGAAATGTCTATCCTCAACAAGATTCGAGATTGTCTAGAAGCAAGAACGAGTTTATTGCATAATGCCCTGACATTTGCGAATGGATTCATGAATGCCGGTACTCTTGCGGACGGTTTCTTGCGCGCAAACTTGGAATGGCTTGGAAAGGCCGTGAACTGGTCAAAGTTTACGGCGACTGCAGCCTTGGGTGTCATACATCGCGGTAATTTGAGCCAAGGAATGAAGCTTTTGCAGCCATATCTACCCAATTTAGCCACGGGAAGTGGCAGTCCTTATTCTCAGGGTGGTAGCTTGTACGGTCTCGGGTTGATCTACGCCAATCATGGTGAAGACGTTCTTCCTTATCTGCGCCAACAATTCAAAGACACTCAAGATGAAATCGTCCAACACGGTGGGGCTTTGGGTTTGGGCGTTGCAGGTATGGCAACAGGAAATATGGACATTTACCAGGAATTGAGAACAGTTCTGTGGACGGAATCTGCTATATCTGGAGAGGCCGTTGGTTTAGCTATGGGCCTTATCATGTTGGGTACTGGCAACGGTCAGGCAATTGAAGAAATGAGGTCATATGCACACGAAACGCAACGCGAGAAGGTCAAGAGAGGTCTTGCCCTTGGTATGGCTTTAGTATATTACAGCAAGCAAGAATTGGCGGACGAGCTCATCGATAACTTGCTCGCTGATATGGACCCAATTCTACGATATGGTGGTATTCTTACCATCGCGCTCGCTTATTGCGGCAGCGGCTCCAACAATGCTATTCGAAAAGTTCTACATGTCGCAGTGTCCGACGTAAATGACGATGTTCGAAGGGTGGCAGTCTTCAGCTTGGGTTTCATCCTGTTCAGAAAATACGAATCTGTTCCAAGAATGGTAGAGTTGCTTGCCGAGTCGTACAACCCCCACGTCCGATATGGATCAGCACTAGCCTTGGGTATTGCATGTGCCGGTACTGGCCTTGACGAAGCCCTCGATCTCCTTCAGCCCATGATTAAGGATACTGTTGAATTCGTCAAACAGGGCGCCTTGATCTCGATAGGTATGATTCTGGCGCAACACAACGAAACCATGAATCCCAAAGTCGCAGAGTTCCGAAAGACTTTTGAGAGAATACTCGGTGATAAGACCGAAGACGTTCTATCCAAGTTTGGAGCCGCCGTTGCTCTTGGCCTGTTGGATGCAGGTGGTAGGAATTGCACGATCGGTCTCCAAACTGCCACGGGAAGCGTTGACATGTCCGCAGTCGTGGGTATGGCGTGCTTCACACAGTACTGGTATTGGTTCCCGCTTGCGCACTTCTTGTCACTAGGTTTCAGGCCTACTGGAATCATTGGCTTGAATGTGGATCTCGAGGTTCCAGACTTCCAATTCTGGAGCAATACCAAGCCATCCCTATTCGACTACCCACCTAAAGCTGAAGAGAACCAGGAGAAGACGGTGGAGAAGATTGCAACTGCCGTGCTGTCAACAACGGCCAAGGCCCGGCAGAGAGCAAAGAGAACCGAGAAGGAGAAAAAGGAGCGTGAAGGCTCCGTTAATCCAGATGCTATGGCTGTTGACGCGCCACCAGAGACACCAATTGCAACATCGGCAGATGCAAATGGGGAGCTCAAGGAAGAGGAAACCGCGAAAAAGAAGCCGACAAAGAAATCCCAACCAAAGGAGGCGGTGGGATACAAAATTGATAACATGAGCAGAGTGCTTCCAGCACAACTCAAGTATATTAGCTTTTTACCTGATAGTAGATACGTGCCAGTCAAGAAGGTTTGTGCATCTCTGTTCCATCTTTTGATCGAGGGGACTTTAACATTTGGGTTCTTGCTGCAGGTTACTGGCGGTGTTCTCCTATTAGCAGATAGGGCCCCGGCTGAGCCAGCGAAGCTTCTTGAGCTCAAATCAGTGAAACCGGCGCCTGCAACAACCTCAAACGCGGCAACGAGTGCGGCACCAGCACCTAGCGCTGAAACTGTGGGAGGAGGTGGAGCTGCGGCTGCGGCTGCAGTGCTGACGCAAGAGGATGAGGAAGAGGAGGCCCCTGTTCCGTCAGCGTTTGACTATTATTCCGACGGAGATGATGAGTAAGCGTAGATGTATTTAGGTTTATGGGTGTTTGTCAAAGATAGTGGAGGAATGTAATATCACACGGCTTAATAGGTGTCTGTGAAAACACCTTGAATTAAATACCACCCTGTCTAGCGGCGCATTATGTCTAGCATACTAGATTTTATTGTCGTGTTTGGCTTAACAATTTTCTTCGTCACCCCTCCTCTATATTTTTTTTCTCCTTCAACTGTTATTCCTTTTCCTAAGGATAGACAAAAGATGGTATTATTTGTCTTCTGGTAGCTATTTGAGCTGGGTACCACTGGTCGATATTATTTTCCGATAGATGCGATAGAGGTTAACGTTGGGCATACGGTATATACCAAGCTTTTGAATCAGCTATCATCCTGCATGTGAGGACTCTAGCCTGATTAGCGGTTTATTGACTTTAGGTCGGACGATTAATACTTAGGTACCGACTCACGTACTTACTTACTCAAGTACTGAAGTATAAAGTAGGTCCATATGCACGTACTTAGGCATGTGGGTCGAGATATATTTGGAGCAGGGAAGGGGCTTCCGTGTGACAGGGTCAGCTAGGTCGAATGCGCCGCCAAAACGGGAGCCCCCCAAACCTCCAATAGCAACAACACCGCTTTAATTTTTGTGCCAATAAAACAGCTAGCTGCAGGGCGAATTCACGTCACACCTGCTTTCGAAATTGGCTTGTACTTCCCTCCTAGAAAAGCGTTAGTCAACCAAAACAGCAGACAGTCACATTCACCTTCAACAGCAGTAATCACAGCCTAGAAATGAGAGATCGGAGAGAAGAAGAATAATAATAATAATTTCCTAGCTGGCTTCAAGGTTGTAGCTCAAGAGGGATATGATACAAAGATACCTCTCGGACAAGCTCCCAACCCCAAAAGTCATCTGCTCACGCTCGATCAATACAAGGGCCTAGCTGAGCTGCTGCCCTGGCTGGCCGTACCTCTCGACTCGACCCGACTCACCGGATCCTTCCCACGCTTCATTCTCGTCGACCCATCCGCACCAGGACCTCTTAATCGCCGCTGCCGGAATACGCAGCTAACCAGTTGCCGTCATGCCACCCACCTCGCCGCCCTTGTTAACATCTCCTTCTCTTCACCGTCACCCTTCAAACGTATCTTCCTCTCCCAGCTCTACTTTTGACAACGCGCCCGGAAACCACTATCTCCAGCAGCTAGACCCCGAACCAGAACTAGACCTTGAAAGAGAGGAACCGTTATCGAGGACGAGTACTCGGAATTTACCTTCATCCCCTCCGCAGCCGTTCCGTGCGTCCCAGCATTCCCGTTCGCACTCGCACTCGCAACCGCCAAATGCCACCCGATCGCCACCTCTAGCCCACAGCAGCTACAATATCGCCGGCAACAGACACACGATGCCATACGGCGTACCAAGCTTTTATCACTCCCCCGCGAACAGCCCGTACAATTACAACCCGTCAGATGTGGAATTGTCCACCATAGGTATGGGGATGAGCATGTATGAAACTTTAAACCCGTTGGCCGCGACGGTAATGATGTCGCCGGGGACGGCGGCCGTGGCGGGGAGAACGGGAAAGAGGGGGTTTTATGCACCTATCGATGCAAGTTACTATTCCGCTTACACCCAACCGTCCGGTCCGGTGTATCCCAATGGAGGAGGCGGAGGGGGAATCGTGGAGAGTATCTATGGCGGAGTGAGTACGATGTTTGGGTTCGGGAACCAGCCGGTAAATCCGAGGTATATTTCGGAGAAGAGCGATGGAGCCGCGAACGGTGGGAGGGATAGAGAAGCGGTATTGAAGAGGGTAAAGAGAGAAGCTGGGGTGTTTGAGGAGGAGCTAAGAAGGCTTGTTGGAGCCCAGGAGGTTGCTCTAGGGATTACACCGGATGCTAGCAGTAATGCTGCCGTATCCGAAGCGCCCACCCCGAGGAGCAGTGTGTATACTACAAAGAGCAACGGGAATGGGAGGAAAAAGATGGGCATCAAAGAGGTGAGGAGAGGCATATTGGATGCGATGGTAGGGCTAGCCGATGTAAAGAGCGTAGAGGAAGAGTGGTATGCCGCTGAAGTGAGCACCAGAGGCGATTTAGTAGATATGGTGGAGAAGTGGGTGAGGAAGAGGGAGAGGTTGGAGAAGGAGGTGGAGAAGGTGGAGAATGGGGAGGAAGGAAAGGACATGGATAGGATTAGGGAAAGGTTGGAGGGTGTCGAGGTGAGCTTCACTTATATTAATGATCTCGATTGCAGATACTGATGAGACTGGTCTAGGAACAAATACGTGTTCATGAGGCAGAACTGAAACGTTTACGATCAGAGCAGACAGATATGCTATCAAAAATCTCAGAGCTCCAGTCTACACTATCATCCCGGCTGTCATCATATACTTCATCTATACAAAAAATGTCAAAAGATATGACTGCCTTTTTACGATCTCCCAATGCGCTACTGCCTACGCCCGACACCAAGGCTACACTTCCTTTCACTCCGGAACAGGCGATCGATTACTGGAGGGACGAGCGGAATGTGTTGGACGGAAAGAAGAAAGATACTAGTCACGAGCTAGATGCGTTAAAGGACGGAGTTGTTATATGGCAGGAGACCGTAGGGTTGATTGCAGATTTTGAGAGCATGATGGCCAGGGAGCTTACTGAAGCCCAGAGAAGACAGGAAGAAGAAAGGAGAAAACTGGAAAGGTCGAGGTCGCCTCAGGTGAGGAACTCTATGGGTGTGTTTGGAAGAGGCCTTCAGGATGCTGGGGATGGGAGGCCAGGCTCCTCAAGCGCTAGCAGCGGGAGGAACACCCCGGTCTCCGTATTTGCGAATAGGAATCGAAGAGGGTTGCACAGTAGGAATGGAAGCTTATCAAGTTCAACGGAAACCTTCAAACCTGGCGCACCGAACGCCCCACCAAAGCCCCCAACTCCACAGCCTAGGATTCCAGAGGCAACAGCCGCTAAACTAGTCGCCGGAATCGATAATGTAATCTCGCAGTTGAACAGTCGTTTGACTATTGCGGAGCAAAAGGGTTGGACATTATTAGTTTGCGTGCTAGGAGCGGAAATGGAGAGCTACAAAGAGGCGAGGGCTGCATTGGTGCCACTTGTTGGTGGACTTGTGGACACAAGCACCACCACAGAAACAGTGGCTAGAGCGAAGGGGAAGGGGAAGGAACGAGAAAGAGAGAAGAATACGCCATCGGGCCTAACCAGTCCGAGCGATGATGCATTGAATGAGACCTTGGATGGGTTAAGCATGGGCACTAGCGGGCAAGGGTATGACGGAGCCTCCACGACGAATACGACAGATCATGGAGCTCATCAGAATCATTGGCATTCAGAAAGCGAGAGCGAGATTGATGATCCCGCAGCTCTCTTTGGAGCCGAGCAACCGACGGATGATGGTAGCAGCAGCCCGGAGTTGAGGATGAGCCCAAGGATTAGAAGGTGGAGGAATGTAAGCGAGGAGGAGGATGAGTTGGAGTATGCAGCTTTCGCAAGCCTAAATTTAGGAGACGAATCCAAGAAGGCGGGAGGCAGTGGGAGGAGCACGGTCGTTGGAGAGGGGGTTAGAAGGAGTGGTGCGACTACGACTGTTGGCAAGTTGGTCGACGATAGTGACAAAGATGATATTCATGGTGCATTTTTAGAGAGGAGGGAGAGCGAGGAAAAACCTGGGTTGATCTGATAGATTCTTTTTTCACAACTTATGGTTGGGCAACTACGATTATACTATTGACAGTATCGACACTGGTCTGGCCTGGGGTTTCTATGCAACTCCTGCAGAGGCTGCGACATACAGACTTGGGAGGTTTTTAGATATTGGAGCGAGCATTAATCTTGGATATTGCGATTTGGGTTTCACAGCGAGCGTTTTGTTTCGGGATTAGACTTTTTGGACTGGTTGGAGCTTTGTTGTACGATACCACCATTATCGATATTACATATGATGCATAAATCATTCTCCTCGGGGATATCTGGAGGGCTGCCGACGCTCCTTCCGTTGATATCGGTCATCAGTATGCTCTAAGGACGGGATCGAGTCGTCTATCGTGTAGTGCAGTATCTTGCTTGAAGGAGGTTGCAGCTGCAGATACACGTTGCACGAAACCCGGTGACGATGCAGGCCGAGATTACGGAGCATGAGGACAACCTCGCGTAGCTTTGACATTTTGCAGCGGTGCTTGACTAAAACTTTACATGGGGGATGGAGGATTCTGGGTCTGGGCTTGAGCGTTTCAAAGTGAAGTCGCAGCCAAGTTGACCAGGTTCGGATACCCAGCTCTTAATTCCTGTCGCCCTATCACAGTGGGTCCTTTGGAACAACCCCAGTGCTATAGAACTTACTATTGGCTATTAAGTACTTAGTAGGTATATATTAGCTATTCTAATTCTGGCGAAGAAGAGAAGCCCAGGCTGGCTAGCTCCACGCGAACAACACATTCATCTGCACGTCTGTGTTGGAATAGCCACAACGCTCTTTTCTCCGTCCTGACAACCCCGACCAGCCAACCGGCGGCCAACCAATCGTGTGATGTCACGACTTTAACCCTGCCCACGCGAGAAGCGTCCAATCATTCAAAGGGGTCGGTAACATTGGCTTCTTGAGAGGTTTCGAGGAGATGGCTTGGGAGGCAATGAATTGGTATAAAGAAAAAAAAGTTCCCGCGTCTGTCAGGAGATAGAAGGGGAGGCTGGAGGAAGAGAAGAATTATCCCGCCATTGCAAAGAATTGGAACAGTAACAAGTCGAGTCCCAGACACACCTCGCACTCACCTGCCGCCTGCCTGCCTGCCACCCACTTCTGCCAGCTGCTTCTGTACCACTTCTCCACACTTGTCTGCTTCTGCTGCACCCACCCTCCTTCGATTGAGCTCTGAGCTAGCCCTAGCATTGGACAGCTCAGCGACTGGCTTATATAGCATCCCCTTCGTACCCTCTAATTGAATAATCCTTTCTACTTTCCTTTTTTTTTTTTTTTTCTAAAATCTCATCGAGTACTTTCCAGTACCTATGCATCCTCTATTTTATATTTCCATATTTGGACACAATTATGCAGTCAACCGGAGCAGCCAGAGCGCGAATGTCGCAAGCCGTAGACCCTCCTCGAGTTCTAGTGCCAGACGAAGAGCGGCCGCAGCGAGAATTATCCATCGTATGTATTTTTTTATCCTCACCGTTTGCGTGGGTTTAATTTTTAATATAGACTAGTAAAAAAAATTGCATAATAATAAAGGAGAAATACTAACAAAAGCCGAAATTTATAGCTCCTGTGGAACACTTGGCTCCTGCCAGGCCCCCTCTCCGACAACAACACTTACAGTCGCGCATCCGAAATACCAAACCACATCTCCTCCCACGACATTATTCTGCTCAACGAAGCCTTCACGCATAAACGCCTAATCATCGACGCCCTCCGCGACACCCACCCTTACGTCGCCACCCTCCCTCGCCGCTGCTGGTTCTGGCCAATCTTCGACAGCGGTCTGGTCGTCCTTTCCAGATACGCCATCCTTGAGGTCAGGAGAACCTGGTTCAGGAAGAGGAGAAGGTGGGATTTTTTCGCGGGAAAGGGGAGCGTCGGGGTCAGGGTGGATTTGAGCAGGAGGTATAGACCGGAGAGGTATAGGGATGTGGTGGGGAGTCCTACGGCCATTATCGATCATCGGGACGATTATACGGATTCCGATGACGACGATGATAGCGAGTACGAGTACGATGGAGGGTTTAGGCCGAAAACTCTGGATATATACAACACCCACATGCAAGCGGGGAACAGCAAGAGCGAGCATAAAGCGCGCATGTCGCAATCGGTCCAGCTGGGGCAGTTTATCGCGCAACATTCTTTTAGAGCCTCCGCCGTGGTGCTGGGTGGGGATTTGAACATGGGTCCAATATTGGAGAGTGTTCATTACGCCAATCCTGAGGATGCGAGGGAGCGAGTGAAGGCTTATGGAGTGTTGAGGGAAGAGAGCGGGCTGGAGGACGTTAAAGTGTTGGAAGAAGGGAAAGGAGGAGATATTAATCGATTCCTTTCTAGAGGGGTAGGGGTGGTTAATGTGCATTATCCGGGCGTCCCCGTGGTAATGTACGGTAGAGGTAAGGGGAAGAAGCTGAGCGATTCCGACATGGTTGTTTTGAAGGTGAGAGTTTGAACGAGTTTTGCACGATATTAGATTGACGACTTTACGACACTTTGGTGGTTTGTTATTTTTATTTTTTGGTTTCCGGCGTTAGGAGTCTTAGGATAGAGGCTGCTTCCATCTGCATTTTCGTTTTTACTTCTCGGTGGGTATTTGTACGAGTACGTATACCTAGCATTCGTTTCATTTCGGTGGGGGTGTTCTTTTTTTTCTGCAAAAAAGAAAAAAAAATCTTTGTAGATATATATAGAGGCATCGATTGCTTTGAATATTTAGTTCTTAGTATGTAATGTCTTTTTGTCGAAAAGTCTATGGGAGGCATGTTTGTTGTTTTCCATTGCATCATGGATTCAAATTGACCTTATAGCTACTGCTATTCGAAAGATGGAATGAAAAAACGAATATGAATCCGAACCTATTCACACAATTTTGTATTTTTCAAAATACTTGTGACAATGGTAATATAAAGACTGAAGCAGCAGTGTAGAGGCCTCAATAAATAATAGTTAGGACGAAATATTCGGATGCTTACCGGTGACAATATCAGCAGTAAAACCCTAGATGTCAAGACGATCTCCTTCCGAGTTATCCGAATGATTTCATTGCCCGTCTTGGATAGGCTGTGTGCAACGGTATTTGGTTCGGAACTCCTAGACCTGCATGGATTTATTTAAGCGGAAATGAGATTACTACAGTAGAAGGCCTAGCTATCGAAGGGTGTGATTGTGGCAATACCCTGATTTACTTTTAGAGATTCTCCATAGAAATTCTCGATCCTGAATCTCGGGTCCATGGCGCCGAAGCTGAGGATGGATATTTTAGAGTTCCCCGCAGCAATGACTTAGCTTAGGAGACATTGATCTACAAGCAGCGATCGGTATATGCATTCGCAAGTGCGAGCTGAGGCTGGTGTGACGTAAATGTGATCTTGGGAGGCTTTGAGCTGCATGGACCACGAGGATTAACAAGTTCGTGGCACTTTCTCGGCTAAAGTTGGAGGGTTACAATTTCAATATCGCGAAGCCCAAAGCCCATAGATGCCACGACCCTTTCCTAGTGAGGATGTTAAGAAGTCCCATGCACGTGGCTTCTAAGGAATTTGAAATATGCATAGAATTTCACGATCCCGAATGCCTTTGGCATAAAATCTCGGCGCCAATTTTTTTTTTTTTTTTTTT
>LDUD01000045.1:410862-433938 GCA_012184295.1 Dactylella cylindrospora
CTGAGACCCTTTCTTCCATCGGGAAGCCCTCAAATTACCACGCAGGGCCCCCTCAAGGTCCAAATATCCCTCAACAGCAGCAGACACTACAATTGCAGCAACAATATCAATACCAACAACACCCCACTTCCCCGCCTCAACCTCCGTCCGCTGCTCCAATCTCTCCGCCATCCATGTCCTACCACCAGAACCCGCAACTGACGCCTGGCGGGTACGGAAGCTCTGGAGGTGGTAATTACCCCTCCACCAGCCCGCATCCGTCCTCAATGTCTTCCAGCCAGAGTCATTCGGAATCAATGGGGTTTCAAAGGCAAGACTCATTCAGGACGCACGAGGGCCATAGTCAAGCTCAACGCCCACCTCCCCAACCGCAATATAATGAATACGCCTCCCCGATCCACATACATCAACCCCACTCCTCGCAGCAACAGCAGCAGCAGCAACCCCCACAACAGCAACAGCCGCCCCCCCAGCAACAGGGATATCAGGCATATCCCGGTGGAGCTTCGAGGTCACATACCGCCAGTGGAGGCGTATCGAGATCGAACACCCTGGTTGCCCACCCTCCGCCCGGCGAACCCGATGCGAATGCCTTATACAGTGACGCCAACACAAAATATCTTCCGATAACCCATCTACAGTCATCATCAACCTCGCAGCTGGATGGCCCGCAGTCTTCAGGTTATCGAAAGTACGCACCGCAAGGTGGGAGCATGGGACAACAGGATATTGGCTTGCCCGGCGGGTTCACTTTGGATGTGCAGTCTAGGACCGGACCGCTGACAGAAACACCGACAAAAGAACTGCCGAGGGGAAGTCACTTTTATACTCAATGGCCAACTTATGCTATTGACTGGTGCAAGTGGCCGATATATGGGAGTCCTGGGGCGAGTGGGTATGCAGGTCAGACTGGGGTTGGTAGGGTGGCGCTAGGAAGTTATAGCGAGGATGGTCATAATTATGTAAGCTCCTCTAGCGGCGACATACTTGATATCTCAAGCTGATGAGCAATTTCTAGATATCTATTTTGAATACGGCTACAAAAGTCATAAATACGGATTCTCACCCCAGGGGAGAATCCACGATCGAATTTACAAAATTTGCTGAGGCTACACTAACATATCCGATAACGAGAATACTCTGGGAACCACCAACGCAATCGAAACCTCTGACAGACCTTATCGCTACAGCTGGTGACCATCTCCGGTTATGGTCTTTGCCAAATGCAGCCCCGGCAGCCATATCGACGCCTACGAGTTCGATCACTTCTCGATCGAACGCCTCGACTTCGGAACTATCCCAAACTAAGAAGCTATCACAACTTGCTCTTCTTTCAAATTCAAAGAGTACCGACTTTACTGCACCCCTGACTAGTCTTGATTGGAACCCAATCAGTCCATCTTTAATTATCACCAGCTCAATAGACACTACCTGCACCATCTGGGACATTCCAACCCTTACTGCGAAAACACAGCTCATTGCTCACGATAAAGAGGTTTTTGATGTTCGTTTTATGAGCGGGTCTGTAGACGTGTTTGCTAGCTGTGGCGCCGATGGAAGTGTGAGGATGTTTGATTTGAGGAGTTTAGATCACAGCACCATTATATATGAGCCATCGGTAAAAAATGATGGAAAGGAGGCGCCCAGCCCTGGAGGTGTGAATCCAATTGGAGGAACCGGTGGAGTTGGGAGTACCCTTCAAGGGCCGCCACCGTTGCTGAAGCTAGCCGGTATGTAAACATTATATTTTTCAAATGGTACATTTCGAGCTAACGAGTCAACCTTGCCAGCATCGCCGCACGAAAGCCACCTTCTCGCTACCTTTGCTGACCAATCAAATATTGTTCGCATCCTCGACGTTCGGCAGCCAGGCCAGGCGCTGGTCGAATTACGTGGGTCGGGTGGCAATATCAATTGCGTTGACTGGTGTCCTTACAGACGGGGAATGCTCGCTGGTGGTACTGACGACTGCCTAATACTAATCTGGGATCTTCTAAACGATGCTTCGCAAGGCAATCCCCATCGCCCGCCGCGCGATGACAGGAATAATCAGAACGCGGACCCTGCATGGCGGAATCCTGTAGCCCACTGGAGGAGCGAGTACGAAGTTAACAACTTGAGCTGGGCACCTAGCCTGGGCAACGGTATGGCCCTGATGGGTGGCGAGCCTGGAAAGAATGCAGGCGAGTGGATCGGTTGCTGCGGTGGAAAGGGTGTTTACGGTGTCAAGTTTTAGTTGGACTCGACAGACAGTGAGCACATGGTGTTGAGCCAACCGAGAAGGCCACGAAAAAGGTATTCAAACTGGGGGAGGCGGCCATCAGGAAGGCATAACAGGAAGGGTGATAGGAGAGGTTCCTCCACCTATACTGAAGGGGTATCAACGGAATTCGTAGCAGGGATGGAAGGGCTGAAAATCAATGGTTCTCGCGGGACAGCATGATAACATCGAACGTCAATGATTGGGCCCTTGCAACAGGCGATATTGATACCTATGACTCTCCCGCCCAGGAAAATCTGGATGGGCTTTCTCGTGTTTAGTGCTTGGGTGTGATTTGTCCTCTCGACGAGCTTAATATTCCGGTTTCTCTTGGGTTACCATTTCAAAAAAAAAAAAAAAAAAAAAAAAAAAAAAAAAAAAAAAAAAAAAAAAAAAAAAAAAAAAAAAAAAAAAAAAATTTTTTTTTTTTTTTTTTTTTTTTTTTTTTTTTTTTTTTTTTTTTTTTTTTTTTTTTTTTTTTTTTTTTTTTTTTTTTTTTTTTTTTTTTTTTTTTTTTTTTTTTTTTTTTTTTTTTTTTTTTTTTTTTTTTTTTTTTTTTTTTTTTTTTTTTTTTTTTTTTTTTTTTTTTTTTTTTTTTTTTTTTTTTTTTTTTTTTTTTTTTTTTTTTTTTTTTTTTTTTTTTTTTTTTTTTTTTTTTTTTTTTTTTTTTTTTTTTTTTTTTTTTTTTTTTTTTTTTTTTTTTTTTTTTTTTTTTTTTTTTTTTTTTTTTTTTTTTTTTTTAAAAAAAAAAAAAAAAAAAAAAAAAAAAAAAAAAAAAAAAAAAAAAAAAAAAAAAAAAAAAAAAAAAAAAAAAAAAAAAAAAAAAAAAAAAAAAAAAAAAAAAAAAAAAAAAAAAAAAAAAAAAAAAAAAAAAAAAAAAAAAAAAAAAAAAAAAAAAAAAAAAAAAAAAACAATCGGCAGCATAGTCCGCTTTTTCTTCTTTCTTCTAGTTTTGTTACATTTGCAAGCGCTTTTTGGCCGTAATCCTGCGATAGCTGTTGTGTTCTTTCGATACATACTTCGCCCCTTCCGAACAAAATTATATACCCACCCTCTCGCCAATCCCCTAAACTAGAGATAGACGAAATCGTTTCTCTAATCGAGAGTGCTTGTCAAGTAATTAGTAAATACTGTCAGTCGGCATAGAAGTTCTAGCCTCGGTGCATTTACGGGAAGATATGGGCGTGTCAGGCCATCAAATCGGCTTGCCAAGGGATTATTTGCATTGGCCATTTCCAAGTTTGCGGATTGGCTTGCAACTTTCCAACGTCAACAACAACCCCGCCATGAGGCAATCCTTCCTTCAAACTTCAACCCCATCCACCCATAACAGCATGTAGACGACCAATTGACACCTCGGAAGGATGTCTCTACCTTGTATTGCATCCAAACCGTCAGGTTTGGTAATGCACGGTCTCTTTCGTGGGCTTGGTCATCGAGCGGCCTCCACCCGCTTCGGCATTGCGTTCCAGCTGTCCCGCATATCACGACCGACCAAACCTATCATATCCGGACGAGACGCTTCTACATCAGCAGGGTGTATCCCTAGCCAGGATGTATTGGCTAGAGCGGCTGCCAATGGTGCCCCTGGGCGGCAATATTTTCTAAACAATGACGCCCTTTCGCAGGTATCGAGACTCAAGTCGACGGGCAAGACTACGGTGCTACGGATTTTCAAGCTCTCCCGATCCCAAGGGCGAGCTCACCCTACCTCTCCTACGTCGGATTCAGCTTCTACATTGACTACATCTGCCAGCCGGGTCAACTCGCTCGGAAAACCCATATCCCAACGCACAGCTCTCCGACGAGCGTACAAAGCATACTTTACGCTATCGAAACCACACCTCACATTTCTTGTAGTCCTTACATCCATGGCCTCATACTCTCTATACCCTTCGTCTACCCTTTTAACATCCGCCCCGCAAACCCCAAGTACGACGCTCAGCGCTATCACCCTTCTATTCCTTACTGTTGGTACCTCATTGTGCTCCGCTTCAGCAAACACCCTCAACATGCTCGCCGAACCTCACCTTGATGCTCAAATGACCCGTACTCGCAACCGCCCCCTCGTCCGCGGCACTGTCCGTCCTCTCAACGCACTAATCTTCGCCATCTTTACCGGGGTTTCCGGTGTTAGCCTTCTAATTTACGGCACGAATCCTACAGTGGCTGGTCTCGGCTTCGCGAACATTGTCCTCTACGCAGGGGTGTACACCCCGCTCAAGCAAAAGCACGTTATAAATACCTGGATTGGCGCGGTAGTTGGGGCTATACCCCCATTGATGGGGTGGGCCGCCGCCGCTGGTGAATTTGCGACTACGGAATCAGCCTCCGAGGTTCTCTCGCACCCGGGCGGGTGGTTGATTGCTGCTCTGCTTTACTGCTGGCAATTCCCGCACTTCAACAGTCTAAGTCACGGTATCAGACACGAGTATGCTGCAGCGGGGTATAAAATGCTGGCGTCGATAAATCCGGCGATGAATGGAAGAGTTGCGTTGAGATACAGCTTTGCGTTCTTTCCGGTGTGCATAGGGTTGAGCTATTTTGGGGTTACGGATTGGGGTTTCGCGGTGGATAGCAGCATTGTGAATGGATGGCTCTCTTACGAGGCGGTGAGATTTTGGAGGAACTTGGGGGATAAGGGGACTGGGAAAAGGTTGTTCTGGGCGAGTGTTTGGCATTTGCCAGCATTGCTGGTTCTGGCAATGGCGCATAAGAAGGGTTTGTGGTGGGGAGTTTGGGGTTGGGTTACTGGGAGGAGTACTCAGGAAGAAGACGAGGAAGAAGATGGATACGATTACTATGAGCCAGTAGGGAAGGATGAGGAGCATGACGAAGGCGATTACGGTGAAGCGAAAGGAGAAGTATCCATTGTAGCTGGAACGGCGAGGTAAGGGTAGCATCCGACCTTACAAGGTAGCACTGCATATATACGTTCTCAGAGTATACGTTGTGGACAAACCGGGTCACATATTGTACATACAACCGCTATTTTTCTTTCATCAAATATCTAGCTCCAATTGATAGCTAGTGGATAATATCCATACTATTCTCACACTTTACACGATCTCATCGAGATTAACATATTGTCACACTACCTGATCATACATACTAGTCCGCAACCAGGACCTGAATTAAATTGTCTCGGGGAACCCGAAATGGAGCCTGGGGCTAGAGAGATATCGGGCAGATACCAATGCCTGCTATGGAATTAATGAATAAGGTATAACCAATGAGGGTAGCGAAGCGGTGAGAACACGCATGTCAGCCGCCTCCCCGTCAAATTTGATTCTTGGCAGAGGTCCCTGCACACTCAGATCCACAGAATTTGTGAGCCGAAGTGCAGAGTCTGGGTCAAGTGTTCCAATACGCGACGTCGAAGTGATCTAATTGGGCCTCTTCTCTGACACCCAGTGAGAGCAATTCAGGGTAGACAAAACGGAGTTATGCCGATGAGCCATGCTGATGCTGATGCTGATGCTATGGACATAGGATTTTTTGTTAAACACTGTATAGAATCGGTTGTCCGATTGCTTAGGTGCCAATCATGTCACCTTTATATCAACCAAACTTATGAGCACGGGACATAAGCTTACTGTGCGACCCAATGGCTTGGGATTCAGTTTGAAACCTCAAACTCGAATATGATTTATGATATGCATGGCATTGCGATCTCGTCAGAATACCGAGATAGAGTCAGTAAAGCTTAGCATTTGGTCATCTATATAATATCCCTAGATTACGATTGTCTTTTCAAGCTATATTCATCCGAATCGCAACTTCCTTCCACTCAGTTGCATCCATATTCAGTAGACCACACATATCCTAGTACCACATGTAAACTTTTATATCCTCACTCGAATATCTGTTTCTCATAGGCTTCTAATTTGCTCGATAGCGGCTGATATTAAATTCTATAGCCCATCCGTGGGTATCACCGTATTTATCTCGTACCCGAGATCAAGAAAACAAAAGAAAAGACGAAATGTGGGCGAGGGACCTAATTACACTTCCGCCCTAGATCTCATGAGCAATTTTTAACTGTATCGACGATAGGTGCACGAAAACGATCGTCGCCCTTGTTTGCTGCAAATGCAAAAAGGTGCTAAACCCCGTTCTTCAAAATTTCTTCGAGACCTGCCCTCCGCTCGAAACCGGGAACGGCCAGTGCGCTGGACTCGAGGAAATTTTCAACCAGGTCGAAAGCAAGGAACCTCATGGGGGTCCTTCATGTGTGGAGCCAGCGAACAGGGATGATGAGTAATAGGGCGGAGCAGGGCGAGAGAGACGGAATGGCAGTCGAAGGATAGTCCGGCCAAGAGAAATAAGATGATTAGAGGGAGAAAGTTCAGGGTATTACATTTAGTGCTTAGATTTTAGTTATATTATACTAGTTACGACGGCGCTAGTTGCTCATTTTATATTAACTACCTAAGTACTTAAGTCACTAGCTATTTCTACCGTATAATGTCCAGCAACAAAATAAGTGACGCGCCTGATTAAGCCTCTAGTGTATCCTCTTACCCGTTATCGATCTCCAGAATAATGCAATATAGTATTTTTTTAGAAGTATTTATATAAATTTGAGATCAGCAGTCTCTTACTTTGGCATCGACAACACATCTGCCTTCGCAAAATACAACACGACACGAATCACTATAAGAGGTTTATACCAATCGTGTTCCTCTAAACGGTGGATTGACATGTAGCGGGAGCGTCTTCACACAGAATTCTACATATGCCTGGCGCTAAAGACAAACTGTTTCAATATTATGCCAAGTTACGAGACATTATGCGAGTCATGTTAACCAGCTATCTTTGCCTCTTCTCAAATTTTAGCAACATCCGCCATGGTAACACGATTCGATTCTAAAGAAACATGTCCCGATGATGAGAGATATCTGGTCTATCAATAACAGTAGCTTTCGTCGATGCCCTCAATTAGTCATCGTATCATCTTCATATAAAATTGCATTTCCCAGTAGGACGCATATGCCCCTTGTTCCTTCCGTCTCTCATATTGTTCCGCACCCGAATACCACTCTATCTGATAACATTACGTGCCCGGGCTTAATAAAGAAGATTACAATCGACCTCCTTTTCAAAATAACGATTAAGCTAGGTTTGCGTAACAATATTTCAGCTAGTGTATGGATCTAACTTCAAACTTCATTTATCACACCTGAGTTATGATTATGAGGTTCTCCTTTATCCGACGCATTCTTCGTTCCGTGGCTCCGTCGTCTATCTCGCCTTAAGCTCTCAGACGCCTTCTAGGTTTCTACACCCGGCACATTCCTCTACATTACACAAAGGACTTCGTTTCCGCCATCAGAGCCAAAGCACCTTCACTAAAGTTTCATGAATGTTTTGAAATCTAGTCAGAATTTCTCAAGTTGCTACCAAGTCACAGGAAGACTGGGCACATACCATATCCTCGAGGTATCAACTCGCATCTACTAACTCTAGAATATAATACTGAATTTAGTGACGCAGACTCCAAGGTCACAATTTTCCTCTCTGATAGCGACGAAGAAGAATTTTCAAATTGGAAGGCCTATTGTTAGTAGCCACCGAATCCTAAGAAGATATTAGACTTCATAACGATGACCCCGAGTCAAAAGAATAACGTTCTCTTACGGACTAGTTGGGGAAATATAAGCGGATCCGAGCAGCCTAACTTTGTAAGTTGCCGAGCGCTCTTCTCGAGATGTTAACGTTAGGTTCCTTAATTGAATAAGCTGTTACAAGGTTAGCGCTTGTCCGCTTATAAAATTCTAGGCATATGTGTTATACGCGATATACGTAATAGAAGCTCTTATTGGAGGCTTCCAAGGCTTTTTGAGTTGCGAATGGTGCTATATCGTGATTTCAAGGATAATTTGTTATGGTGCGAAGCTAAGCTATAAACGTAAAATAAAAAGTTTTCTAACTAATAGTCTGACAGGCTTTGTTCGACATGGCTCGTTCTAAAAATTCCTCCTTGTTCGAGATGGTATGAATTAAAATACAATAATAATAGTGTAATGCCGAACTCCGCAAAATGTAAGAATTTAAAATATAAGATGATAATGAAATGAGGCTAAGTACCATGAACCGCTTAGATGCAGAATGCCACAATATATATATATACTATGACTGTAGCCATAAGAAATGCCCTCAGCACCCTCCCCCATGTTGAAACGTCTTCCTCACAATCCAGCAAAGTGGCTACTCTGGCAACCGAGGAGTTATCTCTCAGGAACTCCATCCATCGCCGGGAATCTCCATCCCAACTCATACCCGTAGCGGGCCAACAGATTTCCGTCGAACCTTCCGCGTCCATACTGACGTATCATACGAGCCACAACTGCGGGCGATGGCCAGCATATCCTCCTAATTTTGGCCGAATCCCAAGCACCTGCAATTGAACCAAGCTCAGCTCACGGCTGAAGGTCAAAAAATCTTCGTGGAGCCTTTCGAGTTCTTTCTTGTTGCTACCCGCCGCTTTGGCGGTTTTGTACTTGCTCATGGCTTCGAGGCATAGCGCGCCCACGCTAGCCTGTATCTCAGCAAGGGGCTGCTTGTGGCACCGTGGCATCGCGGGTATTGGTAGGGCTGGAGTGCTCAAGAGTGGAGGTCATTCGGAGTTCCTAGATCTTTTGTTTCGAGATATACCTCTACTTGTGGTGAGAGCGGACGTCTGAGGGTTTAGGAATCCATGTTGGGCAAAAGTGAAACTATTATTGTATCGACAGCGGGATTTATCCTTCCCATATTTTTCAAGCACAACAAATAAAATTTCCGCTACATTTTTTAAGCTTGCATTTTTATATAGTGTGAGGAGGGATAAAATGGGAAGAAAAGGAAAGGGGCAACTTCTCTGCTGAAAGACCTGGGGCCTTTTCTCATATAGCAATATTATAACCTAGGCGATAAGTAACGTATAATGAGTCAAAGCTAAGCGGGCGAGAAACTTCTCCAGCATGCATGCAGTGAGTGTTTTTTATCTGACAACAACACCCGCCTAACTTTTTATATCTATGGTAGTACATAAAGCATATATCAATACACTTACTTCCTGCCTACTCAGGTATGTACTAGTATATAAGCACTTTTAGGTTTAATGTAGTAAAGCAAAAAATAAAATAAAATAAAATAAAAAATTTGAGCATTTAATGGCAAAACTTTAGCATCAAAGTAAGATGACTCGCACTGCAGATACGTATCAGTACACTGGCTCGCCTACTTCGACCAGTCAGCATTGTGGGCGAGTGTAGTCTCAATAAACATCTGAAATTTACCATTTGCATCCATCTGCACGTGTATTGAGACAATTTGCTTGCCGTACGTTACGCGTGGCCCCAAAGAAGCCATCCCTAGAATAGTCTTTGCTTCCACAGTTCCCATGAGGACCGGCCAAGCAATCATAACCACCGAGTAAACAGCTATTTCCCACTTTTCCCCTACTTTGAAATGGCAATAGGTCGCAATGCACCTCAAAATACTAAATTCACGTTTATTTTGTTCTGGGTTTTTGGGACCCCGCTGCTTGCCTCCGACTGCTCCTTTTGACAAGTCCTCCCACAGAGTCTTGATTATCCCTTCCGTTTCTGGATTCAATTCTAGAAAGGAAAAGTATCTCAACATTGATTTTTGAACGAACGGCATGGACCCCGACTGGTACCCTATATACCGCATCCACGTTGTAATATAACCATTTGAGGCCCAACTAATCGACTCAGCGAACGAGTCTTCAGTTCCCATTAGTGCGGATGCTTGGACAAAATGCCGAGCTTTGGTGGATATAAACAGCTTATATTTATATGGTTTGGTGTTGCTGATGAGATCAACTTCAGTGTATGAATTGATTTCGTCTGCTTTTAACCCTGCACCTTTCCTTGGAGGTTTTCTATAGCCGAAACCAGCGGCAGCTTCAAATTGGGCTCGAGCTACCTGGGGGCAAGCTTGTGATCCGACTTCGCCTTCAAACCGCCAGCCAGCCTCGTAAGAGGATAATTCCTTGAGCTCCACACTAACATCTACGGCTTTATACTCCTTAAACCTGTTCCAGAGAGCTGCAGCGGTTCCGCGCTCCAGCGGATATTGGGGACTGAGTTTCTTTACCATGGTGCGCATTTCCCCATGCTCGGATTTGAAAAAAGGTATAAATTTTAGAAAAATCTACAGTGACTTGAGCCCCTTATCCTTATTTTTTACCCATCTTATGATGATGAGCTCTAGATCCATCATTCCAAACCAGTGGCTCGTCTGATCCGAAAACCTAGCAAACATTTCAACTAACGCCCCAATATCCTGAGTTCCCAAAAGCGTTAAAAAACGACTTGTGGCTATTGGGTCAGAACTCACAGAGAACCAAGATCCTCTCCGGTTCGGTCGAGTCATAAGACCGCGGAAATTCCGGGTCGCTAAATGCTCTCCTTCTGATATCGCGTAGCGAGTATATATGTCGCGAATAAGCTTCTCAGCCTCTCGACTAGGTTGTAAGATTGAGACATAAAAGGCTTCATTTTGTCCTGATACGTCATCATCCAAACCGTATATATCTTGCACGGCGGCGTGGACAGCGCCGGCCACAACTTGGACACTTGCCTTTCGGGTGCCTGCCTGTATTTGCAACCCATTTTTGATAACGAGGTGTCTAGCACTCCTGTTAATCAATATGTCAATTTTAGCCCTGCCGTCATGACCTTGATCCCAGGCCACTGATGCTCCTATGTAATTTTTCGAGCTTTCTAGAGATATTTGGAGGCGAAGTCCGCTCTCGGTATCAGGGCCACTCGCAAGAAAGTCTGCTTGCTGTACTAAGTCCTCGCCAATGGAAAATTCGCGGGCTTCTTGCCGATTCTGTCCGCCATACTTTTCAACTTCGAAGTCCAATCGTGACGCAGTATTCGCGTGTAGTGGTTGGGCGGTGGGAGATTTCAGTTTAAATCCCAGAAAGCGTAGCTGTTTGTATGCAAAAGTATTACTCCCAGACAACAAGAATGAGTTTCGGACTTGTTGAGATAAAGATGCCTCTCCGCCCGCGGGTCCATCGCCGCTCTCGCGCACGTAGCTAACGGCCGCATCACCATTAAAACCTTCAAGCCTAGCAACCATGAACAGCTCACCGACTTTTTCAGGCTTGGAAGCATACTGCCCAATAGCTATAGCCCCGATTTGCGGATCTCCCAACGCCCCGCCGTACTTTTTTAGAAGAACATTCAAGGCCTTTCCTTCCCTTAGTCCCAATATAGAGTTCATCACCCGGGGGAATAGCTCATCCGAAATTTGGAAAACTGCAATCCCGCCAGTTGCCATCTTCCAGTTCATTATCTCTTCCAGTCTTTCTCTGCTCTTTGGATCTGTTGATGCGAACGTGATGCCCTCGATACTTCCAGGACCTGTAGGCCCCTCCTGCTCGACCCATGCGGAGTACATGACGTCCCCTAGCTTCTCATCTGCTTGGTTTTTTTGGTCTTGCCGCAATTCATCTTCAGGCTTGCTGAAACATTCGAACACAATATGTTTCTCTACATTTGAGGTCCATATGTGATATATAACTTTGGTTTCCTCGTTCGGATCATGGAGCGCATGTATTGGTTTGTAGGAGGGTTGCTCGGTAGGCGTGTAAAATGTCCGTCCGACGTCTGGGAGCCCTGGGTGATTGGAGATAGCAGCCTCTTGCTGAGAGGCAAGCGTGAAAATATTAATTCTTTGTATCCTGACTCGCTCTTGAGGTTGTGGGAAATTATCTTCCTCGGGGCCCTGTATCTCTCCGGGGCCATCCGGTTCATAGTATTTTCCCACCCCGATGAGTATATTTGCGTTCAAAGCGTCCAAGCCGCCCTCTTTAAAGACCACCTGGTAATAGATATTCTGTATTCGTAGATAGCCTAATGTTTTGGGGAAGTTTAAAAGGACCTCTATAATTGCTTCTATTTCGGGAACACCTCTTAACGGAAACCACGTCGAACCTGCCTTAACACCTACTTTGAAAATCCGTTCTTCGATATCTCCAGGTTGGTTGAGGTCACCAAGCCCGATGGTGAGCGTACCCGCCTCAGTGCCGCCTGCCTGGTGCCGCAAAAGTTCGGTTAGGATCGTTAAACTCGATGGAGTCTTAACACCCATGATTGTAATATATTTCAGGTTTTCAGATATCGGTTTTCTTCCTGGCTCGGGGTTACGGGGAGCTGCGTTCCAACAGTGCATTATCCAGTCACGGAACCGCGTTTCATCCTGTACAATCCCCTCATTCCATACGACCGCTAAATGTCCGTCCATCTCAGAAGTGTATGCTGTGAGATAGACGTTCGCGAGATCGCGCTGGGATACTGTCATCAGCGTATACAGTTGGGATATTGGGTACCGTACAATGTCGCTCCGATAGATAGCGTCTAAGAAGTGAAAATATTCCCGGGGATACTCTACTTCTCGCTTTTGAATGTTCATATTTGTCTTGTCCCATTCCAGCTTAACTATGTCAATTGTTGCCGGGGCATTTACCCACAAAATTTCGTCGACCCAATTTTGCCTCCCATTCATCGCCGCCCGAGTGGTTTCAAAGACCATCCCTGCTCTGTTCCATGCCATCTGCCGCCGCTGCTCCCGGACTTTTTCATTATATTCGTCTTCATCCTCATCATCCTCCCGAGAAGGTGGAGGGCGTTTTACCCCGCTATTAGCCTCCGTGTCGACCCTTTTCACAATACGGTGATTGCCATGCCATGTCCCAGTAAATTCAGATTGTTCAGCTACTGCTGCAGCCAATAACCCATGTGATGCATGTGCATCACCCAGATTAACGTTTCCTCCCGTTTGGCTAGAAATTACGTAGGACCTAGCTGCCAGAGCTGAGATCCATAGAAATATAATAAAAGACATAAGGGTACGAGACCGGAACGGCACGAAATGGGGATTGCTAAACGTTCTGATGTGCGCGGTGGTGAAACAGAAAAATATGATAGCAGGTTAGAGTCCGAGGATGGAAGGCGGCGGGCCGCCTAGGTATACTTTATATCAAAACGTCGGCATGCATGGAGATGCGCGTGCACGGTCAGTCAAGCATAAGGGGTGTCAATTCACGGAAGGTATCAGCTAACCAAACATGTTTCTATAATCGGGATCGGCAGCATATGCACAGATCTGAGCCCTAGCTCCTCAGCACAAACACATACAAGATGTTTACCCGCTAGATGGTTCAATTTCGCCAACTGGTTTGGGAACGGCCTTTTAGTTTGAAAAGTATAACTCTTCAGCGCGCGCCACCCAAAAAGTGTTTCATCGAGAGCATGCAGCCACAGCTGCGCACAGTCGAAACGCCCGAAGATGGAATCTCCAAGGCCAAGTTGATCAATTGAGCGAATAAGTATTCATACCTCTATCTTACTTTATAGCTGCTAAAATACTTATTTCTCTACCTGCAGCTGTCTCTTTAATTTTTCTTCCCTTCCCTTCCCTTTCCTTCTCCTGTCTTAAGCATAATTGAGCACGCATGACTAGCATTGCATGAGGGAATATGATTTTAACATATTTGATTTCTCACTACGCTTTAAAACATAGCAAACGTATATAATGTCTAAAAAATGGCCAAAAGGTTTTTTTGGTTTATATTTCTCTTAGAGTACTTGAGTAGTTTTTGGGATCGTTGTCTTCGTTATCATTTGCTGCATCACAACCAACCGACTGCATCGCCTGGTTGACACACCGCCACCCAATTTGCCTAACATTCCACAAGTTGACCCAAATAATCCTCAGTCAACAGTAAATTCCAATTTCATAACGCTTGTATAAGGCGACAATCGGCATGGCGTCGATGAGCACAGCAACGCCACGGACGTGGCGGTATGTCAACATTACGCAAGACTGTTGGGAATATTAATAACTTGTGCCCATCCGCAATACTAGCCAACGACCAAATTGGGTTTTGAGATATGCATGCAAGACCTATATATTCAAGCAAACCTTAGACTCTTAGCTACTAAGCTGGAATTTGTTCCGTGAGTCTAGACTGCCCACTTTGCTTGCTGCTTTGCTGGAATCATGGGTGCTAAATTCAACATGGCGGCAGTGTTGATATAACAAAAACCAACAATTAGCCAACACCAAGTACTCAAATAAACAAACCCGTCCCACCCAACCCGCGGCTTTAGTGGCTCTGTGGCAACTAGTTTCTCGCCGCCATCAAGTCATACGAGCACCAACATTGGAGTATAACAATGTTAGTAGGGTGTTATTGAGCGCTCGCCAGCCCCAGTGGTATAGAGACGAAGCGAGGTTGAGCCGAAAATCCATTTCAAGCCACTGATGGAGATGTTTTCCCTCCTTCTATCCATCGCGTCCTTGTTCGTATCATTTGATAAATTTTGTCCAGGCATCATCCCTTTTTTTTTTTTTCTTTTCTACACGCCAGCGATAAGGAAGTTGAACCCTAATCTCAAATTCTCGCATTTCCTAGCAACTTACGCAAGACTTGTAGGTATACTCAAAAAAAAAAAAAAATTTCGGTGGGACCCAAACTTATCTGCTAACAATTTCAGGCCCTTTCCCCCTTACCCCACGGATATGCCTTGCCAGAACAACGAACCCGAGGAGCGTACACTTCGATTATATTCGGATGCTCCGCTAGCTTTGTTGTCTGAAATCTTCAGGTGCATTGACGAATCCCAACATCAATCGCAGCAATCCATCTCGGGCAGCTGGCTTGCACCGAGCTTCGACATACTTAAGCCGCCACAAGAGGTGCCTAACACCTCAACGAAACCTATCGAGAAAACTGTCGAGGGATTAAGCCCCGCAGAAGTCGCGACTAGGTTCCCAAAATTTCGAGGTATCAAGCCAAAGAAGAACCGGGGGCGAGCAAAGAGGATCTTTTATACGCTATAGGTAGACGAATTTAAGGATAAATTCATGTATCATTTTTGCAAATAAATTGGATTGGAGGAGAGATGATTCCGGGGGAAAAGATTAAACCTGATCTTGATTAGTTCCTGAAATGAACCATGCATTTGGTTTCAATATAGTAACTTTGGCGGCAAGCCACTTGATCGTGCTTTCCCATGCTTCCATTCTCGAGTGAAACTAATCGCTAGCTAGCTAGTTAGAGCTAGTTCGTACCTCAGCCCCGTAGAGGTAAGTGATTAATAACTATTCCTCGTTACGTTCGCAAATATTCTAAAACTGAGCTCGCGATCGAGATTCATTATGGACAAAACTCACATATAGGACTCGAATCAGGGCACACAAAGCATGAGACCCCAGCTCCCCCGGCATAGTAACAATGTGGCCCACAACCTGGAAGTTAACAATAGCCATGTTCATTAACATCTGGCAGCATTGGAAGCGCAAAACCCACTTCAGAAAAGTAAGCATTCGCAGAAATTAAATTGACAGAGGTTACCTAGTTTATCGGGTCAGATGCACCGCTAAAATTGGGAATCTACCGGAGCTAAGTGTCAAGCAGGCCTCAGAGGAAGGGATGTGCAAATACCACAGCTGTATTCAACCCCTTAGGAAGATCTAAGCTACAGAGCCGGTTATTCTATCTCGCATGAAATATCTGCAATGTAATGCTCAGGAGTCTCGTGCGACTCCGCTCTGCAGGGCTCTGGCAGGGCCAAGAAATACGGCTAGGCAAAAAAATTGATGTTCATCCTAAGCACCTGCGGCAGACAAGATGCGACTGACCGGATACAAAATCCGATCGCCTGTAAGCTGTTTACCGTTTTGGGGGCCCTGCAGGTCCGAACACCCTCTCCGGACTAAACTTCTCCCACGTTTCACCAATCCATCCGCCGCATGAAACATACCACACTTTGCAACGCATGAACGGTTCTTCGGCCTGCCCGTACAAGCTCGAAATCTCCAACTTGTCGCAGAATAGCATCAAGCTTGCGGGTTTCTGTAAAACGAATAGAGATATTGTAATTAATGGAGTATTTCTTGTAATTGCCTTGCTGCAATGGGCCTAGTGCTTACTCGATATCCGTCCAGGGAGCGACAAGATTCAATAAGAGAATCTTCACCCTGGTTTCATATCTAAGTATATACGTATCTACAAGATATCGCACTTCGACGGAGTTGGGTGAATATGAAACCCTTTCCTGATGTGATTCCCACACCGAAGATCAAGCAAGTTTTTGAGTATCATAAAAGCTTAATAGTCTCAAAGTTAGGAGACTGGATATGCTGAATTTCAAATTAAAGCGCATATATACCAACAATCTAGGTCTCCCCTTAGTAGTGCTGCACCCAACTATTAACATTGAGGCACTATGTCTTGCGGACTTTTAAGACTTCAATAATTAATTGTCAATACGATATCGCATTGGCCTGCCCGCTTTGATATCTTGGGCATACTCCCTGCTTTTATATCACAGATCTGCTTTGGCATTTCCTTCGTACCTCACCTGTGCATTCGACATTTCCCAACCAAAATATCTGATTACAGATCTGTCGAAGCAATCAGTATTTTACTACTCAAGATACGCGTATATCCGTGCTTGCCAAAATGGACTCTCGGGCTCGCACCGATGGCACCTTTGAAGAACTTCCGTTCAAGCCACTCACGACCCGTTCCACCACACTTTCGCACAATAGAATCCGTAGGCGGTTCAGGAAAGCGACTCCCAGAATTCTGGTTACATTGTTGGCAGTCCCATTTCTGGCGCTGCCAATAGTTGCTTGGACGGTCCACGGTAAAGCGACTGCTTTACACTCGACAGGGTGGTACTTGATGAAAGTCACCGAAGTGGTACGTATTCCTAGGACTCGAAAGCGAATCTAGACTCAAGATATTGACCCATGCACTATCGCCAGGCCCCGACGATATTTCCAATGGTTTTTGCTGCAATCCTTGGCATATTCCTAAAGTCTCTAGCGACAAGACTAGCAGAAAAGGGATGCACACTAGGTACACTAGAGCAATTGATTGGGACATCCACAACGTCCAGCGCTGTGATATTGCCATTCACCTTGCAGGCATTTAATACATTAACTGTGATTTTGTTCCTCCTCTTCGCCCTATCGCCCTTAGGGTCTCAAGCTACTCTTCGCATTATTTCAATCTCGCCCAATACCACCTATCACTCTCGAAATATTACAGTACTAAACCCTTTCGGTGTGAGCAGCCAGTTCGCAGGCGCAAACAGCGGCCAATCTACCTTGCAAGCGGATGGAATTTATGCTGCTTCCGTCCTTTCCCCAGCCAGTATCAAAAAATCTGCGCTCGACGTTTGGGGAAACATCAAGGTTCCTCTGTTGGAATGGTACGAAATGAATGCCTCACCAGTACCTAACGAGGAGGGCTGGTATACAACTCCAGCAGGGGGCGCAGTGTATTCTTCCTTACTTGGTTGGCCCATTTCCCTTTCTAAAAACTCTAGCGGGGCCCCATTTATCAAGCTATCAGACACCACTTTTTCCATAGACACTGCCTACTGGTACATGGACTGTCCCACCCTCTCTGTTGTGACCTCGAATCCCTGCGATAAAACAGGGCCGGCACCTCTCGTTAACGGATCCTCCTTCGCCGCCCAATGTTTCAACACGTCCTCCCCTAAATCCAACATTTACTTCCCAAGAGGCAGTGGGTGCTACGGTCAATGTCTGAATCTAGGCTACAACCGAACCTACCTCCAAGAAAACTTCACTAGTATCGATCCAATGCAATGGGTAGCCTTGTACACTAACACCCGCGGGAACTTAACGGTAGGTGAATGCTACCTCCACCAAACATTTGCAGAGGTGAACATTACCTGCATAGATTCCCAGTGCCACGCGAGCGCAATCCGTCGCTTGGATGCTTCATCTCTTGTCCAGTCGAACAAATCCAACACCACCAACATTCTCTCAAGCAATAAAAGTTTAATAGACCACCTCATCGCCTTCTTCACCATCTCCATGGAGGACACGCAAATCACCGCCAGGAACGGTAACAACCTATATATCCTCAACCCTGAAGATCCCCTCTCCAACATTAACAACTTTTACTCCTTCGATTTTACTACCGTTGGTGCTTTGAATTTTGGCATCCGCCTCGGTCAACTGTTAAACACCTATTACCAAGCCTCGGGGACTGCGTTCATGAACCCTGAAAGGCTCCTGACGGAAGGTTTCGAGTTTATCGGGGTAAATAAAACAATCGATGTGGCGATTTTCACGGATATCTATGATGTTTCGCCGTTATGGGCGGGGATCACTTTAGCGGCATCCCTTATGCTTTTCTTCTTTGGGGTCGTGAGCGTCGCTTGGGCGTTTACGTCGCTGACACCAGAGCTATTCGGAGTGGGTATGTTTACTAGTCTGCTGGCAGAGAGTAGGCATGTAATGAAGCTCGATGGTGGCGGTGACGAGCTTTTAGGTGGCGGTAAGAGTATGAGAGACAGCGATGAGAAGGCATTACTGCTAAAAAATAGAATGGTGAAAATTGGTGATGTTAGAGGGGATGGGGATGTTGGATATATAAGCTTTGGAATGTCGGAAGCGGAGATTAGGAAGGACAAAGTAGAGAAGCAGAAGCTGAGGAAGGCGGTTGTAAGCCTCGATTCTGAGAGGATATACGGATAGAGCATACAATATTTAATAACCGCCGAAAGGCAAGATAAGAGTAAACGTATGACTCGAGGATCGGGGGGCAAGACCCCGCGTTTGGAGCTAGCTGGATTATATCAGATATAAATAATATAGACCCATGATAGGTAAGCTATTACAAAGTTTATTTCTTGGGTAAAGAATAAGAAAGGTTACAAAGAAAAATCGTGCTTGTCTCCCATTATAAAATATGATCTATTGAAAACCCCCGTGCAAAACTGTTGCATGCATCTCTAACTTCCTATCCTTCTATTCCTCCCTAATGCTTATATATGTGAACTAGGTCTCAATCCTCTCATGTTAATATGTACTCATACAGAAAAAGAAAAAAAAGGTATAGCCCAGACGAACACCGTCAAAGAATGCAATTAGGAAAGTAAAATCGCTAGCATCAAAAACAAAGGGAATCATGCAATGTCAAAAGAATGACAAGTCGACCAGAGCGAGTCAACTATTGCTATCCTCGCCCCGGTGGTCTTCATATTTGCCGGAATTTAGATAAAAAGGCGGCCGCGGTTGTCCGACAGTAGCAGCTACCGGCGAGTGCGCAGCCGAGTTCGGAACACTGTTGTCGCGGACCCTGAAGGAATAAACTTCATCGTTGGGAAGATATTTACTGTACAATGGTAGTGCTGTTGCGCTCCTGCTCGCGAAGGGTCGTCGCTGGAGAGAAATAGGTGGCTCATGACTTCGAATATCCTCACCAGATGACACCGTGAACGCAAAGGGCTGTTCTGGAACCCCAATCGGTTCCGGGAAATATTCATCCGGGGTATCCCCACCGTGGTCATCCAGAGATGCGGGCAATTGGAAGGGATCTTCATCCTCGCTACTTCCAGCGATAGCGGCCGATTCGTCTTCTGCATCCGCAGGGTCAAGTTCCGATGAAGGGGTTTGTCGGACTAGTCGATATCGGCTTCCCGTTCGTCTAAGAGGAACCCATCCCGTTTCATCGTTTGACGGTCGAGCCGAAACAGGACTGCTTATATGGGCGCTAGATCTGTTCGAACTGCTTGACGAGGAGGCTGGTTTCGGGGATCTGACAACCACGGTCTTCGTTGAATTTATATTGTGGACTGACCTAAACGAGTTGGGAGACCCGGGGGCTTTGCTCGAGCCTTGCTCAAAATAGCTCTTCCCAGTTCCGAGTGTCCTCGACAGGGCAGGCGAGAATTGCGGGAGCTGAGGCGGGCCTGTGCTATGAGACCTATTTCGTGTTGCGGGTGGATAGCTAAGGCGATTCTGCGGCGAAGTGTCGAAGGGCATGGTACCTGAGCTTGGGGCCGGTGGAATGAATGTGGAGAGCTCGGCGGGATCTCCTGTAACTGGCCGCTTCCTCGAGATGTTAGGCGTTCTACTATGGGGTGCATGCCCATTCGCAACGCCAATTTTCTCGGTATTCTTACTTACATCGTGGGTGGTGAGGCGAAGATCCGTTGGGCTTCCGCTGAAGACCACCTTTGTTCGAAGCTGGTGAATGCATCTATCCAGAGCAAGTTCGATGGCACAACAATTACGGATTCTACTGAGTCTTGGCCATGTTGCCTTCTCGCCCCTCAAGCTAGCCTCGATCATGAATTCCGGTGTTGGGTTTTTGATCAACTTTTGTAGGTCTACCAAAGGTACCTCCGGAAAGATTGTAATATCCCCAGCATATTTCTGAGATAATATCGATTTAGCTTTGGTGAGAGACGTGGTAAAGATACCCATCTCTGCGAGGACATTGATGCGATGGAGAGCTTCCCCCATAGCCAGAGATACAAATGTTGACTTCCAAGCCTCATATCCGGTCCGGGAGTCCCCGGATGATTCGCTATGGATGGGTTGCAACGGCTCTTTCTCAAGGAACGGTACGACGTGTGGATTAACTTGTGAGACAATAAAATGATTCACATTGAACATTTCCGCGAGCCGTGTCATGGGAAGGTCGTTGTCGACGGAACCATCGATCCACTTCTGGGGTGATGCATTCCATGGTTCCGCTTCACCGGTTTTCGGGTTTTTGGCAAGTATCGAGGCAGGGGTGAATAGAACAGGGAGAGAGCAAGACGCAGCTCTATTGATTTGTTAGCCTATTGCGACCGATTCATTCCGACAGGGCAACTTACACGGCGGACCAGATAAGAACGTTCGGCGCGGTGAGGTAGTTGAGAAGTTGTGGGAGCTCGTAAACGCTAGCTGGGGATACACAGATATTCAATATCCTTCTCGTCCTGTTGTAAGATTCCTGAAATGTCATATCTCCCAGCATGTTTCGCATAACTCTCGTCAAGTGGGCGATATCTATCCATGCTCCGATCTTAACCAATCTATTGACTTTTGCGAAAACCCCCTCCGGATCGGTTCCATGTTCGAAAACATCCAATTCGCCGTAAGGAAATTGCTGCAAAACTTGAGGGATTTCGTTATCTGTTCTAACGCAAAGAACTGCGGCGACAATTGCACCCGCTGAGGCGCCAGATATGATGCGTGGCAGCAAGTCAGCCTCCCATAGTGCTTTCAGAACACCAATGTGATTCATTCCAAATGTAGCCCCTCCCGAGAGCAAAAGAGCCGTCCTCCCGAATGATTGGCGGGTAGCGACCAGGGATTCCAGGACCTTCTTGGGCGACAGCAAAGAATCCGAAGAATGAGGCGCATTGATAAGGGCGTCGAGCGTTGCCAGCGCTGTTTCTATGTAAGACTCGATAAGATACTTGGTTCCAGTGTAGGAGTGACGATAAAGCTACCCAACAAAGTCAGTTTTTATCTTGCGACTTGACTCGCCAGCTCATAAATGGCCAAATCACATACCTCAACATTTCCCATCCCTCCCAAATGCCTCGTCAGGGTGGTTCTGATCAGGAACAACATTCTTCCGATATCACCGCTGATCCTAGCTTCCTCCAGCTGCTCCAATCTCGCCCGTACCTGATTCGCGTCATACTCTGAAGATTCCGACTCCGATTTCCACCGATTGTTGCCATCGAGTTCGTCCAGTAACGTCGCAGCATCGATCCATTCCGCGTGAGTTTTGGCCTGTGAAGGTGGGTCATCATCATATCAGTCAGCCGAGGAATTTCGCACAAGCCGTCCATCGCCTCAAAAAACATTTATTGAGTGCAGAGTATGCAAGCGACATGCATAGTACACGTATGTACGCCAAGAATTTCTTGCATTTCCAGCGAAAAACATGGAAGCGAGGCGACAGACGAAAGGGCAAGAAATGCGACAGGAGGGCCTGCTACTCACATTCTTCAAACGAGCCTGTAGCACCAGTCTTTGTTTCCCAACCTCGTCGATAGCAAAATTCCGGATCGTGTCGCTCGGGTTCTTTACAAAATTGAGGAGAGGGTTGAAGACGGATTTTGGTGGTGAATTCGAGGGAGAAGCCGAAGCAGCATCTTTGGAATGCCTTTGTGTTGGCCCACCAAAGACCCTGGAGCCAGGCAGATGGATGAGAGGTTGCTCTTGAAAGAACGACATTGGTGTAGCGTAGTTTGTTCGTTTCTCGTCTATAACGAGGGAGTGATAGGTTTCGAAATGGAGAAGATCGAATTAGCCGTATGCATCCTTTATCAGACCTCACGAGGAGGCCCTTTCTGTGCTTTATTCTAGTCAAGCGTCAAGGGCCTTTTTCTTTTGTCGTTGTTTCCCAGAGAGTGCCCGCGCCGTCGAGGGATGTTCGTCCGATGTTTGTTGCGTCTTTGCGGAAGGGAAGTAAAGGTACCAAGAAGAATACTTGAAGGGAAGTTCTGAAGGGGGAGCCGTTCAAAGTTGTTCAAGAAGTTAAAAATTTTAGGACAATATCGAGATTACGAAATGTCTGAACCTAGGGAGCAGCCGGAATAATAAAGGAAAATAGCCTTTCCTTTTTCCTTTTTTTTTTTTTTTTTTTTGTTGGGAGATGAATTGCTGGCAGTGCCAATAAAAGCTTACCCACTTTTTTTACTTACTCCTGCTCTCGCTCCTACTCTCACTCTTGCTCTTGCTCTTTCTCTTGCTCTTGCTCTTGCTTTGGTACTCTTTCCGTTCTCTCATTTGACGGGCGCGAAATGGCGGGGGGGAACCTTTTAAACTTTAAAGTTTCCTCCCATTCGTCTAGAGGAAGGATGATTATTCTTATTGGTATTTATTATTATTGGAAACCCAGATCAGATCAGTCAGGGCAGCTGGCAGCTTTACTCGCAGTACTGCACTAGCACTTGCATCAGAACCAGATGAGAACAAGGAACTACGTCAATGTATAAAAAAAAAAAAAA